>CAUOFW020006146.1:0-445731 GCA_963454935.2 Ilex paraguariensis | reverse complement strand
AGACCATGTCACTAGTAATATTGATCCAGACAGTTCTGACTCTGAATTAGTATGATCAAAAGAATATATAATTTTGGAAGAATTATACTATAAGAATAATAAATGTACATATTTATAACTATAAATTAAATATGAACTCTTAAATATGAAATAACAATAAAATAAATAAAGATCACCAATTTTTGTGACAGACAAAAGTGGTTGAGCAAAAAAAATTTGTAGAATATAAAAAATAAATTGCATGAATTTAAATCTAAACGAAAAGAATACTCAGAAAATTAGAAGAAAACCTACAAAAAAAAAAAAGCAAAATCGAAAGTTTGCATCGTCCAGATTGTGGGCCAACCGTCTGGATGGTGGAGCTTGATATAAAAACTGTTCTCCTTGCAAATTTAATATTTATGCACTCTTTCAAACCAAATTTTGAATACCCAAAATTTCCAAGGAAAAAAGCTCTCAAATGTGCAATATTTTACCCTTTTTTGTCAATTTGTTACGATTATCTACTTACCCATAACATTTTGAATGTAACTACTATTGGAATTAGTTGAAACATAGCATTTGAAGAGAAATCAAGATAAAAATGGATTCGAGACGAAGAATGAGAGGATCTTCAAATCAGGCACAGGGAGATCAACCAGAGCAACTTCAAGCACCTCCATAACAACCAGGACTGGGAAATTCGTGTCAACGAGATGATGATATGAGAATTTGAACAACAGGCTTGGTACGATGCTAATTTCTGACTAAAATTATTATTTCTGAAAGCCCAGTTTTTATTTACGAAGATTTTGAGAACTTAGGCATACGTCAAATTTGCAGCTAGAGGATGGTTAACATTACGTTAGATTATCTGTTCTGCTGCTTATGACTATTTAGTTCAAGAATTCTATAGTAATGCTGAGATTATTGGAAAAGACAATTACGGGTATTTGTACGAGGTATTATTGTTCAAGTTACACCGGCTACTATACCGAATTTTTTCAACCCATGCAAAGACCTGAAAACCGCAATATCTGTACACTGAATTACCTGATTTAGCTACCATATGGAGAGAGGTGATGGGTAATCTAGAATTTGGTTGGGATAGACCGAATAAATATATCAAGCAAGGAGACCTGACTAATAAATATCGTATTCTGAACTTGATTACTGTACACAATTTGTTACCTCATGCCCAAAATAATCAAATCTACACTAAGCTAGCTTTATTTTTATATGCATTCAGGATGGGTTTACCTTTGATTTGCCAAATTTAATCCTGAATCAAATGGTACTTGTTGTGGATAGAAAGAAATCTTCACTCCCCTATGCTATGCTAGTTTCTCAGCTTTGCAAGAACAAAGGTGTGATCATCGATCCAACATGGAAGACTGTAGACCATTTTAGCCTATTAAGCAAAACTTCATTGAGAAATAGTCATGGAGGACAACAAGAAGAACAACTTGAGGTACCCCTCTAGCACAAGAGGAACCATTCCAAAGCCCTGAAGAATTCATTCCACTAGAACAATAGCAACCACAAGAGGATCAACCATACATACCAGTGGATGACAGAACTAACAGACAAATTCTGCTAGGATTAGAGACCACTGTCACCTAGCTTGGTAACAGTATCACAGATATCAACAAACGTTTGGAGGATTATGAACAAAACCAAGCTGAAATCTTGAGACCACTGAGAATACATTTTGGAGGAGGGCCATCTACTTCCTAGAAAAAACTAAAGATTCTACTGAAAAACTCTACTATCTTTCACTCAGCTTTTTAATTATACACTTTTACTTATGCATTTGAACTTTAATTATTGTTTTGCACTTATTTGCTTTTGAACTCGTGTGTTTTAAACTTGTTTGTTTTGAGCTAATGTGTGTTTAAGTTTGTTTATATTAATTTTCAAACTCATGTTGTTAAGTTTGGAATTAATAACTCGTACAATTCACAGCTAAATTAAATTTTTATTCTCATGCCTTGCAAGAATAATCTTAATCTAATCACGCGGGATTTTCATATTTTAGTTGTGTACTATCTTAATATTTTTTTTAAACTTAGTCTTAAAAGCACAATTAGATTTCGTTATTGTTAAAAATCATGTGAAATATTACACTCTTTGCATATGTAGTGGAGACGTAAAATCTATTGCATATTTTGAACCAATCTTTCTTGGAGAGATACTCTACATCTACTAAAATACAAATCTTTGATTCAGCGGTAATTGTTCCATAAATAATCTCATTAACTTTGTTTTGATTAACACTTATTAAATTGTATTATTAGCATTATCCTTAACTTTCATGCATAAATTATACAGATATATGATTTTTGGAAAATGATCTTAGGCCATGTTTGATTAAATTTTGGGCCTTGATTATTTCTTTTACAAATTTATATCTTTAGTCAGCCATGATTGAGCCTAATAGAATACAAATTCTTTTCTTGAAACTCAAGAAACACCCGAGCCAAATAAAAATATATTTAACCTACCTTGCTATATAATTTTTTTGCACCCTCTTTTAAAACAACAGAATACTAGAAGGAAGAAGAAGAAAAAAGGTAGAAAAGAATAAAGAAAGACAAAAGATGGATCCCAGTCAAAGAAAATAAATTCTGGAAAAAAAAAAGAGCCCAGAAAGTGAAAAATGGGAAAAATAGAAAGAAACATGCAAAATCCTCAGAAAATGAGGTGTGCCACAATATTGAAAGATAGCATTTGAAATCCAATAACGTCGCTTCATAAATGTTAAACTCATTGCCACATTACAACCTTAATAAAGTCCTTTTTGATTCTAGAAATCATATATTTGTATTCAGTCTATCAATTCAAAAAATGAAAATGTTAATAGCATATTTAATATAGTGTTAATGGTCTTTTATGAGATTATGTCAAATTCAAATTTATTCAATTAACCGTTCTTTTGATTACTACATTATTTGCTTTTTTTTAACTATATTCCAAACACATGTAGCTTGTTAAAATAGCCACTATAATAGGTGTGTTCTTTTTGCTGAGTGTATTTCCATAAAGGACTGACATCCAAACTACCATGAAAGAGGGTAACATTTCTCAATTGATTTTTAAAAATAAAGAAATCATTACACACACACACGAGTTTTTATAAAAATATATAGATAACATTATAACTAACATATGTTACCCTTACAGTGATCAGAGAAAGAAATATCTTGACAATAAAGGGGAAATATTAGTTTAATTTTACTTGTGAAAAATATGAATTATTAAATTCCTAATTACTAAAGTTTGTAGGAATCACCTAGAGATTTAAAGGCTTGTTGCATCTACTAAATGTAATCGTAAAAAAATATACAAAAATTATTTTACCTCTATTTGTATTTTATTATATTTTGTTAATAGTTTTCCTATTATACTAGGGACTAGTAAAGTTTAAGTTGGGGAGTGTGATTAACCTTAATGAATATATAAATTAGAATAGTTAATAACGTCAAATTAGTGTGATAAAATAACCAAAAACTATTAATTAGAGTCAATTAGGGTTTGTGTGGGAATTAGGGTTTTATTTGTGTTAAGTTTGAAAGTTTCAGGTTTAGTGCAGAATTACTACACAATGCAAGAAGCAAAAGTATGAAGGCTTGAAACAACAAAGGCCATAGTGTAATTTCAACAAAAGTGGAGTCAACATGCATGCAAGTGGGAAAATCCAGCAAACTCCAACCATCCAAAAGGTGGAGTGCCTTCCGGACGGTCCGTCTAAGGTGGCTCACATCTATCTCTCCACCTCATGCTTTCTTGATGCTTATAAAAAGGGACCTTCATTTTGATTTTCAGGGGCCAGATCCAAGGGAGTTTAGAGAGAAATCCAAGAGAGAAAAAGAGAAAGAGAGAAGATAAACGAGAAAAAGAAAAAGAGGAAGAAAATTTTGCAACTCGATCCGGTCTGTTATACACTTCAGTCCAAAACTATGTACTTTTACATTCATGTTATATCTTTCTATTCAGATAGTTGAACTGTCGTCACCTTTTTATCATAATTGATAATAAAGGTGATTGTGTTTTAGTTGTTCCTTGTGAAAGACATTTTAGGGTTTATATTTTAATTTTAGTTGTAATGAAAACTGCCCGCACTCCTTGCTTGTCAGTAGCAATGGGGCGTGAGTAGTTACTTATATCCTCCAGTGAGTGGTAAACATATGTATAATACTTGTTAAATTTTGTAGATGCTGATGTTTTAGATATTTATATATCTATAAATTATATGCTTTATGCATGATACAGTGATGTACATATTTTCGGTGCTGTGCCTGGAATTATGTCATCTGTGCATCATCAACCTACCAGTTAAACAACCATGGCATTCTTGTCGGTATGGTTTATCTTCCACCAGAATGCTGAGGGTGTTAACTGATGCATGTACAAAACCTAAATGATCCTCATGAATGGATTGTCTTTCTGGATTATCAGGGTTATTTAATTACTATATATATGACTATTAGACTAATGACCTAAGTGATCCTCATGAATGGCTTGTCCTTCTGAATTACTTAGATCGTTTAACTGGTATAAATGATAATATTGCCATTCTAACAACCACGACATTCCTATCGGTATGGTATATCCTCCACTGGTACGTTCAGGATGTTTAACTGGTATATGTATCACAGATAGAGTCAACTGAATAATTCAAGTATTCCTTATGAATGACTTGCCCTTCTTGTTTGCTTGGATTAATTAATTGACATATCTATAACCAGCTAACCTAAGAAGTTGTTGTGTTATGACTAATACCACTAGTTAACCTAAGAAGTGGTTGTGTCAGGGTTTATTATGTATGCACTGACTATTATGAAGACAAATGAATAATTTGAGTTTTCCTCATGAATGACTTGTCCTTCTGGTTTGCTTGGATTAATCAATTGTCCTGGATACCACCAGCTAACCTAAGAAGTTGCTCTGTGATGGTTTATATACACCAGACCTACTAGTTGACTTGCTAGTAACATGGAAGTTGATTGTTGTAAGGTAGCATTTCTAGTATTTAACCAATATAATGCATATGAGATCCTTGAACTGAATGATACTTTTTATTATTGTCTAAATCTATCTGTAACATATCTTTTTAATTAAATTAGTTATCAATATAAGCTCACATCACAAGCTATCACATGCTGTTCTATCTAAGATAAACAAATTTACTATTTTTATTTTATTTCTTAATTACACACACTCTTCGTGGGATCAATACTTAGACTTAAAACTGAGAAAACTACAATTCGACCACTTATACTTGGGTGTATAATATTAATCCGTTCACGAAAAGGTGCGAATCAACCTTTGATTTCTCCCTTCTTAGGAGGATTGATCTTGGCCTTGGCTTTGATAGTCGCGGCCCTGTCCTTGATGTCCCTGAGGCCCAAAAGTCCTATGCCTCTTTCCCAAGCTAGAAGAAGAGGATTGACCCTCCTCTTTCTTGTCCTTAGCACCCACCTCCTGGATGCTTCATGCGTCATCAACCTCTCTCTCAATGACCATTCCCGTCTCAACCATCCTTGAATTTCCTCTCCTTGGCCATATCTGTGGCCTTGTAATCATCAGCAAAACAGGCTAATTCGGTGAACTTAGCCACATAATCCATCATCGTCATTGTCCCTTGTTTCAAATCCAAGAATTTCTGGGCCTTTGCATGTCAAGTGGCCGTTGGGAAGTATTTACCCATGAAGATCTCCCAGATGTCTCCCCATGTTATTAACTCTAAGTTCCTTGAGTCCTTTACCAAATCCCACCATAATTGGGCTTCTCCCCTCTAGCTAGAATGCAGCTGCTCTTATCCTCATGGCATCAGAGGTGATCCCCATTGCCTCTAAAATCTTGCCAACTTGCCAGAACAAATGGTCAGCAACCAACGGATCTGCCCCTCCCTTGAATATCAGATACTTCTGTGCCTTAAAATTTTTGAGGTTACTCGTGCCTCCTTGCCCCCACATTTGCACTAGCCTGTGCAATGGTAGTAGCCGCAGTACCAATAGCCTCTATGAAGGCTTGTTGGTCAATGACCGGTGGTGATTGATTATTGTTCTGCCCACTGCCTCGACATCCTCTTCCTCTACTAGCCATCTACACATATGTCAGATAGCAATAGAGCACTAATTTAGTATCCCAACATATGGACCATATTTGAAATCTCGAGATTCATCTTCTTGTCACCTTAGTAGAGCTTATGCCCCCTACTAGTAGACATATAAACCTTGAACTATCCTGTTCCTTTGTTTTTCGATCCTTAAGGTTATGTTTTCTAACTCTAGTGTCTCTTTTACATATACAATTTATCATGTATATACTTCACATAACATGTAGCACATATCACATAGCATATAGAAATTTAAGCACACAACATGTAGTGCACAATGAACGCAATGATCTAGACCCATGCCCCATCAAGCCCTAGGTAAATCGTATACCTATGATTTGATACCAAGCTGTGACACCCCTAAAATTGGGGGTCCTTTTTCAACTGTTGACCACCCGTCAACTCAAAGAAGTACCCATGATTGTCGCACAACCCCGACATCACGTCAATAACATTCTCTTAACCAGAATTATAATCCACACGTGTAACCCGTGTACATTTCATCACTTAATCAAATTGTGGTCCAATGTGGCACATTTCATACTCCATTATGGTACATTTACATCATTTGGAAGGAAGGACACATAGCCCAGGAGCATGGCAAAATAGTATTAAAATTTTGGATTTTTGAAAGGCCTACCGATAGGGTGAGCTTACTGAAAAATTCCTGCCGGTAGAGTTTGCCTACTGGAAAATTTTTACCAGTAGGCTTTGACCAGTTTTGCCTGTTCCATCTGTTTTTCATTTCCAATTCATTTCAAAACCTATTATTTCCATCCGACCCATGTTTAATGAACATTTTCACATTACACAAAGTTTATACGAACTATATTACATTGAATTTACATATCAAAAAAAAAGTTTTCATAATCATTTACAAAAATTCAAATAAAGTCACATCATGGCTTCTTCATCCTTGAGGTCCCATGTGAAGGCCTTCCTCCGGAGTGTATCCCACACCTGAAATATTTTTCCGTATAGGGTGAGTCACGCCCAATAGAGTATTTCCTACAGAGGCTACTCCCCAACCTAAATGCATATAAAATGCTCACATGCAACATTTAAAATCAACAACCATTCCAATCAAGGTTAAGCAAGTCTATGTTGAAATCTAACATGTCGTGCCATAATATGCGATGACATCTACTCATGCGCCTCAACCCGAACCTTCCCTGGCTCCTTTCACCCATGCAATGCTATGAGCATTAAATTGGGCTTTTCAAGCCCCCGCCATTGGAATTACACACCCAATGACTATTTTAAAAAATATCTCTGGGTCTTTCTTGGTGTGGGTATTTATGGACTTATACCAACGGCACCCAACTGACACAAAATTTATGGACTTTCACCAACGATTCCGCGTGCACTGACACACTTTATGGGCTCTTATACTAGCGGAGTGCGTATCCGATCACCGGGTCTCTCGCCCAATGGATAGTCTAGCCCTTGTTGCTAACCCCAACCCACTTATTTTTCCCATGCAACCATGCGAATTAGTTGGATCTTTGATCCAACTTTTTCGAGCCCACCCATTATCCACCTACGTGGTGTATGATGTCAGCCATGTACACTCACAACCACGCTTATGTCCATGGATGCGGTTCCTCTGTGCAATTGCAATGTAATGCACCATTGCTATATCAATGTCATGCCCCATATGTAATGAATGTCATATGAGCAAATTTAACCACATATATACATATTCCATGGGAATCCATACCTCATGCATATAATTACCATTTCATTTACATAATTTCCAAGCATGTTATCACATAATCATGCAATTAACACACTAAACACATCAAAGCAATAATGTAAACATAGAACATGCCCATAAATCACATTTCTATGGAATTACACAAGCAACTACCACGTATCAATTCCATGCTAGGAATTTATTTTAAGGCATTTCTAATGCCCATTTTTATCAATTTTACAACAATTGGTAAGTGATATATAATTATATCAACCTACCCATTACATATAATATCCTAGGTTAGAAAATAAACCTAAGTAGGAGGAACCCTACCTCTTGAAGCGTAAACCACTTGGGGGAAGCCTTCAAGATTCTCAATCTCGCCTAAAACCCTTGATTTCTCCAAGCTCATTTTTTAGAACTTCGATGAAATCCATCCTTCTTGGTATGGTTTCAGTGCCCACATCAAGGAGAACGACTTTCCTTATTGGCCCGTGTTGATTCGAGAACCACATGGTCGTAGATCGTAGAGAGAAGTGGAGAAACCCTTATTTTTTCCCTCTCTTATTCTATTGGGTAATGAATGAACAATTTGATTTTCGTCCCCTTTTTATAGTCCTCCAATGCTTGGTCCCCAATTTGCCACACGACCCTCTTTTTTCTAGGTTCTTTTTTGCCCCGAAACGATTAAATTTCATCCCAGTTCAAGTTCAAAATATTTTTATTTTAAATTTTCTTAAATTATTTTTTAACTTTTAAAATTTTATTAAAAATCTCATTTTTGGGTCACCCGACACTCGACGGCCTCGTAAAACACAAAAAATTCGACTATCTCGGAATTGGATAAAATTTGACAAAATAAGTAGATTTTGCCAGAAAAATCCAATAGTGAAGTTTGTTTTGTCATCTGAGTTCTAAAAAAATTTAGGTTTACAACCCGTACCATAGTGGCAAATTTACCATTTTGCCCTTATTATAAAAAGTTATAATTTACCCGATTTTTACAGTCCATACGTTGTGGCATGGTACGAGCCAGGGTAGAGGTAAAAGGTGCAGAGGATGATGGGCTAGCTGAGGATGGCTCCGGTCTAGAGGCATTGGCTCTGTCACCTCCAGTCCTTATTGCCCTCTTACTAATACTTGACTTCCCAATGGCACTAGTCTCAGGGGGCAGCAACACATCATGTTCGTAGGACTTGACCTTACAATGACCGCACATCCTGGAGACATGATTGGTGAAAGGGAGATTCGCATTCAGCTTTGCAGCTTAAGCAAACTCCTTCATCTCCTCCTAGATCAAAAGGGCTACATCCATCACCTTCCTTCTCATAAACGCATGTATGAGGGTGAGCTTCTCCATATTCGGGTCCTTCTCGGCACCCCTGGGTATCAAATCATAGTGTAAGACTTTGTTTATGACCCCATAGGAGTGCTTGAGGCCCCAAACTAGAGTTGTCCCCTTGAATGTGGTTGGGTTTCATAGGTAATCTAGACATACTTATAATGGGTCTTACTCCCCTCGACATTGTGTGGGTAGACTGGGGTATTAGGGGGGGCCTTCGATACTTCAACAGGGTTTCAATCATATTTGGGGTCACGTCAAATGTCTTCCCCCTCACATTCGTCCAAAGGATACCCACATCACAACCTAATCTATGGGCGCAAAAGTGTCGAAGGTGGTCATTCCTAAATGAGCCATAGTAAGAGATTTCAAGGTTTTGAAGAAACCCTAGAGAAATTAGGAATTGGGGGGAAAAATTGGAGAACTAGGGTTTATGAGAATGTCCACAATTTTTGGCAAAATCCACTTAATAATAAACCCTAAACAAGAGAAACATAAGATTTGATGGCTTGGGTGAAGTATTTTGAGGTTTGGAAAAGAGTAAAGGGAGAGAAGAAGGCAAGGGAGATTGAGATAGGTGAAGGAATGTGAAGGGTTTCCCAAGAAAATTAACTTAAACCCTCGTTTTTGGCTTTCTGGGCAAAACCTTCTAGAAGGTTTTGCATACTGCTGAGGCAAAAGCTGTCCAATAGTGAAAACCTTCTGGAAGGTTGATGAAAACCTTCTAGAAGGTTTTGCCTTTATTGCAAAACCATTCATGTGCTCCAAATCTCATATCCAACCTAACTTTTCCCAACTCCGAGACATTCTAACAACCTATCTATGACATCTACTCTACCAAAAACTTGAACCATAAATATGAACCACAATTGAGTGATCATGCCCAAAGTCATTTCTGAAATTGCAATATGACTTAAAATTTTGGTGCTTTCAAAATACAAGACATGGATTTCTAAGTTTAACTACCAAAATGAATACCCAAAATGTAAAACATAGATTCAAATGACAAAGGCATTCCTAAATCTTATCAAATATCAAAAGTTGAACAATATTCCCCCACCCCTTAAGCACAGGGATACAGAACACATTGCTTAAATGCCCAAACTAAGCACATAGGAGCATCACCATGGCTTTAAATGCTATTCTAGAGTATGCACCTACACATTCATTTTCAAACTTTTGTGTGTGTGAAATGGACATGTAATTTAAACATTTATCCAATAGAATTCACATTCACTTGGCTATCCAAATTCAGTTTCAATAAAACCTCACCAAGGGTGTCTCAAAATAATTAATCACACTATGGTTATCCTAGCATGCTTGACTTGATCCAATATTTGTACACCCAAGTGTAGGCGGTCAAGTTGTAGTAACAATCCGGTTAAGTCCGGAGTCGAATCCACAGAGAACTATTGTTGGTGTTTTGAAATAAGCAATGACAGAGACCATGTGATTGTAACCTTTGAGATTTATAGTGGTGATGTTTAGAGATTTTCCTACGCCAAATATATCATTCTTTCCAAGAGGTTTTTCTAGACAAAATATAAGATAAATTCAAATGTAAACAGTCATCCTTTAGCCTAAGGATCTGAACATGTAGTTAATCATCCTGTTTATTATACGTGTGCTAGGTAACTCACTTAACTCATGTGTCAACAACAAGTTAATGAGAAGATAAAGGTGGATTGTGATAATTAAGCACATGGTTCTGATGCCTTTCTAGAAGTTTACAAGAATTGTCTGTGCCGAGACTCAACCCATCTACAAACAAGCAAGTGTTTCTACAAGGCATCCAACTATGTCATTAATATTTCATCCTTTAAATGAAGTTCCATAATGGTGAATATTGAAGGGTAGTCATGAAGATCTAGCCAGGGTAATTGTCTTGAACCTATGAGTCTTTCTATACAAGAGTCATCTATGTTATAGAAAGTACTCACAATTATACCAAGTACCTTGGCTTTGCTAGATGTAGTCAACCATTCAATAAGCAAGTGAAATATAAAGCATTTAAACATAAATGAAATACACAAATATAACTTCTAGATATTTTATACATGTCCATCACCTCTTACTAAAAGTGAATGAGAAACTACTCACTCTTCATGGCTTTGGTAAAGCTAGAAAAGTGAGTGATGCTCATCCCTCCAAGTATAGGAATTACGAGATAAAGCACAATAAGCGAGGAGCTGATCTTCAACAAATAATGAGTGAATCATGTTCCATCCTTCACGACTTTGGTAAAGCTCTAGAAAAGTGGAAGAGTTTCACTCCTCTAAGGGAAGAAGGAAGCTCAAGCAATGGAAGTGAAAGACAATTAATGAAAGTAGAAGAGAGATAGTCACGTTTGGAGGGTTTCGATCGCAACCAAAAGGTGATCTACCTTCCTTTTTGCAAGTAATTGAAAGCCTAAGTATAAGACTAAATCTATAACAAGCTAAGAAAATGTTGGTTTAGTGCCAATCCAACTTTCCCTTTTGAAGCTCCCACAAGGGGAGTATTTATAGGGAAGGAGGAGAGGACAAGAGGGTGTGAAAGAATAGTGTCGGGCCTTGAAAGTCCTACTAAATGCCATCCACTCTGCAGCCTATCTTGGGATAATGTTTGAACGTTGTCTGGTGTTCGAAAGTTGTTACTGTTGTTTGCTTGATGGGCATTGGAACGTGGAGATGCAATCTGAATTCCACACTCAAGTGTCTTGTGTTCTTTTGGAGATCTACTTCAATACATCTTGAACTACTACCCTTGCACTCCTTAGCCTTGTCCTCAATAGTGGAGGAGAATGTTTAAACATGTTTGGATGTTCTAGTACAGTACTCAAGTACCTCAATGTTTTCCTTCTTAACTGTAACACGCCATGTCTCAGCATTATGATCTTCAAATAATTCAAGGGAATGTTCGAACGTGAGTTGGCGTTCGAACATTCTTGCTTTGTTCTAAACTTTTCCAGTTTTGTCCCCCAATATGCTGGTGTTACATTCAAGTTTGATATTTGTTGCCCTTGAGCTCTTGTTCACATTAGGACCTAAAATGTCATCATTTAAACTCCATCAAAGTATAATTAGTCTTAAAAAGGCATAGTGATGTGCTAATTTTAACTACTAATCAATGCTTTCCATGTGTATATGTGAGATAGAATCTTTTGCACAAAAAAAACATGCTCACGTATAATCCAAAAATGAAGCACATGCATAAAAAATCAAACAACCTTGGCATAATCTCATGAAAGGAATGCTAGGACATTAGATAGCAAAATTAACCTTTCTTTTTCTTTGAAAGTATGATATCCCCATGCTTTCTCTAGATCATTTAGGACTTTCAAGGATTATAATGGGGCCTTGGGGTGATATTGAGGCAAATGAAATGAAGGATATAGGATAACAAAGAGGGTTATTCCAAGTGCATGACATTTATTTCAAAAAGATCTCCCTTTGTATGAGATTTTCAGTCGACACCATCACTTCACTCTTTATTTCTTTTTCTTTTTCTTTTTTCCTTAACATTTTTTTTTTTCTGTGATCATTCTTTCTTCTTTCACTCCGTTCTCTCTCCTTTTTCTTGGATTTCTCATTCTTTTTCATTCAACATTTGAATTCCACATTATTCATCCTTTTTTTGGGGGGGGGGGGGGATTCCACCTAACCATTCGTTCTCTTTCATGTTCAATCATAATCAGCTCTCGGAACAACCAAGGTGTGGTAACTTTTTATCATTTTGCATCGGCTTGGTTAAGTGTGCGGCATGGATATGAATTTTCAACAAGGCTCAAACATGGCACTAAGGATAATTTCACAAGAACAAGGCTAAGGCTCAACATTAATCAAGGACGGGCTAAGATCATTTATAGAGAGGCATATGGGAGCATTGTACATATCAAGACAAAGTCAATCAATTACCCAAATGCACCTAACCAAAACAAGCATAATGAGATTATTGAATAAATTTGAAATTTGAAAAATTTTTCCTTGAGTAAATGTAAGTCCCCTCAAACAAGGATTGTCACTAAAGCTCTCATGGGTTCTTACTCATCTCCATTATTCATGTCAATCACTAGAATGTGAATTCAATCCGTAAATTGTCAAAATTCCACATTCAAAGTGCACTCATGGGTGAGTTCAAAAGCAACAAGTATGTGATACTCCTAGGATAGGATAAACCTCTATAATGTGATCATGTATTCACAATTCAATGCAAAGATCGAAACTATCCATATACCCACAACACTCCAAATAGGGGAATATAGGTCAACATTCAGATATTTTTCATAAAAAATTTCAAAATTTTAAAATATTTCTCAACTATTTTTAAACAAAAATATGTAGATCATGTGAAAGGTGAATTTCACCCCAAAAATTTATATCATCAACAAAAATGTTCACAAAAAATTGGTGTATCATACAAATGTTGCACCTCGCCCCCCAACTTGATTCATGCATTGTCCTCAATGCAACAAAAAAGGGTTTGTAGGGGTTGTGTGCTTCAAATTGGAGAGCAAGAATTAATTATAGATTTGGTTGCATTGGGCATGAAGAGGTATGACATAATATTTGGAATGAACTTGTTGTTTACCTTCCGTGCGGCAATGGATTGTTTTCGTAAACGGATTTTATTTTAATTACCGAGAGGTGTAGTTTTCAGTTTCATGAATGATCAAAATTCTTCCCATCCATTTCCTACTATGAGTAGTAGATTCTTGAAAGCTAAAGCGGGGAGCAATTTGAGTTTCTTGGCCAGTTTAATGGGTGACGATCATGATAATTTCCAATCCGATGTGGTATTGATTGTGTCAGATTTTTTGGAGGTCTTTCCAGACGACCTACCAGGGTTACCCCCACAGAGAGAGGTTGAGTTTACCATTGATCTCTATCAGGGAACTGAACCTATATCCATTGCTCTTTATAGGATGGCACCTTTGGAGTTAAAGGAGCTAAGGAAGCAGTTGGACCATCTGTTGACCATTGGGTTTATCCGCTTAAGCACTTTACCTTGGGGAGCCCTGGTTCTCTTTGTGAAGAAGCATGACGAAACACTTCGGTTATACATGGACTACCAAAGGTTGAATCAGGTGATAGTAAAGAATAAATATCCATTGCCAAGGATCAATGATTTATTCGATCAGCTGAGGGGTTCCAAGTATTACTCCAAGATTGATCTTCGCACGGGGTACCATCAACTACGGATCAAGGAGGAAGATATTCCTAAGACAGTTTTCTGTGCCCGGTATGGTCATTTTGAATATATGGTTATGCTGTTTGGATTGACTATTGCTCTAGCAGCTTTTATGAACTTAATGCATAGGGTATTTTGACCGTATCTAGATTAGTTTGTCATTGTGTTTGTCAATGACATATTAATTTTTTCACGGACACAAGGGGAACATGTAAGCCATCTCTCGATTGTGCTTCAAACCTTGAGAGAGCATAAGTTATATGCTAAGATAAGTAAATGCGAGTTCTAGATGGAGGAAGTTAAATTCCTTGGCCATGTTGTGTCAGAACAGGGTGTGGCTGTTGACCCCGCAAAGATTAAAGTAGTGATGAAGTGGGAATCATCGAAAAATGTTACCAAAATACATAGTTTCCTGGGCTTAGCATGCTACTACCAGAGGTTTGTGGAAGGGTTCTCAAAGCTTGTAATGCTGATGACTCGCATTACAAAGAAAGGAGAAAAATTCATGTGGACTCAAGCATGTGAACTAGCCTTTTGCACCTTGATGGAGAAATTAATAACAGCTCCTCTCCTCATTATTTTGAGTGGTGGGAAGGGATACGATGTATACACGGATGCTTCATTACGAGGTTTGGGGATGTGTGCTAATACAAAGAGGTAAGGTAGTTGCTTATAGCTCAAGGCAACTTACAATTAATGAGCATAACTATCCCACTCATGACTTGGAGCTTGCCACTATGGTTTTTGTTTTTAAGTTGTGGAGGTGTTACCTTTATAGAGAAAATTTCCAAGTATTTTTAGATCATAAAAGCCTCAAGTATATCTTCACATGGAAAGACTTGAATCTTCGGCAACGAAGGTGGATAGAATATCTAGAAGATTACAATTTCACACTCAACTACCATTCGGGGAAGGCGAATGTAGTAGAAGATGCACTGAGCAGGAAGTCTCGGGGTGAGATCAATGTCCTTGTTGTTCATAGGTGGAAGATGATTGATACTTTAGAGGAGTTTGACCTATTGGTGGGCAAACAGGAGGATAACCATGCTTGTTTAATCTTGTAACTCAACCAATCCTCCGACAAAGGATTGTGGAATTACAATGATTAGATACATAGTTGAAAAATATCCAGGGTAAATTGGAGGGGAATTAGATGATTGAAAAATGGGCAACACGTAATGATGAGTTACAATTTCGTGGAAGACTTTGTGTAACAAAGAATGATCAAGTAAGGGAAGAAGTGTTGGGGGAGTGTCATCATTCAAAATTTTCCATACATCCGGGTAGCACCAAGATGTATATAGACATGAAGCGTCAATATTGGTGGAAAGGGATGAAACAAGATTGCAAAGTGTGCGGTGTGTCAGTAGGTGAAGATTGAGTATCAAAAGCCTGGAGGATTACTATAGTCCTTACCTATTCCAGAGTGGAAGTGGGATCACATCACCATGGACTTTGTGTTGGGTTTTCTATAGACTTCCCTCAGTCATAATGCCGCAAGGGTCATTGTAGATAAACTCACCATGTCGGCTCATTTCTTGAGTATGAAGACCACAAATACTTTGGAGACCTTAAGCAAGTTGTATATTCGTGAGATCGTTAGGCTACATGGAGTTCCGCTCTCTATCGTGTCGGATCGTGAATCTCATTTTGTGGCACAATTTTCGCAGAGTCTACAACGAGCTATGGGGAAAAAGTTACACTTTAGCACCGCCTTTCATCCCCAAACGGATGCCCAATCCGAGAGGTTGATACAGATTTTGGAAGACATGTTTCATGCTTGTGTATTAGACTTCAAGGGAGGTTGGAGTAATCATTTGTTGTTGGTGGAGTTCACGTATAATAATAGTTTTCAATCCAGCATTGGCATGGCACCTTATGAAGCATTGTATAGGAGACCATGTAGGTCACCGACTTGTTTGCTAGAAGCTGGAGAGAGTAGTTTGTTTGAGCCAGAAATTGTTCGAGAGACAATAGAGAAAATTCAACTCATCCGGGAAAGGCTACGCACAACATAAAGTAGACAGAAAAGCTATGCGGATCAAAGACGAAGACCATTGAAATTCCAAGAGGGGGACTATGTGTACCTCAAGGTGTCACCCAAACAGAGAGTGTTTAGATTCGACAAGAAGGAGAAATTTGCTCCAAGATATATCGGACCATTCGAGGTGATCAAAGCGGTGGGCAAAGTGGCGTATCAACTGCGGTTACCAGCTTAGCTTTCAGGGGTGCATGATGTGTTACATGTTTCAATGTTAAGAAAGTGTCAATTGGCAACCATGCATGTCGTGGATTTAGAGGATATTAAAGTGCAAGATGGAGCAACATATGAAGAACAACCGGTGAAGATTCTCGATACCAGGGAAAAAGTGCTTCGTAACAAAGTCATCCAACTGGTGAAAGTCTTATGGCAACATCATGGAGTGGAGGGATCTACTTGGGAACCCGAGCTGGAGATGCGAGGGAAGTACCCTTATTTATTCGCTACTTGAGGTGAGTTTTGAGGATGAAACTTTCTTTAAAGGGGGTGGATTGTAAACCCCACATTTTTATCTTTATATATGAATATAAGTATATATAGCAAGTCATTATTTCTTTTGAAATGTTAATATGGTAAAATTCGAGTAAATAGTAGTGAAAACTTAGTTTTAGCTTGTAAATGTATGAAATCCTTTTTAATAGAATTTGTATCAACTATGTTTGATGTACAAATTTATGTTGTATAAGTTTGAGTTGGTTTTGGATGGTTGGGGAACCGAATGGAATGGGTTGGAAATGAAGAAGGAAGAATTTGTAGAAAAACAAACAAAACCTTCTAGAAGATCGATGAAAACCTTCCGGAATGTTAATGTAAATTTTTATCCAGCAGGAAAAACCTTCCAGAAGGTTAATGAAAATATTTTTTCAGAAGGAAAAATCTTTGGGGAGGTTAATGAAAATGTTTTTCCAGAAGGAAAAACCTTCCGGAAGGTTAATGTAAATGTTTGTCTAGCGGGCAAACCTTCCGGAAGGTTTTCCAAAAATTTAAATTTTGAAGTCACGAACAGCTGGCCTTCCTTTCACTATAAATACTTAAGGACAACTCCTTTAACCCCATTTCAACATCTCTAACCCTAGGAAACCTTAGAGATGAAGAAAGAGAGGGAAAAACACAAGATCAAAGGGGATTTGTACATTGGATTGGATCAAACCCCTAATTTTTCAAGAACACCAAGGTAGGGGTTTCTCCTATTCTCTTACATTGAGGCTAGGGCTTACACATATGTACTCTTTTGTCTCTCAATTTTTGTATATATGATATGAAATACTTGTTTCTTGAAGTTCATACAAATATCACCATGTTTTGAAGGTAATTATGGTTGGATAGCCATGAAAACCCTAGTTTTTGAAAATAATGGATTTTTCTTCTTAATATTCAATTGTTCTTGATTTCAAAACTCTAGTGCTTTGGATTAAACAACAAATGGTATTTGTGATGATCTCTTGCTTTTTTAAAAAAAATTGTGCTCTTGTAATGCAAATTGTGGATATTTGGGGATTTTGGATTTCCTTGTGGTTTGAAAAAATTTATGTTATTACATCTCTTTTATGGTTATTGTGATGGACTTGAATTGCATTTGAGCACTGCTGTAGAGTGTTAGAGGTTAGTCTATCCCAGTTGGGGTGAGATGGTTTCCTAACACTTGTTGTGGTTTGTTGTTTATGAGAACAACCACTATTGTTCACATAAGTTCGAGGCTGAGGGATGATATACCTTTCATAGGAAGGATTCGTCAATGTTGTGAGAGACGGTATACGCCCTTCCTAAAATGTTTGAAATTGTGTGATTGTGTTGGGTGAATGAGGTAGAATCGGGGTGTAGATTCATGGGAAGCAACCAACATACATGAGAATATGGGATGATGCTATTGAATGATTTACTGATTGCTATCACTCCAACATGTTTATTCCTTCCATTTAAATTATTGCGATTGCGTACAGTTGAGATCAAATAAATTGTCTCTATTTTATTTCAAGTTTTATATGCTATTTTGAAAAATGAGACCAAACTATTTTATATGTTTTGTAAACCTTGTTCGAAATTGGGAGAATGTTGCTACAGAGCTTAGTGCTCACCCACTACAAACTATATATTTTTCAAATTGTGGTCTAGAGGAGAAGCTCAGAGATGAGGAGCCGATACATTGGGAAGTTCCACTAAACGGGCTCATGGATCCCTAGGTGGATATCTAGGGTTATACTCTCCTAGGTGCTAGACTAGGAAATTTCTTTTGAGATTATGTAAATACTAATCTTTTGTTATTCCGCTGCAAGTTTAAATGTGATTATTTTGGGATGTAATTGTCATAGTCGATCATATTCTTTTGGGATATAATTGCCATGATTTGGTATATTCTTTTGCGAATGATGTTGTAAATATTACATTCGATGAACAAAATTTCTTTATTGATGGATTTTATTAGTTGCTCTCATGATGTGAATAGATTTAAATTGTAATATCGTCCAAGGTGGATTTTGGGGCGTTACAATGTTGCAGCAAACAAAGGAGGACTCTGAAGCACAAGAGTACCACGTTCGAATGCTATTCAACGTTCAAATGTCTCTTGGAATGAACGACCTGAACAGACTTCTGCATAGAGTGTGAAAATGAGCTTTGACAGAAGACCACTTCAGTGGAAAAGGTCAGGCCCCATCTGGCGTTTGAACGTTTATAAAGCAAGACCAGGAAAAATGTTCAAACATCAGAAAACGTTCGAACATCCCTAAATCAAAACAGAAGAAAACATTTGAATGTTGATTCATGTTCAAACGTCCTCCACAGACTGCCTGCAGAGTAGTTGGTTTTCAATGGCGGCAAACACTATTCACTCATCCCCTCTTATCTCCTACCCCTTCCCCTTCCTTCCCTATAAATACTCCCATGTTGGGAGCTTAAAGGGCATCCTTTTCCTTGTAAAATAGAGAGCTCTTCTTATTAACAATTTTTCTTCTCTTCTAAATTAGAAAGTTAGTTTGTATACATTGCTTGTTTCATTTTAGTATCAATCATGATGGAGGCTTAGACTCCCCTTGTAGTTGTACTTGCTTTTATTTACAAGTACCAAGAGAGATAGCTCATCTTTTGGTTGTGCTAGAAACCCTCCAAAAGTAACTAGCTTTCTTCTACTTTTATTGTTCATGTATTTCACTTCTATTGCTTGAGCATCCTTTTTTCTCAGAAGAGTGGAACTCTTCCACTTTTCTAGAGCTTTACCAAAGCCATGAAGGGTGAAAAGTGATTCACTTATTCTTCACTGAAGATAAGCTCTTTGTTTAGTTTGTTTCACTTAGTTGCTTCTCTACTTGGAGAGATTAGTATCACTCACTTTTCTAGCTTTGCCAATGTAAAACCCGGGAAAAATTTAAATTGTTTCTCTTGTTTTTTTTTGGGAAAAAGGGCAAAATGATAATTTGTTACTATAATGGGGGTTTAAAATCTATATTTTTCTAGAGCTCAGATGATGCAACGGAGCTCACCGTTTGATTCGTATCACAAAATTGAGCTGCCTTGTCAATTTTCGTCGAATTTCGAGATAGTCAGATTTTACATGTTTTACAAGACAAGTGGATGACGAATGACCTTTCAAAGGTCCCCAAAAAATGAGATTTATAAAATTTCCTTATAATTGAATCAAATTTTAACTAAAATTAATTTGAACTTAATCCAAGATATAATGGATCATTTCAGGACGAAAAACGGATCCGAAAGTCCAAATTATGAGATGCAATTTGGACCACACATTAAGGGGGTATAAATAGGGGCAAATATCTGACAAATCAGATATTTTCTCACTCATTTTGAGTCTTGTTTGGCCGGCCATAGAGAGGAAAGAAAAGAGAAGAAAAACTTCAAGTTCTTCAAGCTTTCTACCTTGGATCTTTGAAGTTCCGTCGCTCGGATCAACTCGGACCAACATCTAAAGTTCATCTCCTCGATGAAGGCTACGTGTACGTACCAAAAAGATGGGGTTTCACCGAAGATCCAAGCGGAGACTTTAGGGAAAATTAAAGTTTTGAGGTTGTTTTGGTGTTGTAGAAGTTCTCTACACTTCTATTGAGGTAGGGTTCTTCTTACCTTGGTTTTATTCCTCTCCTTTGGGGCTGTTTTAGGGCTGGTTTAGGGGCTGAAACTATGGACTGTTATGGACTGTTTTGGGGGTGAAATGATAGACCATTTTGGGTTAAAATATGGACTGCTATGTGGTTGTATTTTGTACTGAATTTGGGACTGTTTTATGGTCTGTTAATGGGCTGTTTTGTGGCTGAATTTGGGACTGTTTTATGGCCTGTTTAGGGGCTATTTTGTGGCTGAATTTGGGGCTGTTTTGTGGCTTATATAAGAGCCGTTATGTGGGCTATTACATGGGCTATTTTGTGTTATATTGCACCTTTGTGATTAAGTGTATTATTGGCATAAAAATTGTGATAACATGCTTGGAATTGTGTTATGAAAATTATCAATGTATGTACATGCTTGTGTTATATTGACATTGTGGAGAATAATGGGAATTATATGCTTATGATATAATTTTGTCATGGAATATGTAAAATGTATTGATATTCTTCATATGTCTTTCATAGCATATTGAATATGTTATAATTGTGCAATGGGACATCATATTGCATATGCACGGTAACATCGCATCATGTGGGTGTGTGCATGGTTGTCGTCAACACCACACTCGGTGGATGACGAGTGGACTCCATTAAGCTTGGTTGAAGATTTGGCCGAGTCACATAGGTTGCTTGGTGATTAGGGTTGGGGTTTGCAAGGAGGGACTAGAAAATCGCTCGAGTGCAAGGCCCAGTGATTGGGATACGCACTCCCTTGGCTTGGCCCATGAAGGCGTGGGTGTACATGGAGCCCTTGGTGGAAGTCCATAAATTTCGAGTAGGTTGGAGACCCTTGGTCTAAGCCCATGAACATCCACCCCATACAAAGACCCTAAGCTGGTAAAAGTCATTTGATGTGCAACATAAATGACGATTCCATACACATTGGCACTAGCATGTGTAGAGGAGCTGGGAAGGGCTCAGGTTCATTTGCACGAGTGAGTTTCATTTCATTTCATGTCATGACACGATAAATTCCAACATTGAATGCATATTCTTACTTGGAATGTTGATGTGAATATGAAATGTTGTATGTGAGCATTGCATGTGCACTTAGGTGGGGAGTAGTTTCTATAAGAATTACTCTACTGGGCGTGGCTCACCCTATACGGGAAAATATTTCAGGTTCTGGATACACACCGGTGGATGCCCCTCACTTGGATCCTCAAGGGTGAAGAGAGGCCGGATTGTGGCCTTTAACCTTGGTTTATGTAAAACTATGTTTTGGGCATGTAATGTGTAAAAGAATTGTAACTGAGTTTATTTGGGTTATTTTAATATAACGATGCATATGTTGTTTGAGTATGGATAAATGGACCCGGTATGGTCAAGTTTTACTTATAAATGGACCCGCTATGGTCATTGTGTTATATTCGGTCTCGGATGGGTCATGTTAATGTATATTGCACTGGTTGTGTTTTGGGTAGAGCTCCCGTACAAAGGAGACTTTGCCTGAATTTTTGATTAAATTATGGACTACGGTAAATTGGGCATAATGGCGAGATATCAAGTTACTTGGTATCCAAGGGTATTCCGCCAGCTGATGGGTAATCAACGGACCCCTGAATTTTGGGGCGTCACAACCAAGGCCATGATGAGTGAGTAGTTCCTCATTCACTCTTTAGTAAGAGGTGATGAATATGTAAAGATTATTTTGGTGTGATGTTTGTGCAACTCCTATATGCTTTAATGCTTTATATTCCACTTGCTCATTGGATGATTGAATGTATCTAGCAAAGTTAAGGTACTTTATATAACCAAGGGCTCCCTTTATGATACGGATGACTCCTGCATAGAAAGACCCGTTGGTTCAAAGCAAGCACCCCGACTATCTCTTCATGACAACCTTTCAATCTCCACTATTATTGCGCTTTTTTCAAAGGATGGACCATTAATGCCATGGTTGGATGCCTTGTAAAAACAGTTGCTTGTTTGTAGACGGGTTAGGTCTCGGCATATACAATTCTTGTAAACTTCTAGAAAGGCATCGGAATCATGTGCTTAATTCTCATAATCCATCTTTATCTTCCTATTAACTTGTTGTTGACACAGGAGTTAATTGAGTTATAAAGCACAAACATAACAAATAGGATAGTCAATTACATGTTCTGATGCTTGAACTAAAGCGTGGCTGTTACATTTTGTCTAGAAAACTGTTGAAAAGAATCTTCGATTCTATTCATGAAACTCCACCACTCCAAACTCTCGAAATTTATAGTTACTTGGTCTCTATTATTGCTTACTTCAAAATACCAATCATAGTTCCTTATGGATTCGACTCCGAACTTAACCTGATTATTTCTACAACTTGACCGCTTGCATTTGGGTGTACACATTTCGGATCAAATCAGGACACCCTTGAACAAGAGGAAAGATTGCCTAAGAACTCAGGGAAAGAATTAAAAAATTTTGAAGTTTTGTGAGAACCATTCGGATGGTTTTCTCAACCTTATGGAAGATCGAGCATATTGGAATCCTAGCTTTAAGAAAGATTTGTCGGCCTTGCGGAAGGTGTGTTCAACCTTTCGAAAGAAGTTACACATTAGATTCTCTTATTTTAGAAAAATGTGAAGACCTTTCGGAAGGTTAGAATCGACATTCCAGAAGGTTTCACCCACTGTTCAACAATTGTCCTTGTCTTTGTCCAAACCTTCTGGAATGTTTGTTTCGACCTTCCAGAAGGTTTTGCCCATAATTGTCTGTTCACCTGTTGTTTTTCATTTCCAATTCATTCCACACCTTCCCACAAACATCCCAAACATGTGAAATATAGTTTTTCATATAAGACTTGATACATACAAGTTGTATTACAATTAATTCCACATGATTACAAGCCCAAAATATAATTTTCACCAAATTTATGCAATGCTTTTAAAAAATGGATTGAAGGCCACAAGTCGGCTTTTTCTTCATCTTGGAGGTCCCGAATGAAAGTCTCACGTTAGTACAAACCCCGCACTTGCCATATAGGGTGAGTCACGCTCAATAGAGTAACTGTTAAAGAGGCTACTCCCCAACCTAGACGCATATGAAATGTCACATGCAACATTCAACAAGCAACAACCATCCCAAACAAGAATATGCATTTCAATGTTGGACTTCTACCATGTCATGCCATGAAATGAGATGAGTTTCACTCATGCCCTTTACCCGAGCCCTCCCGGCTCCCTCCACACAATGGAATGCCAACGTGTGAAAAATCCGCCATTGATGAATTACATCTAATGATCATTTTGAAACAAAGTCATTGGTTATAAAACCAAGTCACTGTTAGATGTTACACATCGGATGACTATTTTATAAAAAAAAATCATGTGTCTTTGTTAGGTAGTGGATTTTTGGTGTCTCACCACCGGCTCTGCAAACCAATACACTTTTTTGGACTTGTACTGTAGGAAGTGTATAAAACCAATTGTCGGGTCTTCCACTTGAGGGAAAGTCTAGCTGAGGGAGAGTCTAGCCCTACTTGCTATACCCGACACATGTTTTTCATGCAACTGTGCGACTCTGTTGAACCTTGGTCCAACGTTACCGAGCCCACGTATCATCCACCAAGTATGATGTTTAATCCAACACATGCACGCATGCCCACACCCATGATGATGCCCATGAATGCGATGTTCCCGTGCAAATGCAATGTAATGCACTATTGCAAGACTATCATCATGTTCAAATTGTAATTAATGTCATACGAACTATTTTCAATGCATATTAAGGATCATTACATTCTAAGCTTAAAATGTCCATAATCTACAATTTGCCAATATATTTTAAGCATATATCCACACTTCATTCAACACAATTTTCAAGCACATTATTACATAATCATGCACTAAACACACTAAACTCATCAAGGCAATAATGTACACATATAACAGGCCCATAAATCACATTTCCATGGATCACATTGAGTCAAATTCACAACCCAATTCAAGGTAAAATTCATTCTACCCAATTTCCATACCCATTTCATCCATTTTCCACAACATAGGTAATAATATAATCTCTCTATCAACATACTCATTACATACTATACCCTTGGTTGTTAAATAAACCTAAGTATAAAGGAACCCTACCTCTTGAAGCATAACCCACTTGGTAGAAGCCTTCAAGACCCCAATTTTTCTCCCAAAACCATTGATTTCAACAAGCTCAATTTTGGAACTTCGATGAAAACCCTCGTTTTTGGTACGTAGGCGTAGCCCTCGATAAGGAGACCGAGTTTAACTCTTGGCCCGAGTGGATTTGAGCACTCAAGCTTCCTAGATCATAGAGAGAAGGTGAAGTTTTTTCTCACTTTCCCTCTCTTTCTCTCAACGTTAATGACTGGCTGAACAATGGGGGAAAAATCTGATTTTTTCCCCCTATTTATAGTCTTAGAATACTTGGCCTGCAATTGGCCACACATCCCTCTTTTTTGGGATTCCGTTTTAGCTTTGAAAAAATTAAATTTTGTCCCGGTTCAAGTTTAAAATATTTTTATTTTAATGTGCTTTAAATTATTTTCCAATTTTCAAATTTTTTTTCTCAAAATCCTATTTTTGGACCACCCGAGACTCGATTGCCTCATAAAACGTAAATAAATTTTACTATCTCGAAATTTGATGAAATTTGACATGCTAACTAGATTTTGCGAGATGAATTCAATGGTGAGGTCTGTTTCGTCATCCGAGCTCTAAAAAATTTCAGGTTGACAACCCGTACTATAATGTTAAATTTCCATTTTACCCTTTTTCATAAACTGTTCAAATTTATCCGGGTTTTACAATCTTCCCCCTCAAAAGAATTTCGTCCCCGAAATTCATACACGCATACACACTCAACCTCTTGCATATGCAACAACGATATTATACTTAATATTATAAAACTTGTACCTTATCCTCGAACAGGAACGAATAGTTGGTATGTATGGTATCTTCATGCTCCCATGTTGCCTCCTCCACTCCTCGGTGTTCCCATAGCACTTTCACTAGGCGCACGGTCTTGCCTCGCAAAGTCTGCTCCCGGCTATCCATGGTACAAACTGGTCCCTTCTCGAAGGTTCCATCCACATCAACAGTCAATTCACCCCAATCCACCACATGTGTCGGGTGTGGAGTATACTTCTGGAGCATAGAGACGTCAAACACTGCGTGAACACCTGATAAAAATGGCGGTAACGCCAATCTATAAGCCACTATGCCAACCCTCTCGAGTACCTTGAAGGGCCCGATGAACATCGGTGACAACTTTCCCCATTTTTTGAACGTGACCACACCTCTTTTAGGCATCACTTTCAAGAAGACATGATCTCCCACCTCAAACTTTAGAGTTTGTCGCTGTCTATCAGCATAGCTTTTCTGTCGACTCTAAGCCATAGGAAGATGCTTCCGTATCAAGTCCACCTTCTTCGAGGTGTCTCTGATCAAGTCTGGACCCGTAGAGGGTCTCTCCGCTACATCCATCCAACAAGCCGGAGAACGACAAAGCCTCATATATAGTCCCACATAAGGTGCCAACTGTATAATCACCTGAAAACTGTTGTCGCAGGCGAACTCCACAAAGGGTAGGTACTCTTCCCAATACCCTTGAGATCTAGGACGCATGCCCGTAGCATGTCCTCTAAAGTCTGGATGGTCCTCTCTGACTGGTCGTCTGTTTGAGGATGAAAAACAGTGCTCATCATCAACTATGTCCCCAAGGCTTACTGGAAACTCTCCCAAAAATGAGCCATAAACTTGGGATCCCGGTCCGATACTATAGATACGGGCACCTCATGTAACCAAAGAATCTCTCGTATATATATAACTTGTAGAATTCCTCATCCGAGTTTGATGTGGTAACTAGATTTTGTGAGATGAATCCAACGGTGATGTCTGTTTCGTCATTCGAGTTCTAAAAAATTTCAGGTTGATAACCTGTACTGTAATGTCAAATTATCATTTTGCCATTTTTCATTAAAAGTTCAAATTTACCCGGATTTTATATTCTTCCCCCTTAAAAGAATTTCGTCCCTGAAATTCATACACGCATACACACTCAACCTTATGCATATGCAACAACAATATTATACAAATATTATAAAACTTGTACCTTCATCCTCGAACAGGAACGGATAGTTGGTACATATAGTATCTTCATGCTCTCATGTTGCCTCCTCCACTCCTCGGTGTTCCCATAGCACTTTCACTAGCCACATGGTCTTGCCTCGCAAAACCTGCTCCCGGCTATCCATGATACCCACCGGTCCCTCCTCAAAGGTCCCATATGCATCAACAGTCAATTCACCCCAATCCACCACATGTGTCGGGTCTGGAGTATACTTCCGGAGCATAGAGACGTGGAACACTGCGTGAACACCTGATAAATATGGTGGTAACGCCAATCTATAAGGCACTGTACCAACCCTCTTGAGTACCTCGAAGGGCATAATGAACATCGGTGACAACTTTCTTCATTTTTTAAACCTGACCACATCTCTTTTAGGCATCACTTTCAAGAAAACATGATCTCCCACCTCAAACTCTAGAGGTTGTCGTTGTCTATCAACATAGCTCTTTTGTCGGCTCTGAGCTGTAACAAGATGCTTCTGTATCAAGTCCACCTTTTTCGAGGTGTCTTTGATCAAGTCTGGACCCATAGAGAGTCTCTCCCCTACATCTATCCAATAAGTCGAAGAACGACAAGGCCTCCCATATAATGCCTTATAGGGTGCCATATGCATACTCACCTGAAAACTGTTGTTATAGGCGAACTCCACTAAGGGTAGGTGCTTTTTCCAGTACCCTTGAGATCTAGGACGCATGCCCGTAACATGTTCTCTAAAGTCTGGATGGTCCTCTCCGACTAGCCGTCTATCTAGGGATGAAAAACAGTGCTCATCATCAATTGTGTCCCCATGGCTTGCTGGAAACTCTCTCAAAAATGAGCCGTAAACCTGGGATCCCGATCTAATATTATAGATACGGGCACCTCATGCAACTGGACAATCTCCCGTATATATATAACTTGCAAAATTACTTCAGTGTGAAGGTTATCCGCACAACTAAAAAATGTGCAGACAGACCTGGTAAGCCGGTCCACTACCACCCATACAACGTCACATCCTTGTGTTGTCCGTGGCAAGTGACTCACAAAATCTATCGTGACATGCTCCCATTTCCACTCTGCTATCTCCAAAAGCTGAAACAATTCGGCCGGTCTCTAGTGCTCAGCCTTTACTTGCTAACATATGAGACATCGGCTAACAAAATTTCAAAGATCTCTCTTCATCCCGCTCCAATAGTATTGGCGACAAAGATCATGGTACATCTTCGTGCCACCTGGATGCATTGCAAAATGGGAGCAGTCAAACTCCCTGAGGACCTCCTCTCTCAGATTCACTAACTAGGGAACTACAGCCCTTCCCCTATACTGAAGGTTGCCATCCGAGTGAATGGCCCAACCCTCATCACTAGTAACCACTTGCACTCGGTCCTTGACGGATAAAATCTTTGTATGCTGTCCATAGGACTCAATCACTCTGCTCAGTAGGGAGGGCGTAGCTACCAAACTCCCCGAAAATGCCCTAAGCCTGACCCATGTATCGTAATCCGAACTGTCCCACAGTCTCGAGCATTTGCCACTCCTGGGAAGCCACACTAGCCAAGACTCCCTGTGACTTCTGGCTGAGTGCATTAGCTACCACATTTGCCTTACCAGGGTGGTAATGCAAAGTGAAGTCATAATCTTCCAGGTACTCCATCCACCAGCGTTGGCTCATGTTGAGGTCTCACTATGTAAAAATATACTTCAGACTTTTATAGTCCGAAAAATACCTCAAACTGCTCCTCGTATAAGTAGTGGCGCCAAGTCTTCAAAGCAAAGACAATGGCCGCCAACTCCATGTCATGCATGGGATAATTTCGCTCTTGATTCTTTAGTTGCCGAGAACCATAAGCCACCACCCTCCCGGACTACATCAAAACACAATTGAGTTCGTCCTTGGAGGCATCACAGTACACGGTGTACATTTGTCCTCTCTCTGGAACAATCAAAATAGGAGCTGGAGAAAGTCTCCTCTTCAATTCTTGGAATACTTTCTCACACGAATCATCCCTCTAAAACATGACCTCCTTCCGGGTCAATCTCAGCATACGTGCAGCTAGTCGGGAGAAGTCCTCAATGAACATCCTGTAATATCCTATCAACCCCAAGAAATTGCATATCGCGAAGACTGACTTTGGCCTCTCATAATCACCTCAACCTTCTCCGGGTCAATTGAAAGACCTGAAGTCGACACCACGTGTCCCAAGAATTTCACCTCCGTAAGCCAAAATTCACATTTACTAAACTTGGCGTACAACTGTTGGTCCCTCAAGGTTTGGAGAACAATCCTCAAGTGATCCTCATGCTCCTCCTCAGACTTGGAGTAGATCAGGATGTCGTGAACAAATACTTCAATGAACAAATCTAAATAGGTTTGGAACACCCTATGCAAGAGATATATGAATGCCGCTAGGACATTCGTCAATGCAAAGGGCATCACCGTGAACTTGAAATGCCTATACTGCATTCTAAATGCCGTCTTAGGGATATCTGCCTACCTTATCCTCAGTTGACGGTAACCGATGCGGAGATCTATCTTGGAGTCGACCCACGCTCCCCTTAATTGATCAAACATATCATCTATCCTCGAAAAAGGGTACCTATTCTTGATAGTCACCCGGTTTAACTACCAATAATCTATACACAACCGAAGGGTCTTGTCCTTCTTCTTAGCAAACAACACTAGAGTGCCCCATGGTCAAGTGCTCGGTCTAATGAAGCCCTTGTCCAACAATTTTTGCAATTGGACCTCAAGTTCTTGCAACTCTGCCGGTGCCATTCTATGTGACATCATAGAGATAGGCTATGTACCCGGATGTAACTCAATGCTAAAGTCTACATCCCTATGGGGAGGTAATCCTTGTAGTTCGTCTGAAAAAACATCCTTATACTCGCACACAACCTGAGGTAGACCCAACTCCTGTCTCATTTTGTTCTTGAAGGTAAAGCTCGCAAGCCAACCCATCAACTACCAATACCAACGGGAGTCATACACGAATTGGAACAAAGCTTCATACTTTTCCCCCTGAACTTAAAACAAACACTATCCGGGTGTGTAAGCATTTATTCTCTTTCAATCACTATCAATGACGACTCGATGTGCCGCCATCTAATCCATCCCGAGGATAACCCTGAACTCCAACATGTCCATGACTCTAAGGTCCACGGCGAGTAAAATCCCTGAGATCTCTAACTCACAGCCCCTATATATCTAATCAATGCAAGCCTTAGCTCCTAAGGTTGACTTTTCCCATAAGAACTCCTTTACTGTTGCGATTTCTAAGTCTATTTTATCAATGAAACATGAAAATAACGGTATTTGACCTGCCCGAATCAAATAACACAAGGGCTCATAAATAGGGAAATAAGAAATGTATTGTGGGTTACCGATTGATCCATTGGCTCATTCTGTGGCGTAATGTCACAGATACGCCCCCTGAGTTCCCAAAGTCTGGCCTGCAAGCCTTGGCCCATCTGGTCTGACTGTGGGATCCCCACACTTGAAATAGTAGAGGCTTGTGCGGTATCCTAAAACTGATATTAGCTTCCCTGGCCCGTGAAGGGGTAGGGAAGGACAAAATGCGTCTGTGCATGCCCCACCGAAAGCTGGGACTGGGATGCTCCATAGCTTTGAGATCCCTGTTGCTGAGTACATTCCCGCTTCATATGCCCCAGTTGGTTGCAATGATAGCAAGTCCTTTGCTCTGACTAGTAGGAAGGCCTCTAATTTTTCTCGCTCTGGGAGGATTGACCTTGGCCTTGGCCCACATCTTGGCTCATTCGGCCTACTTACAGAGTCTTCGCAGGTGAATTACTACGGACTTGGATAGCACCCTGTAGTTGGAACAGATCTCCCTGTCCCATAATGGAACAGGGAGGAACAACGTGTGCTTGTGTGAGTCCCTCTGACGACTGGGATTAAGATGTCTTGGAACTCAGTGAGCTTTGCCTCAGGGGACAATCCTTCTTCACATGGCCCGGTTGGTGGAAAGATAGCATGTCCTCTAACCTGCCTGATATGTTGTCCTCTACTTCTTCCACGAAAGTTGATGGCATATGGAACTTAAACTCCATTGGATACCTTGAGTCTCCTGGTTCATATTGGCGCTTGCCTGTGCTAGGTTAGTAGCCATCGTACTCATAGCCTCTACAACGGCTTGTTGGTCAAAATTCGGTGGTGATTGGTTATTGTTCCGCCCACCGCCTCGATGTCCTCTTCCTCTACTAACCATCTACACACATGTAGGATAGCAATAGACCAAAAACTTAGTATCCCAAAGTTAGGAATCATGTTTGCACCTTGAACTATCCCGTTCATCCCTTATTCTGAACCCCAAGGTTCTGTTTTCTAACCCCTAGTGTTCCTTTTCTCCATATACATCTCACCATGCATATAATTCACATAATCACATAGCACAGAACATGTAGCAACTTAAGCACATAATATGAAATGCACAATGAATGCAATGATCTAGACCCGTGCCCATTAAGCCCTAGGTAAATCATATACCTAAGCATTGATACCAAACTCTGACGCCCAAAGACCGGGGGTCCTTTGTTAGCCGTTGATCACCCATCAACCCGTGGAAATACCTGTGAATGTCGCATGACCCGACACCATGGCTCAACAATAAAAAGGTTTGGACAGGGTCTCCCAAGGACTGGGAACTCCCAATTGCTTAACCTGTGTACATCATTGTCACCAGACCCATCCAACATCTAACACATCACAATTTATACTCCATTATAGTCCATTGCCATCATTTGAATGAGGGAACACATAGCCCACAAGCATGGCCAAGTATTCTAAAAATTTTAGGTTTTCAACCTGTACTGTAATGACAAATTACTATTTTGATCTTTTTCATAAAAAGTTCAAATTTACCCAGATTTTACACATGTGGTGTCTCTAAATCAAAGCCTATACAGTGTGGGAGCTCACTTGAAGATAAATCCTTCTTTATCTAAGAAAAACACGACACTTTCCTATCTATGGATTAGCACAGTATACACTTTTGATCAACTTTAGAGAATAAACTGATTTAACTCATGTATTTATAGCGTGTGTGACCTATATGGTTGAAAAGATATACAAATTAAGCTTCTAACAGAAAACAAATGGTCCACAATTTTGAATTTCCAACAAAGAGTTTTATGGGCCATTTAGTGAAAGGTAGTCTGCTTGGTTGATGGTTCTACTATAGTTGCTCAACTCGAGTTTTTGTGTCTTTTGTCGGAAATCTTATCTCATATCCATGTCCAATATAGATAATATCACTTGCAAAAAGATTCATGCCTAGCATCATTTACTAACAAAAGCAAAATTACCATCTGTCTCCTAGAATTGTAATGATCATGATATATAACTAGCATATCCATCCCAAATTTTTCTTCAAGTCCTCTAAGCTAGCTAATCCATGAATTCGAATGAATAATCAATTCATAACCTAACTAAACAACAAATCACACTCATCTTATAAGCATATAGCTTCAAAAAAATTCAAGCCTAGAGTTTCTTCTCCATCACCTAATACTCCAATGATAGTCCAGATCCTACAGCTCCCATGTAAGACTTAATTCCTAAGCTCTGATACCAAGGCTGTAATACCTCAAATCCACCCTGCAAGACATTACTATCTACAAACCATCTAACAATGAGAGCAACTAAAATTAACCATCAAGTAATAAACCGTTCATCTATTTGACAAGGAATAAATACTAAAGCCAATAAAACATTGAAACTTCTCCAACTTAGAATTCAAAACCAAAAATATCTAATAGCAGAATAATAAAAACTGGCTAAAACATTGTTTCATCAAAATCTCTCAAACTCTAAACCAAAAATATATCAACTCTCTTCCTCTAGGGTAGGATCCACATCTTGATCATCCAATGACTCGTAATCAATCTGCTTATCCACATTGACATCCTCTTCTATGCCAAAATCTGTAAATGGTGTTGTAGGGGGTGAACAAAAGCCCGTAGGAAATTTCTCTCAAATCCCCACAAGGTTTAAAACAATAAAAGATGGCAAGTTTCTTTTGGAAAATAACATATATAGTTTTTTAGAATAAAACAATGACAGTTGTAATGAACTCAAGTGTACGAAATATAGTAAACCAATGTAATGCCCCAAAAATCGGGGGGGGGGGGGCCCTTAATTTAATAAAATTCAGGCAGAGTCTCCTTTGTACAAGAAGCTCTACGCAAAACACAACCTGTGCAATTATACTACATTGATCACACCAGGCCCATTTATAAGTGAACATTAAAACAGTCCATATGAGTTCGATTTGTAATGCCCCAAAATCCCCCTTGGACGACATTACTATCTAAAACCATTCACATCATGAGAGCACTAAATAAATCCATCAAATAATAAAATTTCATTATTCATATGTAATATTCACAATATCATCCCAAAAGAATAGGCCAAGCTATGACAATTACATTCTATAGGAATTACATTTAAACTTAGCAACATAATAAACAAAATACTAGACTATACATGATTGTAAATAAATTCCCTAGTCTAGCGCAAAAATAAACTATAGCTCTAGACGTCCACCTCGAGATCTAGGTTTCCCTCTCGTGGAGCCTTCCAATTTCTCGGCTCGTCAACTCTGGGATCTTCCTCTAGCACGAAGTCTTAAAAAAAACATTAATGGTAGGAAGTGAGCACTAAGTTCTGTAGGAAAATCCTCCCAAACTCTAACAAAGTTTGGAAAATGTAGAAAACGGTCTGTCACATTTCACAAATAGCATACGTAAATTTTGACATAAAACATTATATTTTTAAAAGATCTCAAGTTTATACATTAACAATAATAAAGTACAAGAGTACAGTCAGTCCTACCATAATTAACCATTCCAAAGAGTAATCATTCCCACAACAATTTCCAAGATAATCATATTCAGAAGATAACGCAATAAACAATAACCAAAATGTATCTAAAGTCTGATGTAAAATAATCGCATGAAAAAACACATAGAGAATATAATGACCCACACACACACAAATCCTTGTAAGGATATCAAACTTCGGGAAGGGCGCCTACCGATGCATTCTCCCATATCAATCCATTAGCAATAACGAATCCGACCCAGACATAGTATATTAATCCTCTGACATGGCACCCGTGAGCTAATAGTAGTTTGGTCCTCGCAAAGCACCAACCCCATTACGAGTGGTAGGAAAAGTTCAAACTCGTACGGAGTAAGAACCACACACATCTACCCACTCTACGATACCCAGTCAACAGCCACCCATGGTCATCCAAACACCTCCATGGGATACAATCACTAACAATTTCTCAACAAAAGTTCATAATTCCCAAAATCCTCAAGATTTCTTGTATGTTATCCAATAGAACCCTGTAAGAAAAATAGAGAAAAGATCAACATCAATACCATTTTATTGTTTAATGGAAAGCCTAAAGTTTGGAAATCAAGAACAAAGGAAACGTGGTGAGAAAAATTCATTTTTCTTAAAATCTAAGGTTTGAAGATGAAAAGGAGAGTTTTAATGGTTACCCAACCATCACATTGTTTAAAACATGACATTTATTGCAAGAATAACAAGAATTAAAGATTTTATAACATACATATTAAATTTAGAGTCAAAAGAGTACATATATACATAAGCCCTAGCCTCAATTTAGGAGAATGAGAATAAATCCCTACCTCGAATCCAAAGTTCAAAGTCAAAACCCAAGCTCTAGAGACTTCCTTCCTCCCTTTTCTTCCTCCCTTTCTCTTCTCCTAGGGTTTTAAGAGGTTGGGATGAAAGATGTGAGAAAAAATGGGCTAAAATCTATGTTTTAAACACAGCAGTCCCCGAAAGTTACTATTCACAGGCTGATTTTTGGGTTTTCTCCAAAATTATGGTTTTGTCGCTAAAGTAAATTTACACTCAAACACTAAAATTACTATTTTCTTCCTCCGAACCGCTATATGTGCTAAACAGCTATTCCAAGTTTTTTGGATCTCGTAGGTTCAATGATAATATTATTTTGACCTAAAAAAAATTAATATTTTTACTTAGTTACCCGTATCAACCTTAAATACCTCCAAAAATTAAATTTCACAATCAATTTGCCTCCCTAGTATTTATTCCTACTATTACAATCTATAGGGTTCATGCATACTTCACCACCTATATTAGCATTTCAAAAATAGTTACTTGCTATATAAAGATAAGAGTGTGGGGGTTTACAATCCACCCCCTTAAAGAAAGTTTCGTCCTCGAAACTTACCTTAAATAGCGAACAAATGAGGGTACTTCTCTCGCATCTCCAACTCTGGTTCCCAAGTAGCTTCCTCCACTCCATGATGTTGCCACAAAACCGTCACTAGTCTGATGACTTTTTTATAGAGCACCTTCTCTTTGGTATCAAGAATCTTCACCGGTTGTTCTTTATAGACGGCTCCGTCTTGAACTTCAATATCCTCAGAATCTATACCATGGGTGGTCTCCTACTGACACTTCCTCAACATCGACACATGAAACACGTCGTGTACTCCGGATAACTGAACTGGTAGTCGAAGTTGGTATGCCACTTTTCTCCTACTTTGATCACTTCAAATGGTCCTATGTACTTTGAAGCAAACTTTCCCTTCTTGCCAAATCGCAGCCCTCCCTTATTGGGTGATACTTTAAGAAACACGTGATCTCCCACCTTGAATTCCAAGGGTCTTCATCTTTAATCCGTATAGCTTTTCTATCAACTTTGTGCCTCTCCCGGATGAATTGAATTTTTTCTGTAGTTTCTCGAATAATTTTTGGCCAAAACAAGCTACTCTCGCCAACTTCCAACCAACAAGTTGTGGACCTACATGGTCTTCTATACAACGCCTCATACGGTGCAATCCCAATACTTGTCTGATAGCTGTTGTTGCTCCAACCTCCCTTGAAGTCCAACACACAGGCACGTAACATGTTTTCTAGAATCTGGATCACCCTCTCGGATTGGCCATCTGTTTAGGGATGAAAGGCGGTGCTGAAGTGCAACTCTGTCCCCAAAGATCTTTGAAAACTTTGCCAAAATTGCGCTACAAAATGAGAATCACGATCCAACACAATGGATAGTGAAACTCCAAGCAATCTCACTATCTCGCGAATATAGAGCTTGCTCAGGGTCTCTAACGTGTCGGTGGTCTTCATACTCAAGAAGTGAGTGGACTTGGTGAGTCTATCAACAATGACCCATACGGCATTATGCCCTCATGAAGTCCATGGAAAGCCAGATACGAAGTCCATGGTGATGTGATCCCACTTCCACTCGGGAATAGGCAAGGACTGCAATAATCCTCCAGACTTTTCATGCTCAATCTTCACTTGCTGACACGCCACACATTTTGAAACATATATAGCTACATCCTTCTTCATTCCCTTCCACCAATACTATCACTTCATGTCCCTACACATTTTGGTACTACCTGAATGTATGGAGAACTTGGAACGATGGCACTCGCCCACCACTTCTTCCCTTACTTGGTCATGATCGGGTACATATAGCCTTCCCCGAAACCGTAACTCATTATCACTTATCGCCCAATTCTCAACAATCTCACTCTTCTCCAACTTACTCCGAATAGCCTCTAACTCACTGTCTAATCGTTGCAACGCCACAATCCTTTGTCGAAGCATTGGTTGAGCTACAAGATTGAATAGGCATGGTCGATCCTCTTGTCTATCCATCCATAGATCAAATTCCCTCAAAGCATCCATCATCTTCCACCTATTCACCACAACGGAATTGATTTCACCCTGAGATTTTCTACTCAGTGCATCCACTACTACATTCGTCTTCCCCGGGCGGTAATTGAGTGTGAAATCATAGTCTTCTAAATACTCAATTCACCTTGTTTGCCAAAATTTCAAGTCCTTCTGGGTGAATATGTACTTAAGGCTCTTATGATCAGAGAACACTTGGAATTTTTCTCCGTACAAGTAACACCTCCACAACTTACGAGCAAAAACTATAGCGGCAAGCTCTAAGTCATGGGTGGGATAATTCTGCTCATGAACCTTGAGTTGCCTAGAGCCATAGGCAACCACCTTTCCTCATTGCATTAACACACACCCCAAGTCTCGTAGCGAAGCATTGGTGTACACATCGTATCCTTCCCCACTACTCGAAATAATGAGAACAAGAGCAGTTGTCAATTTCTCCTCCAAGGTGCAAAAAGCTAGTTCACACTCTTGAGTCCACAAGAATTTTTCTCCCTTCTTTGTGAGACGTGTTATCGGCATTGCTAGCTTTGAGAATCCTTCCACAAACCTCTGGTGGTAGTCTGCTAAGCCTAGAAAACTACATACTTTGTTCACATTCTTTGGTGGTTCCCACTTCATCACTACTTCAATCTTTGCAGGGTCAACATCTACCCCTTGTTCCTACACAACATGGCCAAGGAATTTCACTTCCTTCATCCAAAACTCACACCTACTCATATTCGCATATAACTTATATTCTCTCAATGTCTGTAGCACAATAGAGAGATGGCGTCCATGTTCCTCGTGAGTCCAGGAATGGATTAGCATGTCATCAATAAACACAATGACAAACTGATATAGATATGGCCGAAATACCCTGTGCATTAAATCCAGGAAGGCTGTTGGAGCATTAGTCAATTAGAATGGCATCACCATATACTTGAAATGACTATACCGAGTACGAAAAGTAGTCTTAGGAATATCTTCCTCCTTGATCCGCAATTGATGATACCCTGTGCAAAGATCAATCTTGGAGTAATACTTAGAACCCCTCAACTGGTCAAATAGGTCGTCGATTCGTGGCAAAGGGTATTTGTTCTTCACTGTTACCCAATTCAATCTTCGGTAATTTGGAAGTGTCTCATCGTGCTTCTTTACGAAGAGTACTAGGGCTTCCCAAGGTGAAGTTCTCAAACGGATAAACCCAATGGTCAACAGATGATCCAGTTGCTTCTTTAGCTCCTTTAACTCCAAAGGTGCCATCCAGTAGGGAGCAATGGATAAGGGTTCGATTCCCGGATAAAGATCAATCTTAAACTCAATCTCCCTGTGTGGGGGTAGCCTAGGTAGTTCATTTGGGAAGACATCCAGAAAATCCGATACTATCAACACCACATCCACATGGAATTTATCCCAATCATCTCCCATCAAGCTAGCTAAGAAACTCAAATGGCTCCCCGCCTTCGCTTTCAAGAATCTACTACCCATAATAGGAAATGGATGGGAGGAACTTTGGTCATTCATAAAATTGAATACTACCCCTCCCGGTAGTTGAAAAGAAATCCATTTATGGAAACAATCCATTACTGCCCGAAATGTGGATAACAAATTCATCCCAAAGATCACGTCATACCCCTTCATGTCTAAGGCAACCAAATCTACAATCAATTTGTGCTCCCCAATTCGAAGCACGTAACCCCTACACACCCGACTAGTATCCAATCGTTCTCCCGTAGGCATATTAATACCCAACATATGTTCTAGCTTCTCAAAGCCCAATCTCAATTTAATAGCATATGCAGTATGTATAAATGAATGAGTCGCACTCGGATCAAATAAAATTCAGGTCCAAGAATTGTAGAGGAGAACAATACCTTCCACCACTATATTGGAGGCATCTTCCTCTGGTTAGGTCAAAGCAAATACCCTTCCTTGGTTGGCGCCACTTGGGGCTAGAGCTTCAAACGGTCTCTACTGTTGTAGTGGCCTTTGTAGCGGTGGCTTGTTGCATTCACACACTCGGTTGCTTGGTTGATTTTGGTTGAAAGCAATGGGCAGTTATCTTTGAAGTGCCCAACACCTCCACATGCAAAGCATCGACGTGGGTCGGTACTTACTCTCTCTAGTACTCCTCCCGCTCCTCGAGCTATCTGTGGTCTCTGTCCAACAGCCTGATTTGGGCGATGGCAGGGTGCTACTCTATGTGCTCCACTGCTGCTAGCACCGATCCTGATCGGACCTCCCCTCATAAGGTTCTGTCATAGCTAATTATCTTCCATGTCTTTCTCCACTAACATAGCCCTATCCACAAGTTCCCCATAGTCACGGATCCTAAGAGCCACAAGCTTCTCCCTAATGGCCGACCTCAAGCCCTGCTCAAAATGTTTGGCCCTCCTGGCCTTTGTGGATATGAATTATGTGGCATATCGGGACAACTCCTCAAACTTTCTCTCATACTCCCCCACTGTCAAACTACCCTGTCAAAGAGCGTGAAAATCAGCACTCATCTTGTCTCTAACCGACTCAGGAAAATATTTATCTTGGAAGACTTGATCGAACTCCTCCCAAGTAAGTGCATTTGTGTTCCTCTGTCTCTTTATCGAATCCCACCAATGGTCGGCCTCCCCCTCAAACAAATAGGTAGCTAAGCAATCCTCCTTGATCTTGTGCTTTTCTCCTTCTTTCTTCCTCTATAAGGCTTTCTAGGGTTAGATATGTTGAAATGATGCTAAAAGAGGCACTCTTATGTATTTATAGGGAAAGAAAAGAGTTCAACCGACGTAAATCTGATGTTCAAATTCACTACTCACGTTTGAACGTCATTGGTGATCGAACGTCATGTGCTCCCAGTACTTTTGTTTTTCCATCAGAGACAAAGTACTGGAACGAACGGTTGTTCAAACGTACTTTCACATTCAAACGTACTTCCTGTTTACCTCTCCCAAGGTTTCTCGACCTTCTGGATTCAATGGAGACATTATCTTGACCTAAAAATATTTAAAAACTTACCTGATTGTTGTTCTCAAGGTTAAACATATTCAAACCTAAGTTTGACCCAAAAGTCAATTCATCTGAAACTCAAAATTCATGATCAATCTTTCAACAATGATTATGAGTTTCTACCATCATTTTATTCATCTTAGGAGAACTCTTAAGATAATAGTATCTTTATTTAATTTTTAATGACGGGTCTTACAATTTTGGTCCTCTCGTCCCCACATACAAAAGTGCCATATATAGTTAAAGAAAAGACAACACAACAAATATGTACAAAAGAGGATTGTACCTTGGCTCGTGATGAGAATCATGGGACCTACCTCCATTGTCTGAAAATCAACTTCTAATTCAACGATTTGCCTTCCCCAGCAATGATGCCAAAAATGCTTGATGCCATTCACCCTAGTCTCTGAACATGATTTTGGTAATGTGTATGTGGCTTGTACGGTTAGGTGAGTGTCACTCTCCATCGGATATCATGTAAGAAATAAGGAAAATGTGTGTGGATGAACAAAATGTGAGTGTGTGCAAAGTGCTCTCTAAGCGAAGAGAGACTTTCAAGTGTCGTGTTTTACTTGGAATGGGTAATCCAAGGTCGTCTCCTCAGAGAAGGAAGGTTAAATTGTGTGAAGGTGATTTTTTGTAAAAAAAAATGAAAAAGTCTAAAAATCTTATGAGTTTGTGTTTTGGTGAGTGAAGTTTTGGATTTATAATGTAATGCAAAGAGGGTTGACTAATCCGAATAGGTCATTCCAATGGGAATGCCAAATCAACTCACAACATTCCTCCAATGGGGCCTAGGTGTTCTATTTATTCATAGGAAGAGAGGACTAATGTGGTGTAGGCTCAAGCATACCCCATGACAAGTCTACGGTGTATAAAAATCTCATAACCATGTCCGCACTCAACCTAGTCAAACCAAACCACCTTACATTACAACGAAGAATGAAAAAGAGTTGATTTAGCATACCGAGTAGGAATTCTCCCTTAGATTAGCCAATTTAAAGCTTAGCTACTCATATTTAATGCAAATACATACATAAGATGAAGAGACATTGTGAAGATATGAAGATTTAAATTTTTTTGAATGCAAGAAAAGTTAAACTACAAATAAGTGAATTTAATACCCATTTGAAAAGTTTGAGATGAAAAACATAAATACAAACATGTTACAATCTAGAATGTGTAACTAAACTTGACATACACTTGCAATAAATGAGATTAAAGTGCATTAAATGAAGATTACATGAGTATTCTAGCTTAAAACAAGTGAAATGGGTAAAAGAAACGCAAAAATTACAACTTCTCTCTCTAAAACTATGTCTTCCTCATTGAGCTTCTCTCTATAATGTTGAATAATGCTATAAAAAATGTAAAGATTCCCTTCATTTTCATCCATGGAGGTCCTATAACCTGTGTGAGAGGCTTCCCATCAATGGGGGGCTGAGTTGATAGCTTGGACAGTCTAGGATAAGCCTAGCCTGCACCTACATTGCCTTCTTCTTTCTGTCTCCTCCTTTCTCAACCTCCATCTTCCAATGCTAAATTTAGGGTGTAGGGAGGCATGTATGCATGTAGAATGTGTTAAGGTACAAGTAGGAGGATCATAGGTGGGACCCCCAAGTGGCAGAGCTTGACTTGCAGGTTGTCTGGCATTTCTGGGTCAAACCTTTTGCAAGGTTTTTGCAGGGCTAGATGAAAAAGTTGTCTAGTAGTGAAAAACTTCTGGGAGGTGGATGCAAACCTTCCGAAAGGATTATTCCAATAGGAAAAACCTTTAAGAAGTTTTTGGCAGGGGCATAGACAGTTCAATTTGTAAACCTTCTAGAATGTTTTTGACCAAACCTTCTGGAAGGTTTTAACTAGATTTGTCTTTTTCTTGATTTCTTTACCTTCCAAGCCTACCTTTAAGCTACCCCTCATCTCCATTGACTTTAAATACTATGATAGGGCCTTAACTCAAGTCATTTCCAACTTTTAACCTACAATCACATAACAACATCATTAATTATTTGCATCATTGTGTTTCCTCCCATTTCCACCACAAAAGCAAGCATAAGAGGGTATAAAAAACATACATATTATGCAATATTTTGTGCTAATCACTAATCCCCATCCTAAATGCATATGAAATGCTTACATGAAATTTAACAATCAAACAAACATTCATCCACTAACATACAACTTCAAGAATGAATGTCATAATACGAGCCATGATATGAGGTGAGAGTCATGATTCAACCTATTTCGTGATCTGATTTATATTATACACCCAAGTATAAGTGGTCGAATTTTAGTTTTCTCGGTTTAAGTCCAAGATCGATCCGATGAAGAGTTTTAATAATTGGAGATTAAAATAAGAACAGTGAAGTTATTGTTAAAGCAATGTAACATGAGATAGCTTATGATGTGAGCTTATATTGATAACTAGTATAAGTAAATGAAATGTGTAAATAGATTGTTAAGAGACAATAATATGAAAATTACCCTTCTGTTTAAGAATCCCATATGCTTTATAGTGGTTAAATACTGGAAATGCTTCCTTACAACCGTTAATTTTTCCTATCACTTGGAAAGTCAACTGGTAGGTATAATGTATATTAAACCACAATACAGCAGCTTCTTAGGTTAGCTGGTGAATATATGTATATTAAACCATAACACAACAACTTATTAAGTTAGCTAGTAGGTATATGTATATTAAACCATAACATATCAACTTCTTAGGTTAGTTGGTGGTACACATGACAATTAACTAATTCAAGTAAACCCGAAGGTCAAGCCATTCACGAGGATTACTGGCATTACTCAATTGGAAATATTATATTATACATTAGTTAAACAACCCTAGTAATCCAGAAGGTCAAGTCATTCAAGAGGATCACTTAGGTTATTAATCTCACAATTTTTGTATCTTGTATCAGTTAAACAACTCCAGTAATCCAAAAGGTCAAGCCATTCAGGAAGATCACTTAGGTTATTAATCTGACAATTGTACCATACAACAATAAAACATCCTCAATGCACTAGAAGGTCAAGCCATTCAAATGGAACACTTTAGATACTCCACTAGCAAGCTGATGAGTCATTGATGACATAATTCCGGGCTATGTAGTAACACGCAATTACGTACATCACCGTATCATGCATGAAGTAAATAATAATAGATAGTATGGTATATAATGTTAAATATCACTCGATGTTCATAACTGTGAGCATATTAGAAATATAAATATTAATAGAGCATAATAAAAACATCAGAATTTCCATCATTTAACAAATATTATACATATGTTCACCCCTTACTGAAGGGTAAAATAAACTACTCACACCTCATTGCTCTAAACAAGTAAGAAGTGCGGGTAATTCTCACTACAATAGTAAATAAAATATAGACACTAACACTTATTTCACTAAGAACAATTGAAATATAACCACCCTTAATATCGGTTAAGACATAAAGGTGGCAGCAGTTCAACTCTCCAAGTAGAAAGACATAAGAGAAATGTAGAAATATAGAATATTGGCTGGAGAGTAGGACAGACCGGATCTTGAATTGTTCTATGACTTTCTCTCTTTTTCTTTCTTTTTCTCTTCTTCTCACTTTTCTCTGGAGCTCCCATTCCAGCCTGTTGAAGATGAAGGAGAGTCACACATATTTATAAGCAAAATCAAGCAGGAGGTGGAGGATCAACTCAAACTGCCTACGGGTACTGTCCGAACTCCACCACCACCGTCCAGACGGTGGTGCTTTGTTGGAAAAGTTGTGTTAATCCTCTTGTTGTGCTGGCTATTTCTTGGTGTATTACACTTGCCTCCCTTGTTGTCTCAAGCTTTGACAAATTGCTCCTCATAATTTCTTGGCAATTCCGAACAAAACCCTAAAATTTTAAACAATATACACATAAAACACTAATTTATGCACAAACCCTAATTTACAATTTTTAACTGATTTATCTTATATAATTAGCTTATTTAACTATATTAGTTTACATATTAATTAGGGTTAATCAAGTCACACATGCAACAGATCCTGAGTGTTCACCGATTCTTATTACACATGCAATACCATGCATATAAATTCGAGCATTCCAAGCCCCCGCCATTGATGTTACACATCCAATGACCGTTTATAAATCCTCGGTCTTTCTTGGGGTGGGTATTTATGGACTTCCACCAATGGGCACCCAACCGACACGACATTTATGTACTTTCATCAATGGCTTTGCATACATCGATACACTTTATGGACTCAATACAAACGGAGTACATATCTAAATCACCGAGTCCTTCACCCTAAGGAATAATCTAGCCTTTCTTTGTGACCCCAACCCTATATTCAATGCAAATCCATATGACTTGGTTGAACTTTGGTCCAAATTTTCGAAGCCCACGCATCATCCACCAAGAATGTTATTTGATCAAAACCATGCACACACCCACCCATGTCATGTGGCCACGAATGTTATAATTCCCGTGCATATGCAATGTAATGTGTAAAACCCCGGTAAATTTAAACTTTTTATGAAAAAGGGTAAAATGGTAATTTGTCACTACAGTATAAGTTGTAAACCTAAAATTTTCTAGAACTCGGATGATAAAATGGACCTCACCATTGGATTCATCTTGTGAAATCTAGTTACCCCGTCAAATTTCATCAAATTTTGAGATAGTCAAAATTTTCAAGTTTTACGAGACGGTTGAGTCTCGGGTGACCCAAAAACGGAATTTTTAATAAAATTTTGAAAGTCAGAAGTTAATATAAGGTAAATTAAAATAAAAATATTTTTAACTTGAACTAAGAGGAAATTTAATCATTTTGGGATGAAAACGGACTCGAAAAATAGAAGGTTGTGTGGTGCGTTGTGGGCCAAGTATTCTAAGGCTATAAATAGGGGAAAAATCTGATTTCTTCCCCATTGGATCAGCAAATTTCAACGTGAGAAAGGAAGAGAGGGAAAAAAAGGAAAATCTCCACCTTTTCACTACGATCTGCAAGATTATAGTGCTTGAATCCACTCGGGCCAAGAGCAAAAGTTGCTCCACTCGTCGAGGGCTACGCAACCACACCAAAAACGACAGATTTCACCAAAGTTCCAAAATTGAGCTTGGAGAAATTAAGGGTTTTAGGCAATATTGGGATTCTTGAAGGCTTCTACCAAGTGGTTTATCCTTCAAGAGGTAGGGTTCCTTCCAACATAGGTTTATTTACAACCTAGGATGCTTATATGAGATGGGTATGAAATGGTTTTTAAATAAATTCCTAGCATGGAATTGGTTTGTGGTAATTACTTGTGTAATCCCATGGAATTTGGTGTTATGTGGGCATGCCATGTGCTTTAATTATGCCTTGTGAATAAAGTGTGTTATTGGCATATAATATGTAATAACATGCTTGTGATGTATGGTTGGATATAAAAATGTTGATTTATGCTAATAGATACATCGACATTGTGATGGAATTGGTAATTATATGCCTTGGATATAAATTACAATGGAATATGTTTAAATGTGGTTAATTTTGATCATGTGGCACTCTTTACATATGACCATGATATTGAATTGCAATGGTGTATTACATTGCATTTGCACTGGAATATCGCATTCATGGGCATCGTCATGGGTGTGGGCATGCGTGCATACGTTGGATCAAACACCATACTTGGTGGATGACAAGTGGGCTCGGTACCATTACACCAAGGTTCAACAGAGTTGCACGGTTACATGAAAAACTTGTGTCAGGTATAGCAAGTAGGGCTAGACTCTCTCGGATGCAAGACTCAGCTACTGGTTTTATACACTTCCTATGGTGCAATATCCAAAAAAGTGTATCGATTTGTGGAGCTAGCGGTGAGACACCAAAAGTCTGCTAACCAACAAAGACACATGGTTTTGTTTTATAAAATAGTCATCTGATGTGTAACATCCAACAATGACTTGGTTTTTTAACCACATGACTTTATTTCAAAATGATCATTGGATGCAATTCATGAATGGCGGATTTTTCATACATTGGCATTGCATTGTGTAGAGAGAGCCGAGAGGGCTTGAGGAAAAGGACATGAGTGAATCTCATCTCATTTCGTGGCATGACATGATAGAATTTCAAAATTGAATTTGCATATCCTTCTTTGGAATGATTGTTTCCGTGTTGAATGTTATGTGTGCGCATTTCATACGCATCTAGGTTTGGGGAGTAGCCTCTGTAGGAAGTACTGTATTGGGCATGGCTCACCTATACAGGAAAATATTTCAGGTGTGGGATACATTCCGACAGATGGCTCATGTTCGAGGCCCTAGTGACGAGGAAAGACTGACTTGTGGCCTTGAATTCCTTTTGTGTAAAATAATTGTATAAATTTTGTGAAAAGTATATTTTAGGTTTGTAATCATATGGAATTAATTGTAATAGGCCTTGTATATATTAGATTTTATGTGAAAAACCTTATTAAGCATGTTTTGGATGGTGTTGGAATGGTTTTGAATGGGTTGGGAAATGAAAAACAGGTGAAACAAAAATTTATGGGCAAAACCTACCAGTAGAACATCAACCTACCGGTAGAACTAGTACAGATAGGTGTTGTCCAGAAGGCAATACTTTTTCAGTAAGTAAAAACTACCGGTAGTTCGTTAAAACCTACCAGTAGAACTTTTCCAGTGAACAACACCTACCGGTAGGTCCATAAAAACCTACCGGTAGCTTTATCAAAAAAATCTGAAATTTTAAGAATGCATTGTCATGCTTTTGGACTATGTATTTTTTGGTTCCAAGGATATAAATGCACATCAAATGAGTATAAATTTTAGCATATTGGACCTCGATTGGGCCAAATGATAAAAAATACGACTTAAACATGTGGGTTATAATCCTGGTTAGGGGAATGTTATTGACGAGTGTCCTAGTTGTGCGACAATCATGAATATTTCCACAGGTTGACAGATGGTCAACAACTCATAAATGACCCCCGGTTTTAAGGGCATCACATAATGTATAATTGCATTTCATATCATTACACAACCAATATTTCAATTACAATTACAACATCATGTTCAACATGTCGTGAGCACAATACAAACAACATTCCATCTCAAACAACATTCCCAATTGTCAATTATATCATAAGCGTATAATTACAATCTATATTCTCATCAAGCATGTTATAACATCTTCAATGAAACAACCATGCTAAATCAACCTAGGCATTTTATGAAATACCCAAAAGGCAAAATATCATATAAACACATAATCATTCCCAATTTATCACATTCTCACAAAATCACCCAATGAGCAAATCTCAACAAACCAAATTAATGCAAAATTGGTTTTATTCATTCTCATAACATTTCTCATACTCTAGTTACACTAGAAATACATTTAGATAAGATATTTCATCTCAATTCATGCTACCCATTTCACATGAAAACCTTTGTTGAAAATAAACGAAGCTAGGAGAAGAATCCTATCTCTTGAAGCATAATTACGAGTGGGGAAAAATTCCAAGAACCCAAATCAAGATTAAAACCTTGATTTCCAAAAATTCCGTCTTTGAGACTTCGGCAAACGGTTGGCCCGAAGCTTGTCGCGTAGATCAACTTTAATTCTTATCCTGAAGTATTTTTATTATTGCATTTCCACAGTTTAATTAAGTGTTTATTTTAATTGTTTTAAGCTCACACCACAACCTATTTCCTTTATTTTGTATCTGTAACAACTTCACCATTTTTGTTTTTAAGTCCAATATTTTGCTCCATGTAGGTTGGACCTCGGACATAAATCGAGAATTATATTGTAATTTGACCACTTATACTTGGATGTACGACACTATTCAGGTTAGATAAGCTCTGTTAACTGATGGGTTCAAGAAAAGAAATTTCCATTTAGGCTCAATCATGGCTTACTAGGGATATAGTTTTGCAAAAGAAATGGCTATGGCTCAAAATAAAATCACAAATGGCCTAAGATCATTTTCCATAATTCATACACTTGCGTAATTTCTAGTTACAGTTTAAATGAAAACACTAACCATGTTATTCAATGAGTGATAACCAAAACAAAGTTAATGAGATTATTCAAAGAAATATTACCGCTGGACTAAAATTCTTACTTGAGTAAATGTGAAACACTCTCCAAGGAGGATTGACTCAAAATCTACATAAATGTTTACATCTCCACTATATATGTAAGCTTAACAAAGGATCACACTATTTCATAAGGTTTTCAAAATAAGGAATTTTTACGTGCTCAATATGCTGATTTTCTATGAAAAATATAAAGATAGTACACAATCAATGAATGAAAATCCTACGTAATCTTGTTAGGATTATCTCTGCAAAATGTTAGAATGATAACATAATTCTTATCGTGAGCCATATGAAATAGGCATCCTAACACACTAAAATTTAGCAAAATCATAAATCAACCATATTAATCAAAACAAAATCCAAACAACTATCCAAAACATAAAACTGAAATAAAGTGCATAAGTAAAAATTTTGGTGCAAGTAGAAAGAGCATAGAAATTTCAGAAACTCCGGTCACTAAATTGATGGCCCTCCACCATACTATCCTTGAAGTAGCATCAAGATCTCATTCTGATTCTCCTCATTGCTAGCTATCCTTTGATCCAACTAGGTGATGCTAGTCTCTCGTCTTAACAGAATCTGGGGGTCAGTCTTGTCATCAACTGGAATATAAGGCTGCTCCTCTAGTTGCTGGGGCTAAACCACTGACTGAAAGTCTTCACTTCCTATGAATGGTTCTGCTTATAGCTTTGGTGGTGTTTCCTATTGCTCCTCTGGCTACGCTCCGTGCCTCTTTTTTAGCGAGGTTTTTTTCCAATGGTGCCAGATGCTCCACCTTTGGCCATGTTGGATCTGTAATTACTCATTTTTCCTGCATAAGTCAGATACTGACACAACACATGGGAGTGAGGGCTTCTTATTCTTAACAGTTACCATCATTTGATCCATTATCAGGGTCGACAAGTCAATAGTGTGTCTCATTCTGAAGGCATATAAAAAATAAAATAGGTTGTTTAGTTTAGATTTTTTTCTAAGACTGGGGCAACATATTGTTCAAAGTGATCAAATTCAGGATTCCGTATTTGTCAGTTAAATCCCATTACTTAATATACTTGTTCGGCCTACCCTGGACATACTCCAGATTCCCTATCAACTCAATCCCAATGATAGTCATATCAGACAATGTGGTATAGGTTTATTGGGGATGCTAATGCCTTGGCATTGGATTCATAAAATTAGCAATAGTTGTTGGTGTAACTTGAAACACTACTCCCCTAACATAAACATGAAATTGTCTTGACCTAGTTCCTCGTGCATTAGTATAGAATTCTCGGACTAGGCATTTATAGGCAAGACCTACCACTTTCAAATAATGTAACCAACCCCATGCTTCTACACCAAAGGGTATAAAAGGACTACTCACGCCCTATTCTTGTAGACGAGCAAGAGGTGTGATATAGTTGCATTACCGCAAAATGAAATACAAAACAATCCTTTCCTAAGGAATAGTTGAAACGCTACCACTCTTATTATCACTTACGGCACAATAGTGGGAGATGTTCAACCCTCCAAGTAAAAAGGAATAAATAGAAATGTAGAAATAGAGATTTTCTGGCTGGAAAGTGGTTCGGTAGGACTTTGCTTAATTGTGTTCTCTATCCCTCTATCTCTCTCTGTGATTGACTCTCTGACTCTTCAACATGAAGCTCTGACCTCCCACGAACTCTCTCTGATGGAATATTGTCGGACCTCTAAAAATGGAGGTTGAGCTGGCTATTTATAGAAGCTGGAAGGCTTGGCTTGAGGTGATAGAAACATGGAGGGCCAATCAGGTTTCTCACTACATTTCTGGATCAATAGGGGCAAGAAAGAGGTTTAAGATGGTTTAGCTACTGTCTGTATGCCACCACCACCATCCGGATGGTGGTAATCCTATGAAATTGCATGATGGGTTCCTTTCCTTTGGCATATCTTTATTGTATTTGCAGTTGCCTCCCCTTGCTGGTTAAATTGGCACAATTTAATCGTCCCAATTTTTGACATTTGTTCGCAAAACCCTGTAGAAGTTCAAGTTTCACGCATTAACCCAAATTTACGCACTAACCCTAATTTCACTTAACTTGGTCTTTTTAATCTAATTTATTAACTAAATTAACCTAATTCATTAATGCACTATTTAGGATTAATCACGAACCACATAAAATATATATTGATTGACCCTTTCTAACTAATTTTCTTGCACCTTCTCCTAAAGAAAGCATTATACTGAAAAGGAAGAAATGAAAAAGGTGAGAAAAGAGAAGGGGAAAAGAGGAAAAATATTTGTAAAAGAAACAAAAGAGAACAAAGAAAAGAAAAGCAAGGAAACAAAGGAAGAAAATAGCCTAGGAATTGCAAAAATATGATGGAAAAGATAAATGTTAAGTATGATGTGTGAAAATTTTGTAAAAATAGGAGAAATTTGTGATATATGATTTAAAAAGCATAGCTTTTTAAATAGCTTTGACATCGTTTCTTTAAAACAATACCCTTGGCCACGTTATAACCCTGATAAAATCCTTTTTGATTTCAGATATCATGGACATGTATGATTTCCACCTATTCATTAAAAAAAGAGAGTATTGATAATATTGTTTGATGCAGTGTTAATATTCTTTCATGAGATTATGTCAATTTTCAATTCTATTTAACTAACTCTCTTATGAGATATTACATGTGCTATTACTTTTCCTTGATAACAATATTCTTATCATGTGTAATTTTTAAGTTATAGTCACTAGAACTTGAGTGTATTATTTTGCTGAGTGATTTTCAAGAAAGGATTGACATCAAGGCTAATTCTTCTAAAGCAAAGTAAAGGATTGTGATATTTCTTAAGTGTTTTTGAAATAAAAAAATCTCTGAACACACACACATAAGCTTTTCTAAAAATATGCGTAATAGTGTTACAGTTATTGTGTGTTACTCTTATAGTGATCAGGGAATGGAAGTATCTTGGCAATATAATGGAATGGTAATTTAATTTGTGAAAAATATAAATTATGTAATCCTAACCTTTGAAGTTTGTAGGTATCTTCACTGAAAACCTTCACGAGACAAAACTTATCCATTAGGGATTACCCAGGTGTTTAATGACTTGTTGCATCAGCTAAATGCAATCATGAAATCTACTAAAGTGATTTTTTTTTGTTTGTTTGTTTTATTATTAGGGACAAGTAATGTTTGGTTGAGGGTATGATTAACCCTAAAAGAATGGATAAATGAATTAGGATTTAAGGATTAATTGTGTGCGTAAGGTTAGTATAAGTGATTAATATATAAAGTATTAGGGTTAATGCGTAGTTTGTACATTTTGCAGGGTTTCAAGCATAATTACGAAAATTCAAGGGTATAGATGTGCAGAGGCTAAATAGAGCAAGGGAGGCAAGTGTAACTATAAGTCAATAATGTGAGATCCCAAATTTTTAGAAGTAGTTTAAACATATTTATGTGGGCAAAATTATTTTAAGAGGGGAAGAATGTAATACTCTGTTCCATTTTGGCAAGGAAATAGTTAGGGAATATTATCTTAGAAGGAAAAAAAATTTAAACAATCTACAAGAATCTAGAAGGTTCTAGAAGATTTTAGAATATTCCTAGAATATTCCACATTTTACAATATTCCTAGAATATTCCACATTTTAGAATATTCCTCAGAGTCCCAAAGGCCTATAAATAGGGGACTTGGTTATGGAATTAGGAGGAAAACACATTGGTGACCTCCTAGAGAGAAGGCAAGAGAAGTTGGGAAAAAAGAGGAAGAAAGCTGAGTTATCAAATTCAAACAATGATTTTGAGGTATGGGGTGGTATGCAATATGCTCTTCTTAAATATCTTTGCAAAGAGTATTTCTTTGATAATGCTATGATTTGTATTCCAACTTATGCTATTGTTATTTTGGAATTTTGATTGAATATCGTTGAATATTTTTGTCTCATTGATCGTGTTATGCCGATATTGAGACGGGATCGTGGCAGCCAATAGCCGATGCATCGCCAGCAGGGAGACCCGTGGAATTGGGTTGAGGTGGGATGATTGGTGAGGTGTCAGATCTGTGTTAAAATTTTGTATGATGTGTGATATTGAAATATGATATTGGTACATGTTGATTGAGATACTCGATTATTCTAATTTAGCATATTTTCCCTCGTCATATTGTATACTTCCTTGCTTTATTTTTATTTAATATTTTCAGTCTGATTTTAAAGAAAAGATTAGAACGAGATAATTAGAATATTAAAGATGATGAGATGTCGATGTAATTGATGTTTTAATTATATTGAGAGATTTGTGTATATTGACGGATTCATTTGTATTGGGAGATGATTTTGATAAATAAAATTTTATTAGGACAATTAATGCTCTGTTATTTTTATTTTGGTATTTTTATATCAATTAATGTCTCTGAAAAGAAGAGAAAAATCGAGGCGTTACAGTTTGGTATCAAAGCTTAGGCTTCAGATCTTATATGGGAATTGTGGGAAGTGAGTTCATTATGTTTTCGTTGAGTTTTAAGCATTTTGGATTCTTGGTGAATTAAGGAATTTTGGGGACGAAATTATTTTAAGGAGATTAGTTTGGGAGATCCCAAATTTTTAGAAGTAGTTTAAACATAATTATGTGGACAAAATTATTTTAAGAGGGGAAGAATGTAATACTCTGTTCCATTTTGGCTAGGAACTAGTTAGGGAATATTATCTTGGCAGAAAAAAAAATTTGAACAATCTAGAAGAATCTAGAAGGTTCTAGAAGATTTTCGAATATTCCTAAAATATTCCACATTTTAGAATATTCCTAGGAGTCCTGAAGGACCTATAAATAGGGGACTTGGTTATGAAATTAGAAGAAAAACATATTGGTGACCTCCTAGAGAGAAGGCAAGAGAAGTTGGGAAAAAAAAGGAAGAAAGCTGAGTTATCAAATTCAAACAATGATTTTGAGATACGGGGTGGTATGTAATATGCTCTTTGCAAAGAGTATTTCTTTGATTATCCTATAATTTGTATTTCAACTTGTGCTATCGTTATTTTGAAATTTCGATTGAATATGGTTGAATATTTTTGTTTCATTGATCGTGTTATGTGGATATTGAGACGGGATCATGGCAGCTAATAGCTGATGCATCGCCAACTGGGAGACCTGTGGAATCGGGTTGAGGTGGGATGATTGGTGAGGTGTCAGATCTGTGTTAAGATTTTGTATGATGTGTGATATTGAAATATGATATTGGTACCTGTTGATTGAGATACTTTGTGATACTCGATTATTCTAATTGAGCATATTTTTCCTCGTCATATTGCATACTTCCCCACTTTAGTTAATATTTTCATGCTGATTTTACAGAAAAGATCGGAACGAGATAATTAGAATACTAAAGATGACGAGATGTCGGTGTAATTCATGTTTTAATTATATTTAGAGATTTATGTATATTGACGGATTCATTTGTATTGGGAGATGATTTTGATAAATGAAATGTTAATACGACAATTAACACTCTGTTATTTTTATTTAGGTATTTTTATATCAATTAACGCCTCCGAAAAGAAGAGAAAAATCGGGGCATTACAGGCTGGTATCAAAGCTTAGGCTTCAGATCTTATATGAGATTTATGGGAAGTGAGTTCACTATGTTATCATTGACTTTTAAGGATTTTGTATTCTTAGTGAATTAAGGAATTTCGGGGGACGAAATTCTTTTAAGGAGGGTAGATCGTGAGATCCCAAATTTTTTGAAGTAGTTTAAACATAATTATGTGGACAAAATTTTTTTAAGAGGGGAAGAATGTAATAATCCGTTCCATTTTGGCAAGGAACTAGTTAGGGAATATTATCTTGGAAGGAAAAAAAATTGAAAAATCTAGAAGAATCTAAAAGGTTCTAGAAGATTTTAGAATATTCCTCTAGAATATTCCTAGGATTCTTGAAGGCCTATAAATAGGGGACTTGGTTATGGAATTAGGAGGAAATCACATTGGTGACCTCCTTGAGAGAAGGCAAGAGAATTTGGGGAAAAAAGAGGAAGAAAGCTGAGTTATCAAATTCAAACAATGATTTTGAGGTACGGGGTGGTATGCAATATGCTCTTCTTAAATATCTTTGCAAAGAGTATTTATTTGACTATCCTATGATTTGTATTCCAACTTGTGCTATCGTTATTTTGGAATTTCGATTTAATATCGTTAAATATTTTTGTCTCATTGATCGTCTTATGTGGATATTGAGATGGGATCATGGCAGCCAATAGCCGATGCATTGCCAGCCGGGAGACCCGTGGAATTGGATTGAGGTGGGTTGATTGGTGAGGTGTCAGATCTGTGTTAAGATTCTGTATGATGTGTGATATTGAAATATGATATTGGTACCTGTTGATTGTGATACTTTGTGATACTCAATTATTGTAATTGAGCATATTTTTTCTCGTCATATTGTTTACTTCCCCACTTTATTTAATATTTTTAGGCTAATTTTAGAGAAAAGAGCGGAACGAAATAATCAGAATATTAATGTGAAACCCGAGAAAAATTTTAACTTTTTCTGAAAAAAAAAAACGGCAAAATGGTAATTTGCCATTATAGTGTGGGTTAAAAAAAAAAACTGGTATTTTTATAGACCTCGGATGATGAAACGGACCTCACCGTTGGATTCGTCTCACGAAATCTAGTTACCCAGACAAATTTCGTCGAATTCTGAGATAGTCAAATTTTTCACGTTTTTCGAGGTGACGGCTGTTCGATGACCCCAAAAAAACGAAATTTTTATAAAAATTTGAAAATTTGAAAAATATTTTAAATAAAGTTCATATAAAATATTTTGAGTTTAAATCGGTACGAAATTTAATCGTTTCGGGATGAAAACGGACCCGGACAAAGGACAACACTTGGCGCGACGAGGGCCAAGTGTTTAGAAGGTATAAAAGTGATCAGATATTTGCTCTTCATTTGGCCAGCTGGATCAGACCCAAGAGCAAAGAAGAAAAAATAAAATTCTTCAAGCTTTCTTTCGCCGATTCTCGGAGTTCCGTCGGTCGGAATTCGTCGGGCCAAGAATTAAAGTCGATCTACGCGACGAGAGCTACGCGTGGGTACCAAAAACAAAGATTTTCACCGAAGATTCAAAGGAAGGATTTTGGAGAAATCTAAGCTTTGGACTTCAATCTTGTTCTTTAGGCTTCCTACAAATTCTTTACGCTTCAAGAGGTAGGGTTCCTCCTACTCGGACCTATTTCTAACCTAAGGTGTCCATAGGGTTCATGTGGGCTGTTTTGGGTATTTCTAATATTTTTCCATTATGATTGGTGCTATGGAAATGGGTAGGATCAATTTTAGTGTGAATTGGTAGTTAGAAAGTGCTAGTTTGTGATTTCTTGAATGTTTAGATAATTGGTTATATAAAAATCATATATTCTGATTTTTATTTTGTTTAAATGATCCATATAAAATCTTGGCTTGATTTTGGTATATGGAAGTATTTATGTAATCCCTTGAAAATTGGGATCATTTGGGCATGCTTTGTGTTTTATATTATGCCTTGTGAATGAAATGTAATATTAGCATGTATTATGTGTTATCATGTTGATGGAGTGTTGATATATGCTCTTGGATATATTGAACTTGAAATGGTTATGTGATTATATGCAAATGATATTAATTGTCATGGTATAAAATGATATTTAAAAATTGTCATTTGGCATGCATTGGAATATGGACATGGAATTAACATCACATTCATGGGCTACATGCATGAGTGTGGGTGTAGGGTTGCATGGGGTGATCAACACCAACATTGGTTCTTGATGGTAGGCTCGGGAAAGTGGGATGGAATGTCCTACGGAGTCGCACAGTGACATGCATAAGAAAACTTGTGTCGGGTATAGCAAGTAGGGCTAGACACTCCCTTGGGTGAAAAACCTGACCACTTGGTTCATACACTTACCGGCGGTGAAATTCCAGAAAAGTGTAACGGCGTACGGAGCCGGAGGTGCGATTCCTGAATCCGATACCCCATAAAGGCACATGATTTTGATATATAAATTATTCATTTGATGGGAAACATCCAAGAATGAATTAGTTTTATGACATATGGTTGATTTCAAAATGATCTTTGGATGTGTTTCATCAAAGACGTTTGTTTTACACGTAAGTGTCGCATTGTGTTGTGGGAGTCGGTGTGGGCTCGGGATAGCATGCATGGGTGAGTTTCATCTCATTACTTGGCATGGCATCATATTTTCCAACATTGTATTATATGTTATTGTTGGAGGGAATACTTGTTGTGAAATGTTGCATTTATACATTGCATATGCATTTTAGGTGATGAGTAGCCTCTGTAGGGATTATTCTACTGGGCATTGGCTCACCCTATACGGGAAACATTTCAGGTGTGGGTCATGCACCAATGGACGGCTCACAATCCGGGTCACATGGTTGAAGAAAAGTCGACTTGTGGCTTCCAATCCATTTTTTTTTGTAAAAGTAGATTTGTAATTAAATTTTGGCATGTAATGTGTAAAGGAATTGTAATAGAGTATATATGGACTATTTTAATATAATCTTGCATATTTTGATATAAATATGATGATTGGACCCGGTGTGGTCAAGTTTTACGTATAAAATGGACCCTGTGTGGTTATGGTATTATATTGGACCTCGGATGGGTTATGTAAATGTTGATTGCACAGATTGTGTTTTGGGGTAGAGCTTCCCGTACAAAGGAGACTCTGCCCGGATTTCGTTAAATTATGGATCCTGGTAAATGGGACACAACGGTGCGATATCGAGTTATACGGTATCCACGGGCATTCCATGGGTTGATGGGAAATTAACGGACCCCATGAATTTGGGGTGTCACAATTAAAGACGAGGAGATATCGATGTAATTGATGTTTTAATTATATTGAGATATTTATGTATATTGACGGATTCATTTGTATTGGGAGATGATTTTGATAAATGAAATTTTATTAGGACAATTAGCGCTCTGTAATTTTTATTTGGGTGTTTTTATATCAATTAACGTCTCCGAAAAGAAGAGAAAAATCGGGGCGTTACAAATAAAGTCAAAGAAAAAAGCTGCCAACAAAGGAAATCCATAGAGTTGCCACCATTTGGACAGTGCTTAAATCGCCTCAAATCTCTGTCCTCTCCCATTGGTCCACTTGAGAAACAAAACACCCTAATTGGTCTTTTTGGGTGACTGCCACCTTGAAGCACCTCTTTAGTGCCTATAAATACATGAGTTTATTCATTTTTTAGGGGATTTCACTAAAGATCAAGAAGTTCAAGAGAGAGAAAAAGAGAGACTTTAGGCGGAATTTTAGTCAGAAAATGAGCGACTCCCTGCCCTAATCACTTTTCAGGTAGAATTTTCTCTACTTCTTCATTTCTATTTATCCTTTCTACTTGGAAGGTTGAACCTCTCTCACTTTTGCGTCCTAGTTTGTAATAAGAGTGGCAGTGTGTCATCTATACCTTGGGGTAGTATGTTGCGAATTTTGTTTTTGGTTATAATGTGATTGCCTTACTCTAGTTGCTCGTTTATAGCAATGAGGTGGGAGTAGTCCATTTATACTCTTTGGTTAATGGTGAATGCATGTATGATATTGTTTAAGTTATGAAAATTATGATGTTTTTTTTTATGTATTAATGTTTATACCTCCCTTAATTGATGAAGGGTTACTATTATAATATGTTGATGGTTATCAACACTAAGCAGAGCTTAATGCTATATAACATGCTATCTATAATTACTACGTATTTCATGCATGATATATTGATGCATGTAGTTGGGGTTTATGTAACAGTGGGGAGATTGGTTATAGATGGGTTAAATCTCGCCATAGTCAATGTTTTTCATTCAATGCAAAAAATGGAACTCCATCTTCTTTGAATCATTAACTTACTAATTAAATAGCTGAAGTAAACCTTTTAAATGGTTCACCTTCAGGTTTACTAGTGTTATTTGATTTTTGCATGGTACTTAGACCTTTCGACTAACCAAACTAGTTGTTGTGATATGGTTTAGTTATACATCAAACCAACCAGTTATCTTTTCATTAAAATGGGAGTTAATTGTTCTAAGCTGACATTTTCATAAACAAAAATTGTGAAACATGTTGGATCTCTGAACTAAAGAGTACCTTTTATCATTGTTATCCAAATTTTTAGTTAAGTCCTCATTTGATAATTCTATGCTCACACCGTAAGCTATTTCATTGCACACACATAACAATTTTACTGTTTTCTGCTTTGACTGCCAATAGTTAGCTCCCTATGGGTTTAACCTCAGACTTAAAAAAGAAAGATTGCAATTTGACCACTTATACTTGGATGTATGGCATAAATCAGGTCAAATCATCCTCATACTTTAATAATTTTTCATAGGACTAGAGAGTGCAACAAGAGTTAGTGGCAACTAAGAAAGTGTTATCACCTGATAAGGTGAAACGGATGTTAATATGTGGTAAGGTGAACAACTACGATTAGAATCCAAATTGAATTTACCTATTTGCTGTGAATCTATTTTGTAGTATATTGTATAGTAGAGTTTTCTTTTCTTTTAATTTAATTTTCTTTGTAAAGTTTTTTTTAAGTGATAGCTTTGTTGGTAATTTTGGAGTTTACAGGTATTTCTCTTACCCTACCTAGATTAATATTTAAGATCTTTCTCACTTTTATTATACATTCGAGACAATGCATGATTTAGGCTGGAGGTGGAATAGTTTGTGATGGAAGATCTTTATCTTTACTCTTTTTTTTTTCTTAATTTTTTTAAACTTTTTTGAGTTTTAATTGCATTCTTAGGTTGCATTTTTTTTTAGTTAGACCCTTTGATGAAAACCCATTCTGACTAATATACATATATTATGGTTATATTGCAAAAAAATTGAGTATTAATAGTCAAATTGTTTGAATTAGGTGCGTATGAGGAGACTAATGATTTGGTGAGTTTTATTTTAATAAAAAACCAAACTTGTTAATGATTTAGTTTATTATAGAACTTTAAACTACACTTTAGTATTATAATTTTTATTCCCAATTGAAACTCAAAATATCACTACACGTATGACCTTGCTTGAGTTAAAATTTGTGAAAAAATACTTTACCTTTGAACTTGATGCACATAGTGAAGAATAGTATTGTGTCTCTTGTGAGCTTAGAGCCATTCATTCTTAAAGTGATATGTAAATTTACTTAGTTAAAGTAAATTCATTTAGCTTTATTCCTTGAGTACTCTAATTTTTTTGTTTTGATCACTACTGATATTATAAATAGCTATTTGATTCTGAGTTATTTGCATAAGGAGTGTGTTACTGAAACTCTTGAGATATGATTTTAGGTCATGCTTTATTTATTTTCAGTCTTAGCCTTAGTTCTTGATATTTTGTTATCCTTTCGAGCCATGATTGATCCTTTTTGATTAAAAATTTTCTTTTTAACTCATATATAATAACCAAGCTTAGCATGAGATATCATATTCTTACCTTTGGTTATCCCGATATTGAGTTGTATGATGTACATGCAGGGGATTATGTAGTTGACACTTGTTGAAACAAAAAGAAGTTGAATTTTTGGTGCATTTATGAGATTGAAAGTGTTTGACTTGCTAACAAAATGTGTAATGCAAAGGAAAGCAAGAAAAGTAAAAAATTAGCATGGCAAAAAGAAAATGATTTGTATTTATGAGCAAGTGTTGGAAAAAATTTCATGCTTGTAAGAAGAGTTTTGAAAGTATATTTCAATAAATAGTGAGATACAAAGTTTTCTTGCAGTAATGAGAGTATAACTTGAGTGATGAGTCAAAATAATCTGAGTGAATTTAGTAATGAGAGTACAACTTGAGTGAGGATTGATTCAAAACTAGCAGTGGAGAGTAGAAAGGGGATGTGCTATTGATTAATTTTCTAATCATATAAGGTCATTTTCACACTACACACGAGTATCAATGGGAATGAAATTTGTAAATATTGTTTTATAGTCTATGGTTCTATAATTTCACTTGGTATGCACTAGTTAATATTTTTATTCATACCCTTTTTTTTTATTATAGGTTAAGTTATATGATGAATTTAAAGCAATAGACAAATTAATGAAAGTTTGTAGCTATCTTCACTGAAAACCGTCATGAGACTATAACTTGTCCACTATGGGAAACCTAGGAGTTCAAAGGCTTGTTTCATACACTAAATGCAATCGTGAGTCCTACGAAAAAAAATGTTTTTTTTTTATTAAGTTTATTTTTAGGATTTTGATATTTTATTTTATTAATTTTATAATTCGGATTTTGATCTTTTTAATTTTCATACACTAAATGCACCATGAAAAATGTTAGTAAATATTGGTTTTTTGTGGAGTCTAGTTTGTATATGTGATCTGGATGATGACCCGACCCGAAGTAATGTTGTGTGATTTTTTAATGAAAAATTTTCTGAGGCTTAGTCCATGGAGCGAAGACTTGGGCCGATAGGGCCCGTTATATAGCCCAGTGCGTAGAACATATAAAACAATTTGGGCCCGTTATATAGCCCAGTGCGTAGAACATATAAAACCCGTTGTTTTGGTGATTAGGGTTAATATGGTGGATTGTACAGCCGCTCTCTGTATTTCAACTCTCTCAATAGTGAAATTCCTGCAGTTTCGTGGATGTAGGCAAATTGTCGAACTACGTAAAATCTGTGTCTTGTTCTTTCTTGTTTCTTATTGCTTTATATTCTTGATTTGTTTTTCGATTGTGTGTGTTTGTTAGTGGATTTAAATTGTTGTTAAATCCCAACATTTCTTTATATGTTAATTATCACAAATTGCATTGTTTTTGAGTTGTTAGATTAATTATTATTTAATGTTGTAGAATAAGTGGTTAGGCGAAGTGACTAGTCAAGAGGACAACAAAGATAAGAGAAGGGACAACAAAGTGTAATAAAGTGGTTACATAAGAATAAAAGAATATATGTCTCCAAAGAAACTGGAGGAAAAGTCAAATCATGCTTGTCAAGGAAAATCTTTCGAACGGTTCCCACCCGTTTGAACAAATGGACATTTACGAGGAAAAAAGGAGAGAATTCTAGTAGGATTGAACCGTTTGATCGAACGCCCAAATGATGATGTGGAGTGCCACCGTTTGAGCGGTGAGCCACCGTTCAAACTTCCAAACCCAGATGAAAAATCCACTGGTTTTTAACCGTTTGAACGAAAAGATCTATCTGAACTCCATTTGACGATACGTCCTTGCACCGTTCGAATGCTTCTGGTCCGCTCAAACGCCTGATGATATGATGCCACCGTTCAAATGACTAGTTAGCATTCGAACGTGCCTCCTAAGTTGGGGAATGTCAATTTAGTACTAGTAATCTTCTTTACAAATTTTAATTCAGAATTTCTTTATTTTTTTAGGAAATATGTAAATAGGGGGGAGTTAACTTATTGTAGAGGATTCTTTTTCCTGATCTCTGCCTAAAACTTTTTCTCAGACATTTTCTTAATTTATTATGAAGATTTTGCCCATGGCTAGGGAGAAATTATTTTCATATTCTCTAGTTAGGGCATGATTTTCATGATTGTACTTTGAATATTTTATGAATCCAATTATATTTTTCTTTTTCTTGAATGATTTACCTTTTCAAATATTTCTCGATTGAATGAATGATTTTATCAAAGTAATGCACTATGTTAACTTATTTCATTGATCATGAACAATACTAATTTTTTGGTATGATTAAGACTTATAATTCCTTGTGAGTTTACATTACTAGTTATTGAGTTCTTATTTTCTTTTTAAACAAAATTTGGTTTTCAAAGCTATATTTTCTAGTTTATTAATAGTTGATTTACATGAATGATACCTAACCTCAAAGCTAGAGAATATCCTTATTTCATAACAAATTCATTTAAATCTTTTCGAATTGCTTAATCTCTATTCCTTTTTTATCATTCCGTAAAACCCGGAAAAATTTGAAATTTTTCCAAAATGGTCATTTGTCACTTATAAAGCAAAATTAAAATACGTGTTATATAGAGCTCGTATGATACAACGGACTTCGCCATTGGATTTGTATCACGAAATCTAGTTACCCTGCCAAATTTCGTCGAATTTTGAGATAGTCAAATTTTTACACGTAGTTCGAGACGGATGGGTGGCAGATGACCTCAAAAACGTCCCCATAAATAAATTTTATAAAAATTCCTTATAATTGGATTAAATTTCAAATAAATTTAATTTGAACTTAAACCGGGATGTAATGAATCGTTTCGGGGCAAAAATGGACCTGAACAAGTAGGGGACACTTGGCGCAACGAGAGCCAAGTTTTAAAAATTATAAATAGGGACTAAATATCTGAAAAATCAGATATTTCTTCCCCATTTCAGCCGGTTCCAACGTGTGAGAGAAAGAGGGAGAGAAAAGGGAGAAAACTAATCTACCTTCGCCGATTCTCGGTGTTTCGTCGGTCAGATTCCGTCGAGCCAAGATTTAAAGCCGATCACATCGACGAGGGCTACACAACCATACCAAGAACGAGGGTTTTCACCAATGATCCAAAAGTGTAGATTTAGGAAATCAAAGTTTTGGGGTTGGTTTTGGTATTCTTTAAAGCTCTACTCTTCGATTTACGCTCCAAGAGGTAGGGTTCTTCCTACTTTGGTGTATTTCTAACCTTTGATGTCCATAGAAAAAAGGGTTAGATGTATATATGACCTATAACTTGTATATAGTTATGGAAATGAGAAAATGAGCATGAAAATGGCTTAGGCTAACTTCTAGCTTGAGTTTGATGCGTGGTAGTTACTTATGTAATCTCTTATAACTTGGTGATTATGTGGACTGATATTATGGACTGTTTTGGACTGATTTTATGAACTATTTTGGACTAATTTTATGGACCGTATATTGGACTATTTTGTGTGCTGCTATGGGACTGTTTTGTGCCCTACTAGGGGGCTATTTTGTGCACTGTTATGGACTGTTTTGGACTGATTTTATGGACTGTATATTGGACTATTTTGTGCACTGTTATGGGACTGTTTTGTGCACTGCTAGGGGGCTGTTTTGTATACTATTATGAGACTATTTTGTATACTGCTATGGGGCTATTTTGTGCACTGCTATGGGGCTATTTTGTGCACTGTTATGGGGCTGTTTTGTGCACTACTAAGGGGCTGTTTTGGGGCTGCTATGTGGCCTGTTTTGTGGCTGTTTTGGGGCTGCTATGTGTCCTGTTTTGGGGCTGCTATGTGGCCTGTCTTGGGCCTGTTCAGGGGCTATTTTGTAGCCTGTTTTGGGGCCGTTATGTGGTTTGTTTAGGGGCTATTATGTGGGCTATTTTGTAGGCATATTATATGTTTACATTATGCCTTGAGAATTAAGGGTGTTATTACTTGATTAAGCAATGACATGCTTGGTTGTTGTTGTTAGATAAAATGTTGATATATGTGTATTAATATATTAACATTGTGATGAGTTTTTGGAGGTTATATGCGTATGATATAATTGTCCATGATACATAATGAAATGTGTGATTCAAATTTGGCTCATTGGCATCCATTACATTGAACATAACTTTGATTGAGCAATGGTGCATTACATTGCATTTGCACGGGGGAAAATACATCCATGGCCATGAGTATGGGTGTGTGAGTGCACGGTTGGATCAATCACCATATTTGGTGTTTGACGGGTGGGCTCGGGAAAGTGGGGTTGAAGATCTTACTGAGTCACACAGTTGCATACATCGAAAACTTGTGTCGGGTATAGCAAGAAGGGCTAGATTCTCCCTCGGATGCAAGACCTGGCTACTTGGTTCATACACTCCCCTGAGGTGAAATTCCAAAAAAGTGTATTGGTTTGCAGAACCTACGGTGCGATTCCCAAACTCTGCTACCCAACAAACACACATGATTTTGTTTATAAAAATACCTGGTTCGTACACTTCCTTGAGGTGAAATTCCAGAAAAGTGTATTTGTTATATAAATGATTCATTTGATGGGAAACATCCAAAAATGAATTGGTTTTTATAAACACATGATTTTTATTTCAAACAAGCATTGGATGTACTTCATCAATGATGAATGTTTTACACACATGCATTGCATTGTATTGTGGGAGCCGATGAGGGCTCGAGTTAAAATGCATGAGTGAGTGTCATCTCATATCATGTAAAATCATTACGAAAACTTAGTTTTTGGCATGTAAATTTATGTAAAAGAATTGTAATCAAACTTCTATGGACTATTTTTAATGTAACCTTGCATGTTATTATATGAGTATGGATAAATGGACCCAGTGGGGTCAATGTTTACTTATAATGGACCCGGTGTGGTCAATGTTGAATATTGGACCTCGGATGGGTCTTGTAAATGTGTGATACACAGGCTGTATTTTTGGGTAGAGCTCCCCGTACAAAGGAGACTCTGCCCGAATTTTGTTAAATTATAGATCCCGGTAAATGGGACACAATGGTGTGATATCGAGTTACACGTTATCCACAGGTATTCCCCGAGTTGATGGGTGATCAACGGACCCCCCGATTTTGGGGTGTCACACATTCTTTCTTTTTACCTTCTCCTATCTAAATCAATTCCTTAAGGATCGACCTCAGACTACCAAGTTTATCACTACACTTGACCACCTTCACTTGGGGTGCACCATTTTGGAGTCGTGCAATGAGCATATAACAAGTGAGTCATAGGCGTTTAATGCTCGGGGGCCAAGGAGAGGTAGGACATTGATCCCTTGATGCACTATGTGATGCCAAACATTTACTCCCACTGAGCGTGTTGCTTAACGTAAAATCTTGCAATGAATGTTCGGCACGAGTATTAATCATCTGTAAGTATTCGGATGCCGAGGAGTTAATGTCATTAATACATGCTGGATTGACATGTTTGCAAGTGAATGAGTATCGAGGTCAAATGGGCACCTTGCTCGTTGCCTAGTTGCCTAGCAAGGTGAAACAAACATCCACGTTGAGCCAATCAGGGGCCTTCCCACCAAAGAGGATCGTATGGATGTCATGAACAAGCGCACTTATCTACCAGGATATAACCTGAGGAGGGCTGACCCTAGTTGTCAGATCATGATGACCCGTCACTATCTTATGTTGTTCAGTACTATCTAGAGGATAGATGACCCCTTGTTCTCGAGGAATAGGTGCAAGCGGAGTTCGAGACCTTGGGGAAGAGGTCCCTAAAGATGATGCTACATGTACCCTAGGGGCATTTGAATGGATGATCCACCAGGGCTTCAACACACTTCAAGGTCGACTAAAGTTATGTGTTGTTGATGGTTCTTTTATACCTTTGAGGCTTCTGGTTCATTAAGGGTTTGGAGGATATGAAGATCAGGCCACACATTTTAATCGAAAGTGCTTGGTTTAAAATCAAGTTTCAAAAATGGTACTCCTTGCCTTGTGAAAGCTTTGCCTTCTTAAGATCAAGGGTTCAAATCCCGTCCCTCCTCCCCCTCCCCCTCCCAAAAAAAAAAAAAATTCAAAGACATCGCAAGGCCTCTCGAATTATTCTTTAGTGACCCGATCAGGTTCCTGTTCAAGATTTCCCTCGACTTCAATTCCCTAGGCTGTTGGATCGAAATCTTCAATAATTTAAGAAAATTTCTTGTAGTTGGTGTGTATTTGTAAAACCCATAAATAAATTAAAACATAATTAAAAAGGGCAAACTGGTAATTAGTTGTTACAATACAAGTTGAAAATGCAAATTTTTCTAGAATTCAAATGATGAAATGGACCTCACCATTTGATTCACATTGAGAGATCTAACTATCTAGTCAATTTTTGTTGAATTTTGAGACAATAAATTTTTTTGCATTTTTGCAATGCGATTGGCCTTCGCGCGACTAAAATAAATGAGATAAGATTTTATTCTCAAAACTCGAGAAATAATTTAAATTTAGTTCAATAAAAAAATATTGAATTTGTCATAGGTCGAGAATTAATTTATTCAGAATAAAATTGGATTAGATAAATTGGGATGTGTGGCGCATTATAAGCTAAGCATTTAAAGGGGTTTTTAAAGGGGAAAAATCTGATTTATTTTTTCCCATTTCTTGGCCTACATTCCGATAGAGAGAGAGAGAGAGAGAGAGAGACAGAAAAGGAAAAGTTCTTCAACTTCTTCCACCTTTCTTCTTCGAACCTCAAAGATCCAACTGTTGGATTGCTTCGGGCCAAGAGTTAAAGTTGCTTTACATAACGAGAGCTATGCAACTATACAAAAGATCTCACTTTTCTCCAAAATTTCAAAGATGAGATGAATTACACGTGATAGAGATGAATTCTCATGTATTAGCTAACACCAAGTGTAGCTAGAATATGGGAAATGGGTATAAGAATATGTCAAAACCAATTCTTGCTTGATTTGGGTTTGATGAAATTGCTTCATTTGGAATTGATAAAATGGATTGTTTGGGAATGCTATGTGTTTACATTTTTTAGCCTACCAAGTGTTTGATAAAATGCTTATAAATTCATATTATTTCGATTGAAATTACATGTGACATGCTTAGGAATGGTTGTGAAGGATAGACATGTTTATTATATCCTTTAAGATATGATGAGTATGATGATATGAAATGCAATTGTACATTACAATTGTATATGCACGGGAAGCACCGTATTTATGGATATTTGACATGACTGTGGGTGTGTGTGCATGTTTTTAATCAAACACCATCTTGAGTGGGTTGATACGTGGGATCGGGAAAGTTGGACCTAGGTTCAACAAAGTTACACGGGTTGTATTGAAAAATACCTATCAGGTACACCAAGAAGGGATATATTCTCCCTCAGGTGCAAGGCCCGACTACTTGATTCACTCATTTGTCCCATGGTGAAATTCCATAAAAGCGTGTAGGTGTACTCGAAACTTGAGGTAAGATGCCTTAGAATGCCGTGTGGGTTTGGTAGCCCCTTTGTATGATGTGTATAAATTACTTACCTAGGAAGGAGACATATTTTATAAAATAGTTATTTGAATGCCTAACATCAATGGCAGGGGTTTAGAATACTCAGATGCATACGCATGACATATCATGTGTTATGGGAGCCGGTGGGGCTTGGGTTGCACTGCATGCGTGAGTTCTAAACTCATGGCATGGCATGGAATTGTAGCATTCTATAAAACCTAAGAAAATTTTTTAATAAATCCTAATTAAAGGGGTAAAATAGTAATTAATTGTTAAAGCACGGGTCAAAAGCGTGAATTTTTATAGAATTCAGATGACGAAATGGACATACCGTTGGATTTGTCTAGCAAAATCTAGCTACCCAATAAATTTTTGTAAAATTCTAAGACATATCACATATTACACAGCAATCGGATGTCACGCGACTAAAATAATTACGATTAGATTTTATTGCGGGACCTGAAAAATAATTTAAAGTTATTTCAAGAAAAATATACTAAACCTAACACGAGACGAGATTTAATTAACTCGGAATAAAATTGGACTCATGAAAAAGAAGACGTGTGAGGCGCAATGCGTGCCAAACATTTAGGCTATAAAAAGTGGAAGACTTTTTTTTTGTCTTCCACTTGTTTACTTCTCCAGTAGGCTGCCGAGAAAATGAGAAAGAGAAAAGTGAGTTTTTATTTTTTTTATTTTTCTCCTTCCTTCCTTCTTAGATCTACGAAGATCAAATAGCTTAATCGCTTCGGACCAAGATTTAAAGTTGCTCTACGTAACGAGAGCTATGCAACCACACCAAAGATCACATTTTTCTCCAAAAATATCAAAGATGAGAATCTAGGCCTAAGGCTTGAGAAGCTAAATTCGGGCTTTCCTTAGAGTTTTATTACGTGGGCTCACGCTACAAGAGGTAGGGTTTTCCCTATTTAGATGTAATTTCAACCTAAAATATGACATATGAAATGGGTAGGCTAAGGGTGTATATCATATGTTAGGTCTTGACTGGTGTAACTAATGAGACAAATATAGGATTTATAATTAACCGTGTAATTAGTAAAATCCTATTATAATTAAGTTGGTGTAAGTTAATGTTAGTGGTTTAAAGCATGTTAATTGTACATTAGCATGACTTGATGTTTGAATGGCATATCAAGTTAATAAAATTATTAGTTTGTTATGTGATTATGAAATAATGTGTTTGTTAAATGATTATTTATCATATGATATCTGTGGTGGACTTGTGCTTATGTTTATAAATTTGATAAACATGTTGTCATGTTGAGAGTAATAAGCGTGCTAGTTGTGTAAATTGATGTGCTCTCTATGTGTTTCTTTTAAATGGCTAGGTTAATACAAGTATGTTAGTTGAGTTGATTATCTTACATAACATTGTAGGGATTGTGTTGAAAATATCATAATATTGTACTCATTATGTAATGGACATTATAAATAGTACCAAAGGCAATTACACATTGTATTGTATTATGTATGGGTTGCACTACATTCATGGGCATTAACATAGGTGAGAGTGTGTGCATGGTATAAAATCAATCACCACATAGGTGGTTGATCATGGGCTCGAGAAAATCGGACCTAGTCACATGAAAAATTAAATGGATAAACGTGTCGGGGTATAACAAGCAGGGATAGATTCCCGCTAGGGTGAAAGATCATTTTACTTGATTTATACACTTTTCAGCAGTGCTGCAATTCCAGAAAAGTGTAACTGCGAAAATGGAGTCGTAGGTGGGATGTCCTAAAAAATTCGTTGATGGTGTGGTGTCCCATTGGTGTAGACCATAAATCATATCTCCTTAACGACACAAAAAAATGAATTAATTAGTTATTTAGTGTACATAACACCAATGACGGGGGGCTTGGAATGTCCAGATACATACGCATGGCATTGCATTTGTTGTGGGAGCTTGGGATAGGGCTCGGTGTTAGTACTGCTTGCGTGAGTCTCATCTCATATCATGACATGATTTATAGCATTTGTTCATAATAGAAATATTTGAATGAATGCATGAAATGGTTGTTGCATATTACATTTTATATGCATTTGGGTTTAGAGGTATTCTCTATAAGAGTTATCCTACTAAGCGTTGACTCACCCTTTATGGGAACAATTTTCAAGTAAACCATAGGCTTTCACCAAAGGCCCTTCTATTGATCCGCTTTGACGACAGAGCCGGATTGTGGCTCTTATTTTGACATCGTAGTCCCTTGTATATGTTTACTTTTGGCCTTGTATAATTTTTGTAACAAAAAATTGTTTATATTTAAAAGGCATGTACATGGGACTCTTTTGAGACATTTATTATTTTATGACGGAATGTACTTGGTGATAATGATTATGATAGCATCCGATACTATGCAATTGAGTATGGATGAATGGACCTGGTGTGGTCAATGTTGTATGATTGCACATGTTACATTTTTGGGTAGAGCTCCCCATATAAATGAGACTTTGCCTGAATTTTGTTAAGCTATGGATCCCGATAAATGAGGTATAACGGCGTGATATCAAGTTGTACGGTATCCAGGGTTATTTCATAGGTTGATGGGCGATCAACTGGGTAATTACAGACACCCCAATTTTGGGGTGTTACAGCTTGGTATCAAAGTCTAGGTTCTCGATTTATCTAGGGCTTCTGAGGCATGGGTGTAGGTCATTGCATTCATTGTACATTGCATGTCAAATGTATTAAATGTTACATGCTATGTGTTATGAGATTACATGCATGATTAAATGTATATAGGAATGAGACATTATGGTTAGAAAACATAACCTTAGAGTTAGGAAGGGAAAGGATGGGAAAGCCTATTGTTTGGGCATCTTACTAGTAAGTAGCGTACCTCCTACGATTTTAACTTTTGATCCCTAACTTTGGGATACTAAATTGTTGCTCTATTGCTAATTGATTTGTGTGTATATAGCAAATAGAAGAAGAAGAAATCGGAACGATTGATTAGGTGAGTGGAACAACAATCAACCGCCACTAGCCTTGTCTATCAAGTCTTTATGGAGGCTATAGGCACGACGTTGGCTACTTTTGCACAAACTACCGCCAATGTGGGTCAAGTAGGCTCAAATAACTTCCAAAAGTTAAAGACACACAAACCTTTGACTTTTATGGGAGGAGCAAATCTGATGGAGACCGACCATTGGTTCCAGCAAGTTGATAAAATCCTACATGCTATGGAGATTGTAAAATCCGGAAAAAATTTAAACTTTTTTAGAAAAAGGGCAAAATAGTAATTTACCACTATAATGTGGGTTTAAAATCAGTATTTTTCTAGAGCTCAGATGAAGCAATGCACCTAACCGTCAGATTCGTATCGCAAAATCGAGCTACCATGTCAATTTTTGTCGAATTTTGAGATAGTCGAATTTTACACATTTTATGAGGCAAACGGGTGACAAATGACAATTCAAAGGTCCCAAAAAATGAATTTTATAAAAATTTCTTATAATTGAATAAAATTTCAAATAAAATTAATTTGGACTTAAATCGGATTAAAATGAATCATTTCGGGTAAAAAAAAATGGACCGAAAGAAATAAACGTGCGGGGTGACGTGGATTGAGCAATTAAAAAGTATAAATAGAGGCTAAATATCTGAGAAATCAAATGTTCTCACCCTTTAGCCGGCTGAGTTTAGACATTGAAGAGAGAAAAGAGAACTTATTTTTCAAGGCTTTCTCCTCTAATCCAAGGAGTTCCGTCGGTCGAAATTCATCGGACCAAGAACTAAAGTTCGTCTAATCGACGAGGGTTACGCATACGTACCAAGAACGAAGGATTTCAGCAAAAATCCAAGGGAAGAATTTTGCGAAAATCAAAGATTTGGAGGTGGTGTTATGTTCTTGGGGCGTCTACCACTTGTATCACGCTCCAAGAGGTAGGGTTTCTCGTACCTTGGTTCACTTTCTTACCTATGGCATATTATGAATGGGGTAAGGATATAGAATAACCTAGGTCACTTGACTATGGTTATGAAAATGAGGAAAATGGTATGGAATTTGGCCTAGACCAATTCCTAGTTATGTTGGCATAGGAAATTACTTGTGTGTTTTCCTTGGAACTTGATATTTTGGGCATGCTATATGTTTTATATTATGCCTTGTGAATGGGGTGGAAATTCTTGTGTGATAACCTGAATTGTGCCTTAAGGTATTTTGCTAATTGCCTAAGAGGAAATTAAGTTGTTATAGCATGGTTTATGTATAACAAGCATGTGAAATTTGTTGAGGATCAATGAATTGCTATATATTTGCTAATATAATAGAATCATGTTGATTATGGTAATTATATGCAATTGCTATAGATTGCCATGACATATGTGGTTAAATTGCTCAACTAGCACTCATTACATTTAGAGCATAACATGGATATTGCAATGGTGCACTATATTACATTTCCAAGGGGGAAACACATCCATAAGCATGAGTGTGGGTGAGTGGGTGCATGGTTGAATCAACTACCATATTTGGAAATTGATGTGTGGGCTCGGGAAAGTTGGACTGAAGATCCAACTGAGTCTCATGAATATATGAAAAGAATATTGGGTCGGGATAACAAGAAGGGCTAGACTATTCATCGGGTGAGAGGCCCAGTGATTGCATACGTACTCCATTGGTATAAGAGCCCATGAAGTGTGTCAGTGTACGCAAAATCGTTGGTGGAAGTCCATGAATTCTGTGTCGGTTGGGTGTTGTTGGTGTAAGTCCATAAATATCCACCCCAAATAAAGATTCGGAGATTTTAAATAGTCATTTAGAGGATAATATAAATGGCGGGAGTTAGAAGGGCTCGATTTTATATACATTGACATTTGCATGTGTTAAGGAACTGCGAAAGGCTCAGGGTTAAAATGCGGGAGTGAATCTCATTTCATTCATGGCATGACATGGTAAATTCCAACATGGAATACATTCATTCTTTATTGGAATGATTACATGATTATATAATTATAGATTGTTGCATGTGTACATTTATATGTACTTAGATTGGGGAGTAGTCTTTGTAGGAAATATTCTACTTGGCATTGGCTCACCCTATATGGGAACACATTTTAGGTGTGGGGTTCATGCCGGCGGAGGACTTACATTCGGGGCCTCAACATTGAGAAAAAACTGACTTGTGGCTTTTGTAATACATTTTGTATAAACTTTGTAAAATTACGGTGTTGAGTATGAGATCGTGTAAATGGACAGTAATAGAACTTGTAGATATCAAGTTTTATGTGATAAACATTGTTTGACATGTTTTAGATGGTGTTTGGATGATTTGAAATGGTTTTGAAAGGAAAAATAGTGGAAATAGGCTAAATTGGGCAGAGAGTACCGATACAGTCTGGTCCAGCAAGCAGACAGTATCGGTACATAGTACCGGTACTCTTTCCAAAACTTTGAAAAAAAAATTTGGAAGGAAGACAGTACCGGTACAGTCCAGACGGTACCGGTACTGCCAGGGCCAGTGAGCAAACAATACCGGTACACAGTGTTGGTACTCTCTCTAAAATTTTGAAATTTTAAAACTAAAGTGCAATGCTTTTGGACTTTGTTTTCCTTGGTTCTAATGATAAAAATGAACATTAAATGATATGTATTGGGGCATATTGATTCTTGGTTGAATTAAATGATAAACTACACACGGGTTACACGTGTCGGTTGAAATCCCGGATAAAGGGATACTATTGACGTGATGTCAGATTGTTCGGCACTCACGGGTATGTCCACGGGTTGACGGGTGGTCAACGGTTAATTAATAACCCCCGGTTTTAGGGGCGTCATAGCTTGGTATCAGAGCATAGGTATACGATTTACCTAGGCCTTGATGGGCATGGGTCTATGCCATTGCATTCATTGTGAATTTCATGTTATGTGTTTAAATGCTACATGTTATGTGCTATGTGTTATGTGAATTATATGCATGGTGAAATGTATATGGAAAGGAGACACTACGGTTAGAGAACATAACCATGGGGGTCGAAAAGAGAATGAACGGGATAGTTTAGTGTGTAAATGTCTATTAGTGGTGGCACACGCTCTACTAGTGAGACAATGAGAGAAATCTCAAATGTTCAATTTTGATCCCTACTTTGGGATACTAAGTTAGTGCTCTATTATTATTTGACTTGTGTGAGGGACTTGAGCTTAGAGGTTGAGACCTTAGAAAAGCCATTGCATGTGAGTTCTCCCCTAGAAGATTGGGTGAGAGTTAATCAGATATGTCAGGGTTGTGAGTTAGAGATCTCTGGGATTCTACCCACCGTGAACCTTAGGGTCATGGACATGTCAGAGTTCGATGTTATCCATTGGATGGATTGGTTGACGGCACATCAAGTCATCATTGATTGTGATCGGAAAAGGGTTACTGCTTATATGCCTGATGGTGTTTGTTTCAAGTTCCAAGGGACAAAGCAAGATGCCTTGCCCCAAGTCGTGTATGATTCTCAATGGAACGGGCAATTGATGGGTAAGCTTGCAAGCCTTACCCTGAAGGATGAGGCAAGATGGGAATTGGGTCTACCTCGGGTTGCATGTGAGTATGAGGATATTTTTCTAGATAAATTACCGAGATTATCTCTACATAGGGATGTAAATTTCACTATTGAGTTGCATCCATGTACTTCACCTATTTCTATGACTCCACATAGAGTGGCACCAGTTAAGTTGCAAGAACTCAATGTCCGATCACAAGAATTGTTGGACAGGGGGTTTATTCGACCAGGGACTTCACCTTAGGGTGCTTCGGTATTATTTGCCAAGAAAAAAGATAAAACTATTCGGTTGTGTATCGACCATCGACAGTTAAATAGGGTTAGTATCAATAATAGGTACCCTTTGCCGAGGATTGATAACTTGTTTAATCAACTAAGAGGGGCGCGGGTCTACTCCAAGATAGATCTCTGTACCGGTTACCATCAGATGAGGGTTAGGGAGGAGGATATCCCTAAGACGGTGTTCAGAATGCGGTATGGACATTTCAAGTTCGCGGTGATGCCCTAAGGAATGATGAATGCCCCGACGACATTTATGGATCTCAGGCATAGGCTATTTCAACCCTACGTTGATCAGTTCATTGTGGTCTTTGTTGTCGACATCTTCATCTACTCCCAGTCTAAGAAGGAGCATGATGGTCACTTGAGGGTTGTTCTCCAGACCTTGAGAACACGTAGTGTCGGCTTCGGGTGTATCCGTAGACCCGAAGAAAGTTGAGGCAGTCATGAATTGGGAGAGGCCCAAGTCAGTATTCAAGATACGTAGTTTCTTGGGATTGGTGGGGTATTATCGGAGGTTCATCCAGGACTTCTCCCGACTAGCTGCACGTATGATGAAATTAACCCGAAATGAGGTCAAGTTTGAGTGGAGTGATGCGTCTGATAAGGCATTCTAGGAGTTGAAGCGGAGACTTACTTTTGCCCCTATTTTGATAGTCTCGGAAAGGGGACAGAGGTACGCGATGTACTGTAATGCCTCGACAGATGGATTGTGATGTGTTTTCATGCAGTCTGGGAGGGTGGTAGCTTATGGTTCTCGACAGTTAAAGAATCACTAACAAAATTACCCCACACATGATATGGAGTTTGCTACCATTGTCTTCACCTCGAAGGCTTGGCACCACTACCTTTATGGTGAGTAGTTTGAGGTATTTTCGGACCATAAGAGTCTGAAGTACATTTTTGCACAGTGGGACCTCAATATGAGGCAAGGCAGGAGGATGGAGTTTCTTGAGGACTATGACTTCACTTTGCATTACCATCTCTATAAGGCAAACGTGGTGGCTAATGCACTCAGCCGAAAGTCACACGGAGTCTTGGCTAATGTGGCTTCCCGGGAGTGGCAGATGCTTGAGACTGTGGGACAGTAAAGGCTACGATATGTGGGTCAAGCTCAAGGCATTTTAGGGAGCGTGGTGACTATACCTCCCCTACTGAGCAGTGTGATTGAGTCCTAGGGGCAGAATGTAGAGTTGTCATCTATTAGGGACCAAGTAGAGTTAGGTATAGGTGACGAGGACTGGACCATTCACTTAGATAATAGTCTTCGGTTTAGGGGAATGATTATGGTTCTCTATTCTATGGAGTTGAGAGAGGAGATTCTCAAAGAGTTTCATTGCTCTCGTTTTGTTGTACATCCAGGTGGCATGAAGATGTACCATAATCTTCATCACCAGTATTATTGGAGCGGGATGAAGAGAGACTTTGGAGATTTTGTCAGACGATGTCTTACATGTCAGCAGGTTAAGGCTGAGAACCAGAGACCAGCGGGATTACTCCAGCCTTTGGAGGTAGCTGAGTGGAAGTGGGAGCATATCACGATGGATTTTGTGACTCACTTGCCATGGACATTGCAGGGATATGATGCAGTGTGGGTGATAGTGTACCGGCTTATAAAGTTGGCACACTTTTAGGCTGTATGGATGACCTTCACATTGGAGGAATTATGCATATTGTATATACAGGAGATTGTCTGGTTACAGGGGGTGCCCGTATCTATAGTATCAGATTAGGATCCCAGGTTTACGGCTCATTTTTGGGTGAGTTTCCAGCGATCCACGGGAACACAGTTGATGATGAGCACTGTTTTTCATCCCCAGACGGATGGTCAGTTAGAGAGGACCATCTAGACTTTAGAGGACATGCTACGGGGCATCTAGACTTTCATCTACCTTTAGTGGAGCTCGCCTACAGTAACAGTTACCAAGCGAACATACAGATGACATCTTATGAGGCATTATATTGGAGGTCATGTAGTTCTTTGGTTTGTTAGACTGAGGTAGGAAATAGAACCTCTATAGGTTCGAAATTGGTTAGAAACACCTCAGAGAAGGTGGACTTGATTCGAAAGTGTCTTCTAACAGCTCAAAGCCAACAGAAGAGCTACGTCAATAGACGAATGCGACCTCTAGAGTTTGAGGTGGGAGATCATGCTTTCTTGAAGGCGATGCCCTAGAGAGGAGTGGTCAGGTTTGGTAAGCGGAGAAAGCTGTCACCGAGGTATATCGGGCCCTTCGAGGTACTCAAGAGGGTGAGTGTAGTGGCTTACCGATTGGTTACCGCCAAGCCTATCTGGTGTTTATGCAGTATTCCATGTCTCTATGCTCTAGAAGTAGACCCCAGATTCGACACATATGCTGGATTAGGGCGAGTTGACTGTTGATGATGATGGGACCTTTGAGGAGGGACCGGTGCGCATCATGGATTACCGGGATCAGGTTTTGTGAGGCAAGACCGTGAGGCTAGTGAAAGTGTTGTGGCAGCACTAGGGAGTGGAGGAGGTGACATGAGAGTGTAAGGACACTATTCGTACAAAATATTCTTTCTTATTCAAGGATGGAGGTACATTTTTATATTATAAGTATAACATACTTGTAGCATATACATGTGGTTAAATGTGCATGTGTGTGTGAATTTCGGGGACAAAATTCTTTTTAAAGGGGAAAAAATGTAAAACCCTAGAAAAATTTAAACTTTTTCGAAAAAAGGAAAGAAATGGTAATTTGCCCCTATAATGCGGGTTTAAAATCAATATTTTTCTAGAGCTCGGATGAAGTAATAGACCTCACCGTCAGATTCGTATCGCAAAATCAATATGCCATGTCAATTTTCGTCAAATTGTGAGATAGTCAGATTTTACACGTTTTACAAGACAAATGGGTGACGAATGACCTTTCAAAGGTCCTCAAAAAAGTATTTTATAAAAATTCCTTATAATTGAATAAAAGTTCAAATAAAATTAATTTGGACTCAAACCGGATTAAAATGAATCGTTCCGGGTGAAAAAAAAACTGACCCGGAAGTAATAAATGTGCGGGGGCGATGTGGACCGCGCAATTAAAAGTATAAATAGGGGCTAAATATCTGAAAAATCAGATATTCTCACCCTTAAGCCGGTTGAGTTTAGACGTTGGAGAGAGAAAAGAGAGAGAAGAGAGAAAACTTATTTTTCAAGGCTTCCTCCTCTGATCCAAGGGAAAGTTGGACTGATGATCCGACTGAGTCTCATGAATACATGAAAGGGAAATTGGGTCAGGATAGCAAGAAGGGCTAGACTATCACTCAGGTGAGAGGCCCAGTGATTGGATACGCACTCCGTTGGTATAAGAGCCCATGAAGTGTGTTGGTGTACGCGAAACGATTGGTGGAAGTCAATGAATTCCCTGTTGGATCGGTGCTGTTGGTGTAAGTCCATAAATATGAATTCCAAATAAAGACCTAGAGATTTTAAATAACCATTTAGAGGATAATATAAATGGCTGGAGCTAGAAGGGCCCAATTTTATATACATTGGCATTTGCATGTGTTGAGGAGCCGGGAAAGGCTCGGGGTTAAAATGCAGGAGTGAATCTCATTTGATACATGGCATGGCATGGTAAATTCCAACATGGAATACATATATTCTTGATTCGAATGATTACGTGATTTTATAAATGTGGATTGTTGCATGTGTACATTCATATGCACTTAGGTTAGGGAGTAGCCACTGTAGAAAATATTCTATTGGACATTGGCTCACCATATATGGGAACACATTTTCTGTGCGGGGTTCGTACAAGCGGAGGACTCGCATTCAAGGCCTCAATGTTGAGGAAAAGCCGACTTGTGGCTTTTGTAATACATTTTTTATAAACTTTGTAAAATTACAGTGTTGAGTATGAGATCGTGTAAATGGATTGTAATAGAACTTGTAGATATCAAGTTTTATGTGATAAACATTGTTAGACATGTTTTAGATAGTGTTGGGATGATTTGAAATGGTTTTGAAAGGAAAAACAGTGGAAATAGGCTAAACTTGGCAGAGAGTACCAGTACAGTGTACCGGTACAGTCTGGTCCAGCAAGTAGACAGTACTGGTACTCTTTCCAAAAATTTTTAAAAAAATTTTGGAAGGAAGAAAATACTAGTACAGTCCAGACGGTACCAGTACTGCCAGGGGCAGTGAGCAAACAGTACCAATACACAGTACCGGTACTCTCTCCAAAATTTTGAAAATTTAAAACTAAAGTGCGATGCTTTTGGACGTTGTTTTCCTTAATGATACAAATGAACATTAAGTGAGATGTATTCGGCCATATTGAGTCTTGGTTGAATTAAATGATAAAATACACACGGGTTACACGTGTCGGTTGAAATCCCAGATAAAGGGATACTATTGACATGATGTCGGATTGTTCAGCACTTACGGGTATTTTCGCTGGTTGACAGGTGGTCAACGGTTAATTAATGACCCCCAGTTTTAGGGGCATCATAGAGATCACTTTTAATGCCACCAAGGTCAGGCTAGCTACATTCCAGCTAGAAGGAGAAGTCCATTAGTAGTGGGATTGGGCAAAGGCCTCAAGGGACCTAGAGGCAATGGACTTGATCCGAAATGTGTATACCCAAGTGCAGGCGGTCAAGTTGTAGTAATAATCCGATTAAGTTTGGAGTCGAACCCACAGGGAACTATGATTGGTGTTTTGAAGTAAGCAATAGTAGAGACCAAGTAACTGAAATTTTTGAGAGCTTGGAGTGGGGGGGTTTATTTAATAGAATATAATATTCTTTTCAAGCGTTTTCTAGACAAAATAAGATTCTCAAAATGTGACAGCCACCCTTTAGTTCGAGGATTAGGAAATGTAATTGACTGTCCGATTTGTTATGTTTGTGCTTTATAACTTAATTAACTCCTATGCCAACAAGAAGTTAATCGAAAGATAAAAATGAACTGTGAGAATTAAGCGCATGATTTCGATGTCTTTCTAGAACTTTACAAGAATTGTCTGTGCTGAGACTTAATCCGTCTACAAACAAGCAAGTGTTTCTACAAGGTATCCAACCATGGCATTAATAGTCCATCCTTTGAATAAGCGCAATAATAGTGGAGATTGAAAGGTTGTCATGAAGAGCTAGCCGGGGTGCTTACCATGAACCAACGGGTCTTTCTATGCAGGTGTCATCTGTATCATAGAGGGAGCCCATGGTTATGCAAAGTACCTCAACTATACTAAATGCATTCAAACATCCAATGAGGAAGTGGAATATAAAGCATTAAAGCATATAGGAGTGGCACAAACATAACTTCCAGATAATCTTTACATGTTCATCACCTCTTACTAAAGAGTGAATGAGGAACTACTCACTCTTCATGGCCCTGGCAAAGCTAGAAAAGTGAGTGATATTCATCCCTCCAAGTAGAGGAGCTACTAACTGAAGCAAGCTAAACAAATAGCTTATCTTCAATGAAGAGTAAGTGAATCACTTTCCACCCTTCATGAATTTGGTAAAGCTCTAGAAAAGTGGAAAAGTTTCACTCTTCTAAGAAAGAAGGATGCCCAAGCAATGGAAGTGAAATACATGAACAATAAAAGTAGAAAAAAGCTAGTTATGTTTGGAGGGTTTCCACCACAACCAAAACATGAGCTCTCTCTCTTGATACTTGTAAATAAAAGCAAGTACAACTACAAGGGGAGTCTAAGTCTCTATCATGGTTGTCACAATGTAAATGTAAAGACTTAACATAAATAAATGAAAGACTTCAACTACAAGGGGATTCTAAGCCTCCATCATGGTTGATACTAAAATGAAACAAGCAATGTATACAAACTAAATTTCTAATTTACAAGAGAAAAAAAATTGCTTAGAAGAAAAGCTCTCTATTTTACAAGGAAAAGGATGCTCTTTAAGCTCCTAACATGGGAGTATTTATAGGCAAGGAAGGGGAGGGGGTAGGAGATAAGAGGGGATGAGTGAATAGTATTTATCGCCCATGGAAACCAACTACTCTGCAGGCAGTTTGTGGAGGACGTTCGAACATGAATCGACGTTTGAACGTTTTCTTTTGTTTTGCTTTAGGAACATTCGAACGTTTCTTCTAGTCTTGCCTTGTAAGTGTTCGAACGCCAGATGGGTCCTCTGACCTTTTCCACTCAGTCTTTTGTCAAAGTTCATTTTCACACTCTATGCAGAAGTTTGTTCTTCAGTTGATTCCAAGGGACGTTAGAACATTTAATGGTGTTCGAACGTTGTACTCAAGTGCTTCAGAGTCCTCCTTTGTTTACTGCAACACACCATGTCTCATCAGCTTGGCCTTCAATCAACTCAAGTGGACGTTCGAACATTAGTTGGCGTTCGAACATGTTACTCAAGTACTTCAGGGTTCTGGTGCTTGACTGCAACACATTGTCTCAGGAGGTTGGTTTTGTCATAGTTCAAATGGACGTTCAAATGTGATTTGGCGTTCGAACGTTCTTGCTTTGTTCCCAACCTCTCCAATTTCATTCCCTAATCTGTTGATGCGACATTCAAGCGTGACTTTTGTTGCCCTCGAGCCCTTGTTCACTTTAGAACCTGAAATATCCATACTTGAACTCCATCAAAGTACAATTAGTCTTGAAAAGGCACAATAATATGCTACATTTAAGTACTAATCACACCCCTCAGCCTAAATATTGTTAGTCTCTAGTAATATAACCTAAATAAAATGCAAATCTATTTCTACTGCCTTTTTTGTAGGTCATCCGGTTGCATTTAGCTTATGCAACAAGCTGTTGAACCGTTAGGTTTACCCTAGTGGATGAGTGTTGTCTCGTGAGGGTTTTCAGCGAAGTTACCCACAAACTTTAGTCGAACAAATGTGTATGTGAGATTGCTGACTAAAAAATGAATTAGCATCATAGTGGTTGGGACACTCAACCTTCAATCGTGACTTATCCCCTCCATTTCTTTTGCATTGTTACTTACTCTATGCAAGAATTAGCACTTGTTTCATCAACAGTTGGAATTCTCTGAGTAGTAGGACGGTCATTCTAGAAACAAGAATTGGTATATAACAATCATTCCCCTTTTTCCACCTTTCATGGATAGCTTTGATTTCACAAACCTTTCTCAGATTGCTCTCAGCAAAAAAAATCGCTCTGATTATAGTGACATCTCTCAACGGAGCATGTGATCAGAAGATGGCCAGTCAAAAAATGTCATGCAAAATTAGTATAAGAGTGAAATTTTGAGGAAAACAGACTTAACCTTGGCATAATCTCATGGAAGAATATTGATGCAAATAAAGAAATTCTAGTTAACACACCCCACTTATAGTAGACAACATACATATGCATCACACTTGAGATCACCTTGGGCATTTTGTAGGTTGTAATGGGGCTAGAGGTCAATGGCTAATGAAATGACATCAATGGTGGTTAAAAACTATCTTTTTTTATGCAGTGTTGCACACCTCCTTCTAGTTTCACGACATTTTGCCTGGGAATGGGATTTCTTTCCTTCATTTTTCCCATTTTTCACTTTCTTGGCAATTCCTTGTCTTACAGTATCTTTTTTTCTTTCGACTGGTTCCACTATTTTTCCTTTTATTGAACAGTAGCCACCATTTGCTTCTCTTTTTTTTCTTACCTTTTTGTATCATATTGATTTGCAAGAGGGTGCAAGAAATCAGATAGCAAGGTATGGTAAATATATGCTTTTGTGGCTTGGTCATTACATGGGAGTTTTCTTTTTTTGAAAAAATAATTCATTCATTTAAGGCTCAAGCATGGCTGACTAGGGATATACTTTTGTAAAAGAATTAGCTAAGGCTCAAAGTCGATCCAAGGATGGCCTAAGATCCTTTCTTAAGTAGGTGCATATGTACGTGTATGCAAAAATTCCCTGTGGGTTATGAAAATAGATCACTTTAGTTGTGTCAATCAAAGCAAAGTTAATGAGATTATTGAAAGAGATCGGAACTTAAAGAGCTTACTTTGAGTAATTGTTGATATCCTCTCAAAAGGCACCATAAAGCTCAAGACTTACCATGGTTTTCTTTGTCATCTCTACTGATTATGTTGGGTGTTTCAAGGAATGTAGGTTATATAGCGATTCCATTTTCGAGTCTGATCACCTTGTACCTCAACAATAACAAATACTTATGTACATTTGACAATTTAAGCATAGAGATAGTACCAGGTTTCAAAAAAAAAATGAGGATTAGGTCTTGGTTGTTAAGTCGAGGTGTCAAACTAATCATGTGCATAGTCATTTTCACAAGCAATCTTAACATCCACATCTATTTCGTTATTTATTAACAAGAATTAAAGTGCTAATCCTATACATGCATTTTAAACAAATAGGAGAGATAAATTGAACCATTAATTTCATAAAGGATGATGTGTCTACAATAATGTCAATGATTCAATTCATCTATTCAACACATAGCTTCAACTATCCACAAAAATAACAAAGATAAACATCCACCAAAATAACTATCCACCATTATTTACAAACTATCCCCAAAAAAAAATCACAAAGAAGAAACAAACATCTAGAAGAATTATCAAGAAGAAACCCCTCCACAACAGTATAGAAATTTCCCATAAATTATTCAAAGAAGAGACAACAAACAACCCCAAACAAGAATAGAAATCAACCACTCCAAACTCTCGAACATAAATAGTCATCTCAATCCTCTCCTCTATCTCCACCAGCACCACTCATCAAATAGCCAAGAATCTCCTCCTGCTGTCGGAGAATCTTGGCTTGGTTGGCCTCGATGCCAAGCATAATATCTCTCAGTGATCTCCGGGTGTTGGAGCTGGGTCCTGCCTTTTGTGTAGGTGCTTTGTCCTTTCTTCCTCCATTTCTCTCTCTTCTTCCCGGTCAAGCTCGTCCTACACTTCATCGCCTCCTTGGGGAGGTGGCACCTCTTGTCTTGCCACTAGGGTGCCCCTATGTCCTTGGCTTCTCTTGAAAGAGCCTTTGTTTAGTGGCCCCATTGGCTTTTGAACTTCCATTTCAGGCCTCACCCTGACCCCATTATCAGTGCAGATCTCAGTCACCAAAGTGCCAAAAGGGAGTGCACTCCTCTTCGCATCACGCCCCTTTTTTATTTCATTCGAAATCAATGAGAGGAGGTTGATGTTATACCCTTTTCCCAGTGCATAGAGCAAGCGAGCCATCTCAGGCAAAATCTAATTTTTCCTTCCTATGGGGGCTAGGTTGGACACCGCAATCAAATTTAACATTTTGTACTTGTCGGTGAGCTCCTCTTGTTTCAAAAATATCCTCCCTCCCCATGAAAAGTCAGCCATCCCTGTCAATTCCTTCCCAATCCTATCCAACCCAACATTCTTTTTTGGTGGGTAAGTTGGGTTTTGCACCGGAGGCACCTCTTTCCTTACCTCCAAAATGTACGCCTCATCTACATAAATGTGGGTGCCCCTCACGTATGTCTGGATGGCACCGTTGGTGATCTCAGCATTGCAGTAGAACTCCCTCACCAATTCAACAACAGCATCCCCACCATTTCTCAAAAACCACACACATTCCCTCTTCTCCATTTCCTCCAAAATTCCCAATTCTGCAAATCAGTAACAACTACATCCCTTTCACAGACTATAGCATGGTTTGGAAAGAAATTTTTGTACCTTTCGGCTTTGAGTTCGTTGGGAAACCTTGTTTGATCATACCTCTTCCTCCTTTGCCTCCCCTCTACCTCTTCAATCATTTCTTCTACAAAGTTAGGCTCATAGCTTATTGGTGGATTGAGCCTTGCCGGAAGCTTAGCCCTAGGCATTCTGTTTTTCTTAGTTTTGAGCTTTTGAGGGTGTGAAAATTTTGAGTGTTCTTGTGAAAATGATGATTTTGAGTGTGGAAATGTAAACCCCCACATTCGTAACTTTATATAACAACGTAATTAAGTTTTTGAAATGCTAATATATGTAATGATGTATGCATGAACTATGTAGATTATAAGAGTCGAAATAAAAAGGTTAGTTGAGGTAATAGGGTATGTTGTAGAAGTTTGGAAGTACTCTGAGATGAAAGCACACTTTAGAGAGAATTGGGTAAAAAGGATTTTGGACACTTCCTAGTATTTTGATCATAACCCTTTATCCTGATGTCCATGTGATCTGAAATGTTGACAGTAGATCGTAGACTTCTAGGTCTATAAAAGTGTATTTCATAAAATTTTTCAAATCGACCTCTAAATAGGCCAAAACTTCACTGGAAGTTTCAACAGAAACAGGAATGACATTTGAACGTGAATGACGTTCAAACGACATTGCGTTCCAGCACTTTTTGTCTGATAGAAACACCAAAGTACTGGGAGCTAACGATGTTCAAACGCAAATGACGTTTGAACGTCAGTTACGAATTATGACTCTCAAAATCTCGTACAAGACACTGTTCCTTCCACTATAAATACTTAAGGACACCTCCCTAAGCCCCATTTCAACATTTCTAACCCTAGAAAAACTTAGAGAGGAAGAAAGAAAGGGAAAAACAAACGATTAAAGGGTGATTCAAGTTTTGGAAAGATCAAATCTGCATCTGCTTCGCTCAAAACTAAGGAAGCAAGGTAGGGGTTTTCTTCCATTCTTGTTCATTGAGGCTAGGGCTTAATTATATGTATTCTTTTGGCTATATATATATATATATATATATATATATATTGTGAAATCATCTTTCCTTGGTCTTTTGCAATTATTAGCGGGTTTTAAACAAAGTTAGGGTTGAATACCCATGAATTCTCATTTTCTTGATATAAAAATCTAGTTTTCAAAAGATAAGGACTTTCTTCTTGATTCTTCCTTTGTTCTTGAATTTGAAACTTTAGTGCTTGGTGTTGAGTAATAAAATGATGTTGTGATGATCTCTTGCTTATTTCTTAAATTGTTTTCTTGTATTAGAAATTGTGAAATTGGAGATTTATGAAATTATTTGTTATTTGAGGAAATTGTTGGAATTGTATCTCTTGTATGGTTGTTGTGATGGACTTGAATTGCATTTGAGCACTAACATAGAGTGCTAGAGGTTAGTTTATCCCAGTGGGGGTGAGATAGTTTCCTAACACTTGTAGTGGTTTGTTGTTTATGAGAGCAACCACTATTGTTCACGTAAGTTCGAGGCTGAGGGTGGGTATACATTTTTTGGGAAGGATTTGTCAATGCCGTGGGAGATGGTATACGCCCTTCCTAAAGTGGTTTGTGTGGTTATGGCTAGGTGAACGAGGTAGAGTCGTTGTGTAGATTCATGGGAAGCAACCAACATACATGAAAACATGTTTATTGTGTGGAATTAGTTTCCTACATTAGCTTGTGGAGGTATGGGACTCTACAAGAACTTGTGGGAAATAGCTTATGGTCAGAAATGGTTTATTGTTTAGAAATTCATTTTACTGTTCATTTAAATTATTGCTATTGTGTAAACTTGAGATCTATTGAAATGTTCCCATTTTCTTTCAAAAATTAATATATGATATTTGTAAAATGAGACCAACTTGTTTTTACATGCTTTCTAAACTTTGTATGAGTTTGGGAGAATGTTGTTACAGAGCTTTGTGCTCACCCCCTACAAATTATATTTTTCAGATTGTGGTCTAGAGGAAGAGCTCGGGGTTGAGGAGCCGACACATTGGGAATCTCCACTAGACGGGCTCATGGATCCCGAGGTGGATGTCTAGAGTTATACTCTCCTAGGTGCTAGACTAGAAAATTTCTTTGGAGATTATGTAAAGACTAATATTTTGTTATTCCGCTGCAAGTTTAAATGTGATTCTTTTGGGATGTAATTATCATAGTCAATCACATTCTTTTGGGATGTAATGGCCATGGTTGGCCTATTCTTTTGGGATAATATGGTAAATGTTATAGTTGATGAATGAAATTTTTTTAATGATGAATTTATTTAGTTGCTCTCATGATGTGAATGGTTTATAGATTGTAATGCTGTCCAAGGTGGGTTTTGCGGCGTTACAGGAAATGAGTTTGGGATGGTCGATTTTTGGTAGAACTGAGGAATGGGTGGATTTTTGAGAGTGGGGGAGTGAAAAGGGGTTCCGGGTTTTTGAAGATTTTAGAGGTTTTGAACTGGGGAAGACTGTCTAGGCTTTTATAGTCTGAGGAGGAACGTTCGAATGTTCATGTCATTCGAACGTTTGTAGAAGAATTTTAACAAAAACGTTCAAACATTCAATGTCGTTCGAACGTGGTGAGCTCCCAGGACTTTTGAGTTCTTTCATAAACCAAAGTACTATAAGCTCCTATCGTTCGAACGTGTTATTGGCGTTCAAACGTTAATTGCGTTTAAACGTGCTATTGGCATTCAAACCGAATGAGGTCCCAGTACTTTTGTTTCCATCAGAGACTTCATCAGTGGCTGAGTACTATAAGCAAGCGACGTTCGAACGTCAATTAATGTTCGAACGTTGAACCAAAATTAAAAAATTTCTACACTACTCTACACACTATCATAGAAGTTTATTAAAAAAAATTTGAACCAAATTTCTTGGCGTCTCAACACAAGTCCCTACCCACACTGTAGGTTGGTATTTCGGGATGTTCCTTACTCGGCCCATGCTTTCATTTCAATCAAAAGAGTTCATACAAAATACAAAGGATTTTTACACTTTTTACAAAAATTTGGACCCTTGGCTTTCATCCCCAACAAAAATAAATTTTTTCGTAGTTTTAAAAAGAAGTCTAATCTAAGTCTTCATCTGTCTCTGTGCCTTTTGAACAACTAGTAACTCTCCCAATTTCCTCTCTCACAAACCAGTTAAGCAGAGTACCAGAATAGGATGGCGTGTTAGGATAATCCTTACTTTGCTTATTCACTATCTAGTCTAATCTATTGAGTGCGCGACCAGAAATTGGTTCAGAACATTGGTTATATTTCTTCTCGTGAAAGACTCTACCACACTGTTTATAGGCACCAAGCCTTTTGGCATGACGGCATTTAGCAAAAATGCTTCTACCGCACAAGGGTTTCACTTGTTATCCTCGAATCTCATTCTTTCTCACCAATCTTGCTTTTCTCATGATCACAGTATGTACATCCAAAGGAAAAGTACATAGACCTCCCAAACTAAACCAAAAAAGTTTAACATTCATGCTTCCTATACTATTAAGACTCACTATCTGGTTCTTTAACGTCTGCCAGTCACAAAGACAATCAGAGATGACCCACAAACATAACCATCAAAATGCAAAACATGGTAGTCAAAATACAGTACACAATCTGATCAAGAACAGCAACAACAACAACACAAATTTAAAAAATTTTATACGGGTATATAGGAACTGTAGTTCTATCCCCCCAACCTAAATTGAACATTGTCCCCAATGTTTCGAATTTACCGATATGGTCAGCTTTGGAGATGAGGTTGAACGGTAGACATCTTGTTCATTAGCTGAAACCTACAAGCAAAATACACAAATCAAACATCTTGTTGTAGATCTGGGTTAGGATGAAAACCCTTGATTCTGAGTGCAGACAGTAGAAGCATCGTCGTGTACAAATAGAGTAAACACACACTAATCATAGGACAAAGAACTAGGTCTTCGGGTAGTATAGTCATGAGGCTGTTGGGGTTGTGTCATGTTTTATAAAAGGTCCCAAATAGCGAAGAAAAAAAAGAAGAAGAAGAAAAGAAAGGGGAAAGGGACAGAAGTGCTTGGAAAGAGAGGAAAAGGGGATGGGGGCCTTATAAAGGCAATGGTGTGGTTCGAGTTGGGCTGGGTTTTCCCTAACCCGGCCCCTTTTTGTGTCGGCAGGCACTTTTCTCGAAGCAATGTTCTGGATCCATTAAAAGAATGGTCTCTACATTTTTAACAAAGTCCTCCACAAAGGGTTTCAATTGCTGACCACTGATGGTAAAGATATTACTGTTTGATGGGTTTTCCACTTCCACTGCCCCATGTTCAAACACTTTTTCGACAATGTATGGTCCAGTCCATTTTTACTTCAACTTACCAGGAAAAAGGCAGAGTCTGAAATTGAAAAGCAGAACTTTTTGATTAGGTTCAAAAGACTTTCGCACTATGTTCTTGTCATTAAAAATTTTCATCCTGGATTTTGAAATCCTAGCATTTTCATATTCTTAATTTCTCAATTCCTCCAATTTGTTAATTTGAAGTTTTCTTGCTAGTCTGACTTTGTCCATGTCAAAGTTCATTACTTAATAGCCAAGTATGTCCTATGTTCCAATTCCATAGGTAGGTGATAAGGTTTTCCATAGACTAATCGGTAAGAAGATGTGCCCAAAATTATTTTACAAGCAGTATGATATGCCCAGAGTACATCAGTTAGTCTTGACGACCAATCTTTGTGGTCTAGGTTTATCGTTTTTTCTAAAATTAATTTGATCTCCCGATTAACTAATTCTGCCTGTCCACTAGTTTGTGGATGGTATGAAGTTACAATTTTGTGAAAAATCAAGTATTTTTTCATCAGATTCTAGAAAGGTCGATTACAAATATGAGCACCTCCATCACTAATGATGGATTTTGGGATTCCAAATTGGGATAAAATATTTTCTTTAAAAACTTGATCACCATTTGATGATCATTATTCCGACATGCAATTGCCTCAACCTATTTGGATACGTAGTCTACGACTACCAAAATGTATAGATAGTCAAATGAAGGGGAAAATGGTCCCACAAAATCGATGCCCCAACAGTCAAAAATTTCAATTATTAAAATGGGGTTTAGAGGCATCATATTTCTCCTTGAAATATTTCCTAACCTTTGACATCTATCGCAAGTTAAACAAAAAGCATGGACATCTTTGAAAAGTGTGGGCCAGTAAAATCCGCACTGCAGGATTTTCGCAGCGGTGTTTCTAGATGAAAAATGGCCACCACATGCTTCAGAATGACAAAATGCTATTACTTGTGTGCTTTCCTGAGTGGAGATGCAACGTCTTATGATTTGATCCTTACAGTACTTAAATACGTATGAATCTTCCCAAAAGAAGTAATGAACCTCTCTTAGAAATTTATTTTTGTCCGTAGGGGAAAAGGACGAATGGAGTGTTCCAGTAGCAAGAAAATTAGCAATATCAGCGTACCATTGGGGTCTCATCAATTATGAATATTTGTTCATCGGGGAATTTTTCATTGATTGGCATTCCTTCCTCGTGAAATTCGTAAGTTAACCTGGATAGATGGTCCATCACCACATTTTCAACACCCTTTTTGTCCTTAATGACCAAGTCAAACTCTTGAATTAAAAGTATCCATCGCAAAACTTTGGTTTAGCATCTTTTTTTGTGAGTAGAAATTTCAATGCTGCATGGTCGGTGAATACAGTAACAGAAGAACCAACAAGATAAGAACAAAATTTTTCCAAAGCATAAACTACTGCAAGCAATTCTTTTTCAGTTGTTGAATAATTCATTTTAGCATCATTCAATGTCTTACTTGCATAGTAAATGATATGTGGTTTATTATCCTTTCTTTGTCCTAATACAGCACCTAGAACATAATCACTTGCATCACACGTTAGTTCAAAGGGCAGAGTCCAGTCAGAGGGCTGCATTATTGGGGCAAAAATTAACATGCCTTTAAGCTTATCAAAAGCTTTTTGGCATGTTTTATTCCAATCAAAGATTACGTTCTGACTTAGGAGATGACACATGGGTTTAGCTATGGTACTGAAATATTTTATGAATCTCCTATAAAACCCTGCATGTCCCAGAAATGATCGAACATCCTTTACAGTCTTGGGAGCAGGCAAATTCCCAATCAGATCTATTTTCGCCTTGTCAACTTTCATGCCTTTAGACGACACAGTGTGACCTAAGACAATGCCTTGTGTTACCATGAAATGACATTTCTCCCAATTAAGTACCAGATTGGCTTCTTGACATCTTATCAACACTTTTTCTAGGTTGGCCAAACACAAATCAAATGAGTCACCATACACAGAGCAGTCATCCATGAGTAATTCCAAATATTTCTCGACCATGTCACTGAACAGACTCAACATGCATCTTTGGAATGTTGCAAGAGCATTACAGAGTTCGAAAGACATCCTTTTGAATGCAAAATTGCCAAAGGGTCATGTGAATGTGATTTTCTCTTGATCATTGAGTGCTATCTCAATTTGATTGTATCTGTAATATCCATCCAGGAAACAGTAATATTCATGGCCTACAATTCTCTCTAGAACCTAGTCAAGAAAGGGAAGAGAAAAGTGGTCTTTTTTAGTCACCAAATTGAGTTTTTGATAGTCAATACACATCTGCCATCCTATGACGACTTCAGTGGGTACTAGTTCATTTGCATCATTTTTGACCATTGTGATTCCAGAATTTTAGGCACAACTTGGGTTGGACTAACCCATTTGTTATCAGAGATGGGAAAGATTATCCCGACATCTAAGAGCTTTAGCACCTCTGCCTTTACGACTTCCTTTATGTGAGGGTTCAGTCATTATAGCATTTAACAAGAGGGTTTTGAGTTCTCTTCAAGGTATATGACATAATTGTAGATTAATAGGCTTATACCTTTCAAGTCAGTGATGGTCCACCCAATGGTGCTTTCGTGGATTTTAAGAACTTCAGTTAGCTTAGACTCTTGCAAGTCTGAAAGCTTAGATGATATTACCACTAGGTATAACTTGTCCTCTCCTATGAATGTATATTTGAGGTTAGATGGGAGAGGTTTCAATTCAGGCTTTGGTGGCTTGTCACTTGATGAGAATGGCTTTGTGCCACTCGGTGAAAGTTCCTCGAATTTGGGGGCCAATGTATTAACAGCATTAGTTGAGCAATTCATTGGATCATCATCTATTGTTTCAGATGTGTTGGACTTTGACAAAGAAAGTTCAGTGGAACTTTCACAAATGTTTTATTCAGATGGTCCTGGACCAAAGACTCAATGGAATTTATTTCTCTTTTTTCTTTTTCCTCTCTTGGGTGTTTGGCAACATTGAAAATATTCAGCTCAAGAGTCATATTTCTGAAGGTTAATTTCATGACCTCATTCCTACAACTGATTCGTGCATTTGAAGTTGCTAAGAATGAACGATCAAGAATAACAAAAATTGGATTCTATAAATGCTTTATTGGCTGAGTATCTAGGATAATAAAGTCAACAGGGAATACAATGTTGTCCACTTGGACAAGTACATCTTCAATAATACCCTTAGGAATTTTGACAGATCTGTCTACCAACTGAAATGTGACACTTATGGGTTTGAGTTCTCCCAAACCCAATTGCTAGTAAATAGAGAATGGGAGCAAATTAACACTTGCTCCAAGGTCTAGTTGTGCTTGTTCAATTATGAAATTTTCAAAGACACACGACACAGTCGGACACCCTAAATCTTTGTATTTTGGAGGGGTTTTGTGTTGAAGCAAGGCACTGGCATGTTCTGTCTGGAAGACTCTTTTTTTAACATTTTGGCTTCTCTTGACTGTGCACAAGTCATTCAAAAATGTGGCATAAGATAGAACCTGTTTGGTTGCATCCAGAAGTAGGATGTTGATTTTTACTTGCTTGAAGAGCTCATAAATTTTTGGTTGATTATTTAACTTCTGTGCAGTTTTGAGTTTATGAGGAAAAGAAGCGGGAATAGAACACAAAGGTTCTTCTTCCCTTGATGGCTCTGGTTCTTATTCAATCATGGGCTGGGGTTCCTTTTCTCTCACAAGTTCAAGCTCAGTTGGTTCAAGCTCGATTGGTGAGTTGACTGGGATGGATTTTGGCTTTGAAATTAGCATGTCTCTAATGGTTTTTTCAATCACATTGCCACGTCTTAGTGTAGTGACAACTTGGGCTTAACCTTGTGGATTTTCCATGGTTGAAAGATTTCCCTCCTAAAATTGGCGTTGTGGTGGTTTTGTTTGGGTAGAAAACTTGTCTTTCTCATGTGTGGTCATGGATTGGGTCATCTTTTGGATGTGGCTTTTAAGATCCTCGAAATATTGAGTGGTTTGAGTTTTGAAATCAATGAAAGCCTGAGTGAAACTATGGTTGTAGTTCATTTGGCTTTGCATGAACTGATTTAGTGTGTCCTCTAGGCTCCTCTTTTGTGCTGGTTTGTATGCGGGAGGTCCTTGGGGTGGTGGATGTGAACCTTGTTGATGGTTCATGGGAGTTGGTTGTGTGTTTCTCCAACTAAAGTTTGAGTGGTTCCGCCACCCTAGATGGTATGTTTCAGAGTATGGGTTGGAGTAAGGCTTATTGAAATTAGAGACAACATTTGTTTGCTCCAACAAAACCTCTTTGAATGCTAGAATTATAGGAGACTCTCCAGTAGGGTGTCTTGTCAGCGCACAAATCCCACACATATGTTTTGTGGGAGAGCTAACATCAACTTGATGAACCTTTTTCATCTCTAAAGGTTCAAGCTTTTGAGACAGGGTGGACATTTTTGCTCTTAGGTCATCATCATCTTTCAAGACATACTTACCCCCTTGGGAAGGAGTCATAGAAAAATCCTACCAAAGTCCAATTATCAAAAGCATGGTGTGGGCAAGACAGGACTACACCCTTGAATCTCTCCCAACTTTGGTAAAAGGTTTCTCCTTCTTTGACCAAAAAATTCATGATTTGCCTTTTCAATGCATTAGTGCGGTGTAGAGGAAAAAACTTTCTAAAAAATTCATTTTGTAGTGCCCACCAATCAGGTATTGAAAGAGCTTTTAAAGAATTTATCCATTGTTTAGCTTTGTCCCTTAAGGAAAAATGGAAAAGTTTCATTTTGGCCCAGTTCAGAATTGTTTTGGAAAGTTCCACATACTTCCTCAAAATATTTTATATCCATATATGGGCTTTCTGTTTCGAGTCCATGAAATTGATGGAATAGTTGAATTATCCCCGTCTTTACAGTAAAGAGGGGTGCATCTTCAAGAAAGATAAAACAAGAGGGGACACTATTCCCTGTGGGATTTAAGTAATCCCTCAGAGTTCTAATGTTAGGTACTTCCCCATCTCTTACAGAAATTTCTTCTCGTCTCTCACCATTCGTCATTTTACTTTTACAAGAGTCTATTACTGATCTAGGTGAAAGTGGTTTCAGATTGATTCAAAGACCCAAAAGATTCAACTGGTAAATTTTGATAGTGAGGAGCCTTTTCAGACATAAAAGTAATGAAAACAACTTTATATACACCAAAAGTAAATTTATACAAAAAATGAGGTCTTTTTACCTTTTACTGTAAAACACCTGTTATGGTTTCCCAGCAACGACGCCCCAAACTTGACTTGATCTGAAATGTGTACACCCAAGTGCAGGCGGTCAAGTTGTAGTAATAATCCGATTAAGTCCGGAGTCGAATCCACAGGGAACTATGTTGGTGTTTTGAAGTAAACAATAGTAGACACCAAGTAACTGGAAATTTTGAGAGTTTAGAGTGGTGGGGTTTCTTGAATAGAATAGAATATTCTTTTCAAGAGTTTTCTAGACAAAATATAAGATTCTCAAAATGTGACACCCACCCTTTAGTTCGAGGATCAGGACATGTAATTGACTATCCGATTTGTTATGTTTGTGCTTTATAACTGAATTAACTCCTCTGTCAATAGCAAGTTAATCGGAAGATAAAGATGAACTATGAGAATTAAGCACATGATTCAGATGCCTTTCTAGAAGTTTACAAGAATTGTCTATGCCGAGACTTAACCCGTCTACAATCAAGCAAGTGTTTCTACAAGGTGTCCAACTATGGCATTAATGGTCCATCCTTTGAATAAGCGCAATAATAGTGGAGATTGAAAGGTTGTCATGAAGAGCTAGCCGGGGTGCTTACCATGAACCAACGGGTCTTTCTATGTAGGAGTCATCCGTATCTTAGAGGCAGCCCATGGTTATGCAAAGTACCTCAACTTTGCTAAATGCATTCAATCATCCAATGAACGAGTGGAATATAAAGCATTAAAGCATATAAGAGTGGCACAAACATAACTTCTGGATAATCTTTACATATTCATCACCTCTTACTAAAGTGTGAATGAGGAATTACTCACTCTTTATGGTCCTGGCAAAGCTAGAAAACTGAGTGATACTCATCTCTCCAAGTAGAGGAGCTACTAAGTGAAGAAAACTATATAAAGAGCTTACCTTCAATGAAGAATAAGTGAATCACTTTCCACCCTTTATGGCTTTGGTAAAGCTCTAGAAAAGTGGAACGGTTTTACTCTTCTAAGAAAGAAGGATGCTCCAGCAATGGGAGTGAAATACATGAACAATAAAAGTAGAAAAAAGCTAGTTACTTTTAGAGGGTTTCCACCATAACCAAAGGATGAGATATCTATCTTCATACTTGTTAATAAAAGCAAGTACAACTACAAGGGAAGTCTAAGCCTCCACCATGGTTGTCACAACATAAATGTAAAGACTTAACATAAATAAATGAATGACTTCAACTACAAGGGGATTATAAGCCTCCATCATGGTTGATACTAAAATGAAACAAGCAATGTATACAAACTAACTTTCTAATTTATAAGAAAAGGAACGTTTGAACGTGATATGGCGTTCTAACTTACAAATGGACGTTTGAACGTGATATGGCGTTCGAACATTCTTGCTTTTTCCCAGCCTCTCCAATTTCATTCCTTAATAGTTCAAATTCCCGTAATTTGGCGTTCGAACGTTCAAGCGTGGCTTTTGTTGCCCTCGAGCCCTTGTTCACTTTAGAACCTAAAATATCCATACTTGAACTCCAAGAAAGTACAATTAGTCTTGAAAAGGCACAATAATATCCTATATTTAAGTACTAATCAGCAATGACATGGGGAATGATTTCAGAGCTCTTCATGTACAAGTACTTCCCATCGGTTGTTGGTCAAGCGAAAGCCCAAAACTTCTTGGATTTGAATCAGGGGACACATGATAGTGATAGAGTATGTGGCTAAGTTCACCAAGTTAGCCCATTTTGCCAATGACTATATGGTCACTGTAACCCCCCTCATGTTTATATTAATATATTAATGTACTTGTTTAGTGATTCTTATATATGTAATGACGTAAGAATATACGATATATATTGAAACCGTAAGAATAAATACTAGGGAGGCAAATTGATAGTGAAATTTATTTATTTTTAGGTGTTTAAGGTTGATAAGGGTAACAAAGTAAAAATATTATTTTTTTTTTTGGTCAAAATAATATTATCCTTGAACCTGGGAGATCCGACAAAAACTTGGGATACCCATTTACCACATATAGCGGTTCGGAGGAATAAAATAGCAATTTTAGTGTTTTGAGTGTAAATTTATTTTAGTTTTGAAATAAATCATAAAAATAAATATTTTTAGGTTAAAATAACAGTAAAAATGAATCCGGAACGTTGAAAAACCTTAGGGTAGTCATATGGATTACATTAGAGATTCTTAGTGGCAAAACCATAATTTTGGAAAAAAACCAAATCAGCTTGTGAACAGTAAAATGGGGATTTGGCTGACCTTATAACACCATTTCATCCCATTTTCTCTCATTTCTTTTACTCCACTCTCACCCCACACCTCTTGGAACCTTAGAGGTAGATTAAGGGAGGAAGAAAAGGGAAGAAGGAGGTCACTAGGGCTTGGGTTTTTACTTAGAATTTTGATTCAAGGTAGGGGTTTTCTTCCATCTTTGTTCATTGAGGTTAGGGTATTTATATATGTATGTTTTCCCTCTAAATGTTATATATATGATATGAAATCATCCTCTCTTAGTCTTTTTTTTTTTGGCAAAGATTACTTGTTTTGAACAAAGTTAGGGTTGAATACCCTTGAAATCTCTTTTCTTGCTTTAAAACCCTAGTTTTTGGAGAGTGATGGATTTTTTTCTTAAATTCTTCCTTTATTATTGATTTCAAAACTATAGTGTTTTTTGTTGAGTAATAAAATGATGTTGTTGTGGTCTCTTGTATTTTTCTTAATTGGTTATTGGAATTGTCACATGATAAATTTGGGAATTTTTGAAATATGCTTGTAAATTGAGAAATTGAGTTTGGTGTTGTATCTCTTATAAGTGTGGGATGACCATGGGTGGCCTTTGACCAGATATCGTAGAGTGGGTAGACGTTCTTCATACTCCGTGTGAGTTTGAAATTTTTTACCACTCGTAGTGGGGTTAGTACTTTGGTAAGACTAAATCGCTATTGCTCACGGGTATCGAGACAGAGAGTTAGTATACTAATGTCTGGGTTGGATACGTCATTGCCATTGGTATGGTATGCGCCCTTCCTAAATGTTAGATATCTTTGAGAAGATTTGGGTGTGTGTGTGTGTGCTAGATGTTACTCAATGCGTTGATTCATGTGGATGTCTTACATCATAGTTGAGATACATGTATATATTGTTGTGAAATGTTCAAATTATGAGTTATTGTTTATTCTACCAGAAATGGTTTCTACAAGAATCTTGGGAAGTATGAGATTTCGCAAGAACTTGTGAAAAGTAGTTTATGATGAAATGAATTATTAATTGTATATTGAGTTATTTTATTAATTAAATTATTGTTGTTACTTAAACTTGAGATCTGTTTCAAATGTCCATGTTTTCTTCAAAAGTTATATATGCTAGTTGTAAAATGAGACCGACCATTTTACATGATTTTCTAAACCTTGTTCGGGTTTGGAAGAATTTTCCTATAGAGCTTCAAGCTCACCCCCTACTTAACAACCTTTTCAGATTATCCTCTTGAGGAAGAGCTGGGAGTCAAGGAGCCCAAACACTGGGAGACTCCGATACACTGGAGTGTGAATCCCGAGGTGGACGCTTAGAGCGACACAATCTTTCGTTCTAGACTATGATATTTATTTTGAACATTGTGAAGTCTAGTTTTTCTTTTGTTATTCCGTTGCGCTATGATAGTTAAATTTTGGGATGTAAATGCCATGGTTGGGCATATTCTTTTGGATAATGTTGTAAATTTTATGGATGAAAAATGAAGTCTTATTTATTTATAGATCATATTAGTACTCTCATAATGTAAATGGTTTTAGACAGTAATGTGTCAATATTTATTCATAAATGGGCCCGGTGTGGTCAATGTAGTATAATTGCACAAGTTGTAGTTTGGTTAGAGCTCCCCGTACATAGGAGACTCTGCCTGAATTTTGTTAAATTAAGGACCCCCGATTTTTGGGGTGTTACAAGTTTGGTATCAGAGCCTAGGCTTTAGGTCTTACATGAGAGCTATAGGTTATGAATTACCACTAGAGAGGTAGGATTAGGTTGAACGAAATTGTTGGTCTATATTTTATATAAGTCTTAGGCTTTAGATTAAAGCGATAATTAGGATGTCTTGCACATCAATGAAACTAAATTGTGAATTGATGTGCAGGATGGATAGAGGACGAGGACGTGGGCGTGGGCGTGGAGGTCAAGCAAATCCACCCCCACCACCACCTCCCGATGCCATGAACGACATCTACCAATGCTTAAGGGAACTCACCACTCTAGTACAAAACTAGAATGGAAACAACAAACAACCACAATAGGGGAGCTCATCCACTGGCCCAAGTACCGAGCAACGGGGATGAGAATCGGAGAATGGTTGTTCTTCGAGAGTTTCTAAGACAACGCCTACCCACTTTCCAAGGAATCTCTAATCCCTTGGATGCGGATAGATGGATCCGCCGAGTGAAGAATATTTGTGATGGCATGGATGTTATCGATGACCTTAGGGTCGGCTTGGCGACATATCTATTGGAAGGAGATGCCGACCATCGGTGGGATTCTGTAAAGAGAAGGAGGAACACCGATGCACTCATTTGGGAGGAGTTCGACCAAATCTTCCAAGACAAGTATTTTTTGGAATCAGTTAGAGACAGAATGAAGGCATATTTTCTTGCTCTACAACCGAGCAGTATGACGGTAGCAGAGTACGAGAGGAGGTTTGATGAGCTATCCCGTTATGCTACAGAGTTTATATCTACTAAGGCCAATAGGGCTAAGCACTTTGAGTAGGGATTAAGGCCTGTTATTCGGGAGAAGTTGGTGGCCCTCAAGATCAGGGAGTATGGGGATATGGTTGACCGAGCTGCACTTGTGAAAATAGATATAGAGGACAGCCAGCGACGACAAAGCTTCGTGAGAGGAGGTCTGATCCAGACAAGTACTAGTAGTAGCGGGTTACAGCGAGCAGCACCATACCGATGGCCAGACCAGGCAAGTGGACAGAGACTTCTGACAGCCCGAGGAGATGGAGTTGCTTAGACTAGAACAAGCACTGACCCGCGTCAATGCTTTGCATGCGGAGAGTTTGGGCACTTCAAATATAAATGCTCCTTATTTCCCCCAAGGACCAATCAAGCAATCGGGCAGGTACCAGCAAACAAGCCACCCCTACAAAGGCCAGCACAGCAAAGACCGTTAGAAGCTCAAGCCCCTTACAGTGCCAATCAAGAGAAAGTTTTTGCTTTGACTCAACCGGAGGAGGATGCTTCAAATGCCGTAGTGGAAGGTATCATGCTTCTTTATAACTCTTAGGCTTAAATCTTATTTTATCCCAATGCTACACACTCATTCATACATACTGCATATGCTTTTAATTTGGGATTGGGATTTGAGAAGCTAGAACATGCCCTTAGTATTGACATGCCCACAGGAGAACAGTTGGATACAACAAGGGTGTGTAGAGGATGTGTGCTTCGAATTGCAGAGCAAGAGTTGGTTGTCGATTTGATTGCGTTAGATATGAAGGAATATGATATTATATTTGGGATGAACTTGTTGTACGCTTTTCGTGTGGTGATGGATTATTTTCACAAGCGAATTTCCTTTCAACTACCCGGAGGAGTAGTTTTTACTTTCAAGAATGATCACAATTCTTCTCATCCATTTCCCACGACGGGAAATAGATTCTTGAAAGCTAAGGCAGGAGCAATTTGAGTTTCTTAGCCAGCTTAATGGGAGATGATCGGGACAAATCCCAACCGGATGTAATATTGGTGGTGTCGAACTTTCTGGATGTTTTTCCTGATGAATTACATGGGTTACCCCCACAACGAGAGATTTAGTTTAAGATTGATCTGTATTCGGGAATCGAACCCATATCCATTGCTCCTTATCAGATGGCACCTTTGGAGTTAAAGGAGCTAAGGAAGTAATTAAACCATTTGTTGGCTATTGGATTTATCCGTTTGATTACTTCACCTTGGGGAGCCCCGGTCCTCTTTGTGAAGAAGCATGATGAGACACTTCGGTTATGTACAAATTAACGAAGGTTAAGTCTAGTAATAGTGAAGAACAAATATCCCTTGCAAAGGATTGACGATTTATTCGATCAGTTAAGGGATTCCAAGTATTATTCCAAGATTGATATTCACACTGGGTACCATCAACTGCGGATCAAGGAAGAGGATATTTCCAAGATAGCTTTCTGTACCCAATATGGTCATTTCGAATATATAGTGATGCCGTTCAGACTGACTAATGCAGCAATAGCCTTCATGGATTTGATGCGTAGGGTATTCCGGTCATACTTCGATCAGTTTGTCATTATTTTTATTGATCACACATTGATCTATTCACAAACCCAAGAGGAACATGCACGTCATCCCTCGATTGTGTTACAAACATTGAGAGAGCATAAGTTGTATGTCAAGATGAGCAAATGCGAGTTTTGGATGAGGGAAGTGAAATTCCAAGGTCATGTGGTATCTGAACTAGGGGTAGCTATTAATCCTGCAAAGATTAAAGCCGTGATGAAATGGGAACCACCTAAGAATGTGATAGAAGTACGTAGTTTCTTGGGGTTAGCTGGCTATTATTGTAGGTTTGTGGAAGGGTTTTCAAAGCTTGCGATGCCGATGACTCGCCTCACAAGGAAGGGAGAAAAATTTGTGTGGACTCAAGTGTGTGAACTAGCCTTTAGCACCTTGGAGGAGAGGTTAACGACGACACCTGTCCTCATTTTTCTGAGCAGTGGGGAAGGATATGATGTGTACACCAATGCTTCGCTACGAGGCTTAGGATGTGTGCTAATGCAGGGAGGCAAGATTGTTGCTTATGATTCGAGACAATTAAAGGTTCTTGAGCCAAATTATCCCACTCATGACTTGGAGCTTGCCTCTATGTTTTTTGCTGTCAAGCTGTGGAGGTGTTACTTGTATGGGGAAAAGTTTCAAGTGTTCTCGGATCATAAAAATCTCAAGTATGTGTTCACACAGAAAATTTGAATCTTCGGCAGAGAAGGTGGGTTGAGTATCTAGAAGATTATGATTTCACAGTCAACTATCATCCGGGGAAGGCCAATGTAGTCACCGATGCACTTAGCCGAAAGTCTTGGGGTGAACTTAATATTCTTGCAAGTAAATGGAAGATGAGGGATGCCCTTGGAGACTATGATCTATGGGTTGGAGAAAATAGATCTCGACCATACCTATTCAACCTTATGGCCCAACCTACCCTTTAACGTAGGGTTGTGGAATTGCAATGCTTAGATCCTGACTTAACATAGATTCGAGCTAAATTAGAGAATGGAGAAACAATGGAGGGTTGATCTTTGAGAAATGGAGAACTGAGATATGGGGAGAAGCTATGGGTTCCCGATGATTCGTCTCTAAAGGAGGAGATACTTGGAGAGTGTCATCGCTCTAAGTTTGCTATCCACCTCGGTAGCACAAAAATGAATAGGGACATGAAGCGCCAATAATGGTGGAAGGGAATGAAGAAGGATGTGGCAAGGTTCATAGCACGATTTGCGGTGTACCAGCAGGTGATGATTGAACAGCAAAAGCCAGGAGGATAACTACAGTCTTTGCCTATCCCAAGTGGAAGTGGGATCACATCACCATGGATTTTGCGTCGGGTTTACGACGGACGACGCGGGGGCATAATGCAGTATGGGTTATAGTTGATAGACTCACAAAGTCCGCACATTTCTTGAGTATGAAGAGCACAGACACTCTAGAGATCTTGAGCAAGCTGTATATCCACGAGATTGTGAGATTGCATGGAGTTCCACTCTCTATCGTATCCGATCGTGATTCCCATTTTGTGGCACAATTTTGACAAAGTTTACAACGAGCTATGGGCACAGAATTACATTTTAGCACCGTTTTTCATCCCCAAACGGATGGCTAATCCGAGATGGTGATACAGATTTTGGAGGATATGCTCTGTGCTTGCGTATTGGACTTCAAGGGAAGTTGGAGTGACCATTTGCCATTGGTGGAATTTCCGTACAACAACAGCTATCAGGCAAGTATTGGAATGGCTCTGTATGAACCATTGTACGGAAGGCCATGTCGATCACTAACGTGTTGGTTAGAAGCGGGCGAGAGTAGCTTGCTTGGGCCGAAAAATGTTCGGGAAACTACAGAGAAGATTCAACTCATCTGGGAGAGACTACGCACGACACAAAATAGATAGAAAAGCTATGCCGACAGAAGACGAAGACCACTGGAGTTCCAAGAAGGGGACTATGTTTTCCTCAAAGTGTCGCCTAAGAAGGGAGTTTTGAGATTCGGCAAGAAGGGAAAATTGGCTCCAAGGTACATCGGACCATTTGAAGTGATCAAAGCAGTGGGCAAAGTGGCGTATCAACTTCAGTTACCGGCTCAGTTGTCAGAGGTGCACGACGTGTTTCATGTGTTGAAGTTGAGGAAGTGCCAGTCAGAGACCACGCACGTCATAGATTTGGAAGATATCAAAGTTCAAGACGAAGCAACGTATAAAGAACAACCGATGAAGATTCTTGATACCAAAGAGAAGGTGCTCCACAACAAAGTCATCCGACTAGTGAAGGTTTTGTGGCAACACCATGGTGTGGAAGAAGCTACTTGGGAACCAGAGCTAGAAATGCGAGAGAAGTACCCGCACTTGTTCGCTACTTGAGGTAAGTTTAGAGGACGCACTTGTTCGCTACTTTATATGTGGATTGTAAACCCCCACATGTTTATATTAATATAGCAATGTACTTGTTCAGTGATTCTTATATATGTAATGACGTAAGAATAAACCACATATATTGAAACCGTAAAAATAAATACTAGGGAGACAAATTGATTGTGAAATTTAATTTTTTTTTTTAGGTGTTTAAGGTTGATAAGGGTAACAAAGTAAAAATATTAATTTTTTTTGGTTAAAATAATATTATCCTTGAACCTAGAAGGTCCAAAAAAAATTTGGGATAGCCATTTAGCACATATAGCGATTTGGAGGAATAAAATAGTAATTTTAGTGTTTCAAGTGTAAATTTATTTTAGTTTTAAAATAAATCATAACAATAAATGTTTTTAGGTTAAAATAACATTAAAAATGAATCTGAAACGTCGAAAAACCATAGGGTAGTTATATGGAACACATTGGAGATTCTTAGTAGCAAAATCGTAATTTTGGAGAAAACCAAATCAGCCTGTGAACAGTAAAATGGGGATTTGGCTGACCTTATAACACCATTTCATCCCATTTTCCCTCATTTCTTTCAATCCACTCTCACCCCACACATATTGGAACCTTAGAGGAAGATTGAGGGAGTAAGAAAAGGGAGGTAGGGGTTTTCTTCCACCCTTGTTCATTCAAGTTAGGGTATTTATATATGTATGTCTTGCCTCTAAATGTTATATATATGATATGAAATCATCCTCTCTTAGTCTTTTTTTTTTCAAAGATTATATGTTGTGAACAAAGTTAGGGTTGAATACCCTTGAAATCTCTTTTCTTACTTTAAAACCCTACTTTTGGGAGAGTGATGGATTTTCTTCTTAAATTCTTCCTTCATTATTGATTTCGAAACTATAGTGCTTTGTGTTGAGTAATAAAATAATGTTGTTGTGATCTTTTGTATTTTTCTTAATTGGTTATTGGAATTGTCACATGATAAATTTGGGAATTTTTGAGATATACTTGTAAATTGAGAAATTGAGCTTGGTATTGTATCTCTTATGGGTGTGGGATGACCATGGGTGGCCTTTGACGAGATATCATAGAATGGGTAGACGTTCTTCATACTCCATGTGAGTTTGAACTTTTCCAACCACTCGTAGTGAGATTAGTGCTTTGGTAAGACTAAACCGCTATTGCTCATGGGTATCGAGGCAGAGGGTTAGTATACTAATGTATAGGCTGGATACGTCACTACCATTGGTATAGTATACGCCCTTCCTAAAGGTTGGATATCTTTGAGAAGATTTGGGTGTGTGTGTGTGGGATATATGTTACTCAATACGTTGACTCATGCGGATGCCTTACATCATGGTTGAGATATATATGTATATTGTTGTGAAATGTTCAAGTTATCAGTTATAGTTTATTCTGCCAGAAATAGTTTCTTCAAGAATTTTGGGAAGTATGGGATTCCGCAAGAATTTTGAAAAATGGTTTATGGTAAAATGAATTATTAATTGTATATTGAGTTCTTTTATTCATTAAATTATTGTTGTTACTTAAACTTGAGATTTGTTTCAAATGTCCCTATTTTCTTCAAAAGTTATATATGCTAGTTGTAAAATGAGACCGACCATTTTATATATTTTTCTAACCCTTGTTCGTGTTTAGAAGAACTTTCCTACAGAGCTTCATGCTCACCCCCTACTTAACAACCTTTTTAGATTATCCTCTCGAGGAATAACTAGGAGTCAAGGATCCCAAACACTGGAGACTCCGATAGACGGGAGCATGAATCCCGGGGTGGACGCTTAGGGCGACACTTTCTTTGTTCTAGACTAGAATATTTATTTTGAACATTGTGAAGTCTAGTTTTTCTTTTGTTATTCTGCTACACTATGCTAGTTAAATTTTTGGGATGTAAATGTCGTGGTTGGGCATATTTTTTTGTATAATGTTGTAAATTTTATGGATGAAAAATAAAGTCTTATTAATTTATGGATGATATTAGTGCTCTCATGATATAAATGGTTTTAGACAGTAATGTGGTCAATATTTATTCATACATGGACCCGGTGTAGTCAATGTAGTATAATTGCACAGGTTGTGTTTTTGGTAGAGCTTTCTGTACAAATCAGACTCTGTCCGAATTTTGTTACATTAAGGACCCCCAATTTTTGGGGCGTTACAACCACACACTTGGCTAAAGTGAGGAGATTTGACCAAGGCTTATAGGTACTGGTACCTGAATTCCAGAAGGCTCAAGTATTAGTACCAAGGCTTACAGGTACTAGTACCTAGCTTCCAAAGGGCTCAAGTACTGGTACTCCTTAACATAGGTACCGGTACCTCTTCACAAAATTGGATTTTCAAATGTTAACGTTTTCAAGCCTTCATATTTTGAATTCTTTTCTTTGGGCAATGTGAATGGTTAAATATTAATTCCTAGACTTTGGAATGTGGACCTTGGAATAGTCATATGATAAATGTATGCAAAGGTTACGTATTGGGTAAAATTTCCGTGCAAAGGCAACTTTGCCCGAATTCTGTTTTGTTGTGATCCCACTGAATGGGGTGTAATAACATAGTATCGGGTTATATGGTATCCATGAGTGTTGTAAGACCCGAATACACATGACAAACATATAATATTTGTAATAAGCATATTCACATGTGCCCATGCATACGTACGGTTGGCAACTAGTATTTAGTTAAGAGTAATGATATGAGACCTGAACCCGAACGATAGATATTTTAATATTTAGAGACGATTTATAAATAATGTATGAGACTTAGTAAGATTAAATGACCATAGGGGGGAATTGTTTGATTTAAGTGTGAACAATTAAATAAGAATGTTTACATGTGATATGATTTTATTATTTTATATGTGTTGGTGTATGTGGAATTATATGGGTGGCAAGAATGTGACATCAACTTATTGTTATTAAAACAAAATGTGTTAGTGTATATAAGAAGTGGATTAAAGGTTCGCAATATAAATTTAATTGGCTATAAATATTGAGATATACATATATAAATATATATAGAGAGAGAGAAAGATAGAAATATGCGTCTATATATATGCATACAAGGAAAAAGTGGACACACACACACACACACATATATATATATGTAATGATGGGGTTTCTCCACTAAGTGAGGCATGGCATTACATGCAAAAGAATTGGTTGGTGGGAATTTTGGCATGGACACAAGAACACATGCAAGGCATGAAAAAAAAAACAAAAGAAAGGAAGGCCTTTCTCTTAGTAAGTATCGGCCAAAAACAAGAACAAAAGAAAAGAAGAAACAAAGGAAAAAAAAAAACAAGAAGAAATTCTTGCATCTTTGGAATTTTCAACTAAGGCAAAGAAAACAAAAGGAGGCTCTGTACACTTAAGGTCTTGGCCAAGGCTAGGAAAAAAAAAGGAGTTTTAAGGTGGAGCTTGGTGGTGGGTTTAATGGTGGAAGACTGGTGGTGGTGTTTGGTGGTGTAGGAAATGGGTACAAGAGGTAAGTCTTGTGATATACCTTTCTCTTCTTTTAAATGTATAGATAAAAAAATTTAGTGTATAAATTTTGGGTATTGAATGTAGTTAAAGAATGATATTCTGTATGTAGTTGGGTATTGCATGTGGGTTTAGAGTGAAGGTTGTTATGAATGTGTAATATTATGGGTAAAATGTTTGTGTGGGTGTGTGAGCATAAAGTGTCATTGCATGGAAAAATAGAAATAGAGGAATTGTTGTATATGAGTTGGATTTTGATCAAGAGAAATAATAGTCTAGTGGGTAATATAGAAATATTGTGAAATGTTCTTTAAATTGCATTTATCTATGGGTATAAGTAATTACAAGAATATATATATATATATATATATATATATATATATATATATATATATATTATGATTGTATCGGAAAATATGTACATTCAAGCACACTTTTGGGAAGTTTATAATCTTATGATTAATTTGGTGTAATGGCTTCGAATAAATATTATGTTAATGGATTTGAGAAGAATAGTTAAACTTGATTCGAGTTGGTAACTTTACTCGATGTAATGGATTAAACCACTAGTTTAATCGGTTCGAGTAGATAATGTTACTTAATAAAAATGACTTATTCAATATTTGATTCGACATGATATAATTACGAAACCCAGTTCAAATAAATTATCTCAAACTTAACCAGTATTACGTATTAATGATCAGATGGAATTCCGAATATTGGGTATCTCAGGTCTAGAGATGAACACCACTAGGAACACCGCACAAAAAGCTTCGACGAAGGGGCTGTCCACGGAATAGAACTCCACGCATGGTAGGTGCACCACCCTACAACTTTTTGTGATAATTTATTAGATTATTAAACATATGTTTTCCCTATGGTTATTGTTGGGAATAATTAATTGAGCAGAGACACAGGGTAGAGTTATGAGAGTCACTTAAGTGACAAGAAAGGATTATGTGAATTGGGTTGTTTAAGTAACATAAATTTTTTATGTAGCTTGAGTCATCTACGTGACGGGATTTGATTATATGGTGGAGTCGTCTAAGTGACGTGATTAAAAACTCTCTATGTGATGTGGGTTGTCTAAAGGATATAAACCATTAATGTGATTTGGGTTGTCCGAGTGACAAATGATATCTATGTGGTGATATGAGTATGTGATACATGTTGCTTGTGTGGCGTAAGAATCTGTGCAACTAAATATAGCCTATGTGGCAGTTGTTGTTTAAAGGGCATTTAATTCATGTGTTTGTGGGATATTCATTTTGTGGAATAATTTAATTATGTGAAAGTAAATATATTTGTTGTACCGTTTGTCGATGTGGTAGATACAAGTTATGTCTATGCAATGTAAATGAATAATATGTATGAGGTGACATGTAGTTTGAAAGTAAGTATCTGATGAGTTGCTAAGGTTGTTCTTAAATAAATAAAGTTTCCTTTATTACTTGTTGTGCTCATAAGTATTGATCAAATATTTGTTCTTATTAACAGTCTTCATGACTTTTTCAAAAAAAAATTGTAAATTCATGAGGAGTTCACTGCCGAGTCTGGAGGGTCAATTGAGATGTCATCACGAGGGTCATGTTTATATGTCCTTTAAATTTAAATTGTATTTTTTATATGTCCAATCTTGAGATCAATATTAGGGTCTGTAAATAAGAAGGGCTCTTGGCGAGTTATTCCATTAAGGGGTTTGGTGAATTTTAATGTGCTTATATTTATATAAGGCAAGGAGGAAAAAATAAAGTGGGCAAGGATATATGGCTGTTTTGTTGACTTTTTTTTATTCTATTGTGACAAATATTGTGCCTCAGGTTGAGATGTAATAGGTATTTTGAGGGTTGATGGGTGATCAACGAATTGAGAAAGGACCCCCAGATTTTAGAGCGTCATAGTACTTTAGCAACACGCGCTCCGCTTTACCGAGACCGTCAGATCCCAAGAAGCCCCAAACTTTAAGGATAACATCAAAGTCAACGTCACACCGAGGAGGTTGTAGGACTTTGCTTTCACCTATTTTTGCTTAGCAATGTAGTATAAGCCACGGAAAAGACAAAAGCATGGGGAGAACTCATCAATGAATGTAAATGGAGCATAATTACCTATGGCCCTCCATAATTTGGAACACCATAGGCCAGCGTACTAGGGCCGACTACCTCACTCCCATTGTCCTCCGACTACCACTAAGTCTTACAAATATCCTCTATCAAATTCAGGTAAGTCAGTTGATTAGCACAAAACATTGCATATATTGTATGTTGTTATGCCCTTTTATACTTGGTTTTGTGGTGATTTGGGGGAGAAATATGGTTAATCTTCTCTTTAATGGAGTTTTGTGTATATGTAGGTGAAAATGGCTTGAGTTAAGCGCCCATTAAAGTGCTTGAAATCAATGAAGATGAGGGGATGGCTTAAAGGAAGGATTGGAGGGTAAATAAACCAAGCGGGATATACCATTGGAGTTTATGTGTGATGCAAGTAATTACGCGGTTAGCGCAGTAGTAGTATTTGCTAGTAGCATAGTATACTGCAATATACTATGCTAGCAAAACCCTTAACAAGGCACAAATGAATTATACCAACACAGAAAAGGAATTGCTAGTAGTAGTATTTGCATTGGATAAATTCTGGTCCTACATCATTGGTTCACCTAGAATAGTCTGTACCGATCACTCTACTTTGAAGTATTTGTTGTCTAAGCAAGATGTGAAACTGAGACTTATTTGGTTGATACTCCTCCTACAAGAATTCAATTTGATGATTAAGGACAAAAATGGAGTTGAGAACATGGTGGCGGACCATTTATCCAGACTTGTGGTGCAAGATGTCCATGAGCACATTCCTATCCTTGAATTTTTTCCTAATGAACATTTGCTTTCAATTCATTATGTGTGTCCCCGACATGCTAACATATGTAACTATCTTGCTATAGGGCAAATACCATTGCATTGGAGACCAGAGGAACGAAGAAGATTTATGGCAGACATGAAGTACTTATAATTCGACAACCTGTACCTGTTCAAGTACTGCCTTGATCAAGTCATGCGGAGATGCATACTAGAAAATGAGCAGTGGAATGTCCTTGCATTTTGCCACTCGGAAACATGCGGGGGTCACTTCTCTTGCAAAAAGGCATAGGCAAAAATTCTACAATCAGGTTTTTATTGGCCCTCCTTGATAAAAGACTGTGTTTTTGTGATGCTCCTTGATAAAAGACTATGTTTCTGTGAAGCCCCTAAAACCAGGGGTCCTTTGTTAACCTTTGACCACTCCTCAACCCGTGGAATAACCCGTGATTGTCATACCACCCAACATCATGTCAAAGCCAACCCCTTAACCGGGACTATACTCACGTAACTGTGGTCCTTTAAACATTAATTTATAGTCATTTTATCCCATAGGACATCTTTGACCAAGAAGAAAGATTGCCCAAGAGCTAAGGGAAAGAATTCAAAATTTTGAAGTTTTGTGAGAACCTTCTGGAAGATCAAGCATACTAGAACCCTATCTTTAAGAAAGATGTGTCGACCTTCCGGAAGGTGTGTTCAACCTTTTGGAATAAGTTGCACATTGAATTCTCTAATTTTAGAAAAATGCGAAGACCTTCCAGAAGATTTCATCCACTGGTCAACATTTTTCTTTATCTTTGTCCAAACCTTCCGGAAGGTTTGTTATGACCTTCTAGAAGGTTTAATTTCCAATTACTTCCAATCCATCCCACAACCATTCAATACATGTTTAATTAAGTTTTCACACGAAACATGATACGACAAGTTCTATTACAAGCAATTCCATATATTTACAAGAGACGGATGATGTAGAAAAATCAAATGTAGAATATAATATAAAGGATTTGCCTAAGTTAGGTGTTGTTACTAGATCGCGGTCTAGAAAAGTTCCCCCATCAATCAATTAATGGTTAACACAATCATTTGGAATGTGAGGGGAGTAAATCAAGAGGCCTCTATGTTGATGTTAAGGCAGTTAATGAACATACATGACATCAGTTTGGTGGTGGTGTTAGAACCAAATTAAATCCTTCAAAGCTTGCTCAATTATGTAGGAGTATGGGTTTTTCGTCTTATTTAGCTAATCCATTAGCTGGAAAGTACATGTGGGTGCTATGGGATCATAGAGTTAAAGTGGTTATATTGTCTTCCTATGAACAAGATCTTACAGTGGAGGTATCTTACTTAGGATCAGAACCATTTTTCATGAATTTTATCTATGCCAAGTGTGAGTACATTCAAAGAAGGGCGTTGTGGAGTTATTTGGCTGAATTACCTGTTATTACTAAACCATGGATGGTGGTTGGGGATTTTAACACAATTGTTTCTTTGGAGGAGAGGAAGGGAGGGGATATACCTAGTCTATCTATTATGAAGGAGTTTGTATCGGTTATTAATTCATTATCCTTGTTGGACTGTGGTTATGTTGGATCTAATTTTACTTGGTGTAACAATCATCACGGTCTAACGAGAATGTGGCAACGTTTAGACAAAGCATTGGTGAACATGGAATGGGGAGAAAGGTGTTTGTCTACCACTATGGAGCATGCTGGAAGAGTTCAGTCAGATCATTGTCCTTTGGTTGTAAAGTTTGCAGAGTTATGACAGTCTTCAAGGATCTCATATTTCAAGTTCCAAAACATGTGTATTGAGAATAATGATTTTCTACCATTTGTGGAAAGACATTGGTCAGGTCATTACTCATCTAATCCAATTGAAAATTTCTTTCTGAAGTTAAAATAGTTGAAGGTTCACTTGAAAAGGTGGAATAAGGAAGTCTTTGGCAATGTGTTTGAGAATCTTAAAAGACTTGAGGCACTGTTAGTAGTTAAGGAAAGGGAATGTGAAGTCGATGCATCGAAAGCTAACATCCATTCATTGATGGAGGTTAAAGAGGTGTTAGAGAAAGCGTTAAATGTAGAGGAAATGTTTTGGAGGCAGAGGGCAAACGTAAAGTGGACTATTAAAAGGGAAAGGAACACAAAGCTTTTCCTTGCTTTAGCAAGGAACAAAGCAGTAAAGAATAAAATTATGCGTATTAAGAATGATAATAATCAATGGTTGGAGGAGGAGCAGGATATTACAGCATGTGCAATGGAGTTCTTCTCAAAATTGTATAAATCTGAACCACATAATTTAGAGGAGAGTTTGTTTGAAGTTATCCCACGACTAGTGACTGAGGAAGATAACGTAATTCTAACGAGATTAATTACCATAGAAGAGCTTAAAGAGATAGTGTTTTCAATGTTTGTTTATAATGCACCTGGTCCAGATGGATTTCCAGGCCAGTTCTTCCATACAACCTGGGATATCATTAGGGAGGATCTATTTTTAGCAGTTAATTTTTTCTTGTACGGAGGAGAGGTGCCAATATCGGTTAATGCAACTTTATTGTCTCTCATTCCAAAGAAAGAGCATCCATCATCTTTTGCGAAATTTAGATTGATTTGCTTGTGCAATTTCATATACAAGGTGTTTACAAAAATCCTAACATCAAGGTTAGGTCTTCTACTTCCTAAATTGATCTCAGAGGAGCAACAGGGAATTATGAAGGGAAGAACTTTTGGGGACAGTATATCAATGGCACAGTTAATGACAAATGAACTGGATAGACAGGTTAAGGTTGGGAATGTTATTTTAAAACTAGACATAATGAAAGCTTTTGACGTGTTGGAATGGGATTTTTTGAAATGTATTTTGGGTTGTTTTGGGTTTTCTGAAGACTTCTTCAAGATTAATTCGAACTGTCTCCATAATCAGAACGTATCATTGGGGATCAATGGCACCAGGCATGGATTTTTTCCGAAGTCAAGGGGACTCAGGCAAAGGGATCCTTTGTCCCCTAGCCTATTCATTATAGCAGAGGAGATCTTAAGCAGAGGATTGAAAGACATATTCTAGAAGGGTTTGGGAAGATACTATCATATAGGCAGATGCCCCATCCCACTCACTCATTTATTATTTGCAGATGATACACTTATCTTCTTGAAGGGTACCAAAAGTTCAATGGTTAATCTTCTGAAATTTGTGAAGAGGTATGAAGATTCCTCAATACAGGTTGTTAATAAGCAGAAAAGCTCTCTATATTGTTCTAAGAGAATTCCACTTGCAAGAAGGAATTTGCTATCTCACACTGCACAAATCCCTTTGAAGTCATGTCCTTTTACTGACTTGGGTTGTCCAATAGTAAGAGGAAGGAAAAAACTAATATATTATGAGGAGCTACTTAAGAAGGTTCAATGCAAACTAGAAGGGAGGTATTCCAAGATGTTATCGGGTATGGGAAGATTAGTGCTTATTTAGTCTATTTTGAACTCAATACCAATTCATTTAATAGCCTATAAAAATCTCCCAAAAGGGATATGATGAGTGGGTTTTATACCTATGAATTGAGTACTTTCGGCTTAATAAAATTGCAAGTTTTCAATTATTTTAGGTTCATTTTAATTTTTTTGTGTTTTTTGATGTTATTTTGGAGGGATGATCATTTGGGAGGAAACAAGGTCAAAATTGGAGCCTAAGTGTTGGATTTTTGAAGAGGAAGCTAAAGGGAATTGTAATGGAGTAATTATAGCATAAATAATGGATTTTAGAGCCTTGCAACTAACTGTGGGTGAGTGGTGAAGGAATGGACACATTATATGAGGATTTGGAGGCTTAAAATTGAAAGAAATCAAAGAGGTATTGGTGTTTGGTAACATAGGCATCAGCACCCACACTATGTTGTAGGAGTACCTCGGTTTTCTGCCTTTGTGACCATGACCCACTTCGAATCTGACAAAGTACAAAACTTGAAAGTTGTAGATCTGGATGTCTTCTGTCTTGTTGCAAAATTTCACCTTAATCGGACAGTTGTATCAAAAGTTATGACGATTCTATGAAAACTGGTCCGGAGTAGGCAACCTACCAGGGGGTGCCCCGGCGCCATCCTACTGTCCCTGTGGGGCCCCTACTCTTGTGTTGGTCCGTGACGCGAATTTTACCTTGTTTTTGACCCGAAATTAGACTCTAAAACTACATATATGCTAGGGTTTGTGTGGGGATGAAAGATTTTGACTTTTGGGGGCTGAAAACATCTGGAAAAACTAAAGAATTGGAAGAAAATTGAAGACAAGAATCAAATGAATCAACGCGAAGAAGATTGGTCTTGAAGGCTAGAGAAGGATTGAAGATTGGACCTAAGTTTTCATTCTTTTCTCTTACCCTTACTTCTTGTTTTTCTAAGATGTTGTTTAATTTTAGAATGATGTCTTTCAATTACGTTATGAACAAAATTATTTTTAAGATTGCAACGGAACCTATGCCTAGTTAAATTAATCTACTCTCGTTTCTAGTTCTTATTGATCTTATTTGAGTTGTTTGTCATATTTTGTGATTGATGTATGATTATGTGGCCAACAATTAATTTGATAACCTAGATGAAATTGGGAGATGAATTATAGGGATAGATCCAAATATGATAACATACGTCTGGTTAATTCTTCTTAGGATTGAATAGCTGGGTTTGTGTATAGGATAAGAATATACTTATATGTCGTGTATAACTTTTATAAGAGTTTGAACTTAATGAATCTATTCCAACTTATTTTACATAGGAATATAGTAATTTAATTGGGATAGATAATTTTATCTAACTATCGGAAGATGTTTGATAAATAACTTTGAGTTTTCAGTTAACAACTTATTTTAATCAATTAACTGGAAAGAGAGTTAGAAAGATTTATACGAAGCATTAGGGCAAGTTGTAATCTTAAGTTCTTTACCTGGTAAATTTAACCCTTGATTATTAAGTTTAGATTTAGTTTTAATTTAGTCATTCCGTAGTTCAATTCCAATTGTTTAAATAAAATTGAATTGATACAAAGTTAGTACTTTCATATTATTAGCAATAATTCTTCGTGGGAATCATACTCTACTTATCACTTTATTACTTATTGATCGTGTATACTTGCACGTAAATTGTCAACATCAAATTCGGACAACAAGTTTTTGGCGTCGTTGCCGTATAACTATTCTAGTAATTATTTCAATATTAATTTCAATCAATTTGATCTTAGTTTAAACTTATTTAATTTTTTGTTTTAATTGTTTTAATTATTTTCGCAGGCACTCTTGAATTTCGTATGCTAACACGATCTAAAGGTCAAGAGCTACTATCGTACGAAGACCAAATCAAGAAAAGGTGCAAAAACTTGCGAAAACAACATCAAGAAGTAAACAACCAAGAAGCTATGGCTAAAGATGAATAGAAATCATTAATGGATTATGCTATGCCGCTTGTTACGGAAATACAATCGAGCATTCTAAGGCCCGCAATTCAAGCAAATAGTTTTGAGATCAAGCCGGGTACCATCCAAATGATTCAGAATTCAGTTCAGTTTGGGGGTTTGCCTGATGATGACTCAAATGATCATTTGATGAGTTTTATAAAGATTTTCGACACGTTCAAGTATAACGGGGTTTTCAAAGATGCGATTAGACTCCGAATTTTTCCTTTCACATTACATAATAAGGCAAAGTGTTGGTTGCATCATAGTCGTCGGCTTCTATTATCACATGGACAGATTTAGCTCAAAAATTTTTAGCTAAATTCTTTCCACCAGCTAAAACTGCAAGGATGAGGAACGACATCACATCATCTGTACACAATGATTCTGAGACTTTATATGAAGCTTGGGAGCGATTCAAGGACTTACTCCGAAAATGTCCTCACCATGGTATTCCTAAGAGGTTACAAGTTCAGACATTCTACAACGGGTTGTTTAGTGCTACCCGAACAAGTATTGATGCAGCTGCAAGTAGGGCATTGATGGGAAAATTTTTTAATGAAGCTTATGAGTTATTGGAAATGATGGCTGCCAACAATTATCAGTGGCCCTCTGCAAGGATCAATCAACCAAATGTAGTAGGGACTTATGAAGTTGATACGGTGACTGCATCGGCTGCACAAGTTGCTACATTAACAAAGAAGATTGATGCTCTAGGGGTGCAGCCTGTTCAGAGTGTGGTAACTGTTTGTGAACTGTGTGCGGGGAACCATCCGAGCAATCAATGTGCAATTAGTTATGAATCGGTACAATACATTGGTAACCACAACAAGCAGCAATATAGCAATAATTCCAAAAATTACAACCCTGGTTGGAGGAATCATTCGGGCTTTTCATGGAATAATAATCAAGCCCAAACTTCTGGTCCAATACAATCATACCCACCAGGCTTTCAGAATCAAGCTCCACGGCAAGAAAAGAAGCCAAATTTGGAGGAGCTACTTTCCAGGTACATAGCATAAAGTGAGACAAGGATGAACAATATGGATGTTTCAATCCGAAACCTAGAAAACCAAATGGGTCAGCTTGCTCATGCCATTAACAACCGACCTCAAGGCACTCTACCTAGTGATACAGAGATTAATCCTCCGAGGGAAGGTAAGGAGCACTGCAATGCTATTACATTATGAACCGGAAAAGAGTTACCTGAGGTTGTGGATGGAACTCCAAAACAATCACATGGAAATGATATTAAGGGTAAAAAAATAAATGATAGCAAGAATGTAGAACATGAAAAGAAAGAAGAAAATCCAGTTGCATGTTCTAATAGTGGTAAGCAGAGTCCTATTGTGCCTCCCATGCCATTTCCACAACGTTTGCATAAACAGAAATAGGAGAAGGAGTTCTCTAAATTCATGGAAGTGTTTAAGAAGCTCCAAATAAATATCCCTTTTGCAGAAGTAATGGAGAATATGCCTAACTATGTGAAATTTTTGAAGGAAATTTTGTCAAAGAAAAGATAATTAGGTGATTTTGAGACAGTGGCACTTACAGAGGAATGTAGTGCTATTCTTCGGAAGAAGCTACCACCAAAGCTTAAAGATCCGGGTAGCTTTACAATTCCATGCACAATAAGCATTCAATTTTTTGGGAAAGCATTGTGTGATTTGGGAGCTAGTATTAATTTGATGTCGCTCTCAGTTTACAAGAAATTGGGGTTGAAAGAAGCAAAGCCTACTAACATCACATTGTAGCTTTCAGATAGATCACTCACTTATCCAAGGGGCATAGTTGAGGACGTTCTAGATAAAGTAGATAAGTTCATTTTTCCAGTTGATTTCATAGTCTTAGATTGTGAGGAAGATAGAGAAATACCTATTATTCTTGGGCGACCATTCTTAGCAATGGGGAGAACACTTATCGATGTACAAAAAGGTGAGCTAACTATGCAAGTCCAAGATCAAGAGGTACATACAATGTATTTTTAGCTATGAAATTTTCAAAGGAAACAGAAATATATTTTCAGGTTGATTTGGTGGAAGATGCAGTGAATGGGATATTCATAGGACGTTGTATTTCAGTTCCTCTTAAGAACGCCAAGCGATATAAAGAGGAGGTGTTCTCGTATATAGTGGTTGAAGTCAAGGAAGCTAATTCGAAGAGAACTTTCAAGGTGAATGGGCAGAGACTGAAGCAATATTAGGGTGACAACATTGCTCATGAAAAAGACCTCAATTACCCTTGCCGACCTGGGATGAAATAGGAAGTAGTCAGGCTGAAGACTATAAAACAAGCGCTAATTGGGAGGCAACCCAAATTTTAGTTTTAAGTTTTATTTTATTTTATTTTAATTTAGTTTTTTTTTATAAGAAATAATGTAGTTAGTTAGTTAGTGCATTTTAATTGCTATTTCAATTGCCTGCAGGTCCCAAGGATTGAACATAAAGTTGGAGCACACACTAAGCTTTACTAAGAGCCAAGAACAGCCCACCTATGTTTCCCAAATACACTCCCTACTCAGCGGACGACGAGGACGCTGACGATGATGCGAACTAGCAAAGTCTCAGGGAAGTCCTCTGTCTTAATTTTTTCTACTTTATACATTGAGGACAATGTTTAGTTTAAGTTTGGGGGTGTTTTCTTGTTTGCATTTGCATTATTAGGTATGCATTTAGATTGCATATTTTAGTATGACTTGAGCAATGGGTTGATTTAATTTGATTATGGCCAATGATGAATGGAATCAATTGTAAATTTAAGGGAAATTGATGAACATGTTGAGTTTGTAGGTTGACATACTAGCTGATTTTACACTATTTGTGATCTTTTCATTCATGAACACATATCTAATCTGTTTGGTTAGTTATTATTTAGAGAATTTATTTGGTTAAATGCTTGTGGGAGATATCATTGAAACTTTAGAAAACTTATTTAAGCATCATTCAAAGCGAATTGAGGTATTCATATAAGTTTGGGGAAATATTGGTTACGTTGGGTTAGTTTAAAAGAAAAGAAAAAAAAGTGTTTGAACATTATTTTTATTTGATCTTTCATGAGCTAGATGAAAAAAAAATAGGCAAAAAAAAACAAGAAAAGGGCATGTGATGAGTAGAGATGGAGCGTAAAACGTACTCACTCATAAACACATGTTGAGAACGAGATAGAGCATAAAAAGCACTCGTTCAAGAAAAGGCGAGATGGAGCGTAAAACGCACTCACTCAATAGGAAGTGAGATGGAGCAGAAAATGCACTCACCGAAAGAGAAAAAAGAGTGAAAAAAAAAAATTCTTTGGTCTTTCTATTTATATGGTTGCCTTAATGAGTAGAGGTTAGTGTGAAACGTAAGTTTATAGAGTTGATATTGAGTATCTCCTACGAAGTATTTGATTACGTAAATGTATTTGGATGATGACTAGCTTGATAGTCCGGATATGTCCATGTATTTAAATGGTCATGACCGGAGGTAAAATTAGGGAGTATGTTGAATTAATAGACTTTACACTGTTTTGAAGTTCCCGTGAATTATTATTTGTATTAACTTTTGGGGCCATTATTCATATTCATATTGATCCATTGTTTGAGTAGTTGGTTGATTAATTGTTATAGTTTTTTTTTTTTAGCATTTTGCTTGAGGACAAGCAAGGATTTAAGTTTGGGGGTATTTGATGAGTGGGTTTTATACCTATGAATTGAGTACTTTCGGCTTAATGAAATTGCAAGCTTTCAATTATTTTATATTAATTTTAATTTTTTTTGTGTATTTTGATGTTATTTTGTAGGGATGATCATTTGTAAGGAATCATGATTATTTGGCAGGAAACAAGGTCAAAATGGGATCCTAAGTATTGGATTTTTGAAGAGGAAGCTAAAGGGCATTGTAATGGAGTAATTATAGCGTAAATAATGGATTTTAGAGCCTTGCAACTAAGTGTGGATGAGTGGTGAAGAGATGGACACATTACATGAGGATTTGGATGCTTAAAAGTGAAAGAAATCAAGGAGGTATTGGTGTTTGGTAACATAGGCATCAGCACCCACATTGTCTTGTAGCAGTACCTCGGTTTTCTACCTTTTTGACCATGACCCACTTCGAATATGACAACGTGCAAAACATGAAAGTTGTAGATCTGGATGTCTTCTGTCTGGTGGCAAAATGTCAGCTAAATCCGATGGTTGTATCAAAATTTATGATGATTCTACAAAAATTGGTCTGGAGCAACCAGCTTACCAAGGGGCGCACCCCTGCGCAGATTTATGGCGCCCCCGCGCTTGTTTTGGTCTGTGACACAAATTTTTCATTGTTTTTTACCCGAAATTGGACCCTAAAGCTACATATATGCTAGGGTTTGTGTGGGGATGAAAGATTCTGACTTTTAGGGGCTGAAAACATCTGGAAAAATCAAGAAATTCGAAGAAAATTGAAGACAAGAATCGAATGAATCGACGCGAAGAAGATTGGTCTTGAAGGCTAGAGAAGGATTGAAGATTGCACCTAAGTTTTCATTCTTTTCTCTTACCTTTAATTCTTGTTTCTCTAAGATGTTGTTTAATTTTAGAATGATGTCTTTCAATCACGTTATGAACTAAATTATTATTAAGATTGCAACGAAACCTATGTCTAGTTAAATTTATCTACTCTTGTTTCTAGTTCTTATTGATCTTATATGAGTTGTTTGTCATATTTTGTGATTGCTTATTTTGATCAATTTAACAACTTATTTTGATCAATTAACTGGAAAGAGAGTTAGAAAGATTTATACGAAGCATTAGGGGAAGTTGTAATCTTAAGTTCTTTTACATGGTAAATTCAACTCTTGATTATTAAGTATAGATTTAGTTTTAATTTAGTCATTCCATAGTTCAATTCCAATTGTTTAAATAAAATTGAATTGATACAATGTTAGTACTTGGATATTATTAGCAATAATTCTCCATGGGAACGATACTCTACTTATCAGTTTATTACTTGTTGATCTTGTATACTTGCACGTAAATTGTCAATATCAAATTCGGACAACAGGATACTCTCAAAGTTGAACTCAATTATGGCTGCATTCTTCTGGTCTAGAAAGGCAGGTGTGAGGAAAAGGCATTGGTGTGCATGGAGGGTGATTACAACGCCTAGAAAGGAAGGTGGACTGGGCATTACAAAGTTTCAGGAAGTACAAAGTTCATTTCGTATGAAACAGGTGTGGAACCTATTAAGTGGCAACTCTCTGTGCTCTAAAGTTTTTTCAAGTAAATTTCTCAAAGGTCGACATCCACTTAGGTCTCCTACAAGAAAGCATTCTCAAAGTTATAAGGAAATAGCTCCCTGGTTTAATATTGTTGCTGAGAATACTCTAACATTAGTTGGTTCTGGGGCTAACGTGGACTTTTGGTGTGGCAATTGGTCTGGTAATGGACCACTGGTGCTCAAAATCTCAGTGAAACCAATGGAGTTTCCAAAATTATTCCAAGTGTGTGTGGATGGTCAGTGGGAACTTGGTGAGATACATATAAATTTAGATGGACATTTGTTACAAGAAGTATTATCTATTCAATTGCTTCATGGAGAAGCCAATTATAGGCTTATATAGAAGCACGAGACCTCGGGTTGTTTTACTATTAAATCTGCACGGAATGTTTTAAGAATAGAGGGATAGATCAGTGTGCAAACTGCAACCATCTGGAAATAGAAAGTTCCCCCAAGTGCAAAATTATTAGGGTGGACGATATTTCACAATGCATTGGCTATGGACTCTACTTTTAAGCTTCGAGGAGTTTCTTTAGCTAGAAAATGTGTTTTTTGTAACAAAGACTATGAGATGGCAGACCATATTTTTATAAACTGTACTTATGCAAGTTTAGTTTGGAGTTCGATTTCAGCTCAACTGGGGCTGAGGTTAATTTCGAATTTGGATCCGCTCACTAGATTTATAAGATTTGTAAGAGAATTCAAACATTTATCTCTGAGCCATACTTTGTTAAGGGGAGTAACTATATTGGTGTACTGGCAATTATGGAAAGAAAGATGCAACAGGATTGTTGAGGATCACTGTCTTCATTATACTACCCTGGTCAAGAAGGTTCTCTTGTTTATAAGGTTACAGGTGCATATAATTAAAAAAAAGTGATGGATATTGCTAAAGATGTAGAGTTACTGCAATCATTACATCTCCCTAACACTAGTGCAGTGAGGATACGTACGTGGTGGATAGCTTGGAAATTCCTAGCTAATGGTTTGATTAAGCTTAATATAGATGGTGCTTCAAAATTTAATCCTGGAGAGTCAGGTGGAAGGGCAATTCTTCGAAATTCTATGGGCCAATTGATTCTAGCATGTTCCCTTTATTATGGTAATTGCACAAATATGGAGGCAGAAATGCAACCTCTGTTGAGTGGTTTACAACTTTTGAAAGATTATGGTCTTCAAGTATATGAGTTGATAATTGAGTCAGGCTCAAAATTGTTAGCTGACATGGTCAGTAAGAGGGTTAAAGTGTCTTGGAAGTGCTGGATCCTACTAAAACAAATCATTGCTACTCTTCAAAATTGTACATTTCTAATTCAACATTGCTATCATGAGGGGAACATAGTGGCAAATGCAGTGGCAAACAAAAGGGTCGTAGACAGACAATCTTTTACATATGATTCTATGAGCAATCTCCTTACATACATTCAACTACTCATGATGCAAGATTCAAGACAGATTAGAAAACTAAGGAAAAGAGTCTTATCTGGATGAGACTTAGCTTTCAGGTCTTGGACTCCTGTGATGGTTGTGGTCTGCAGAACTGTTGAAGTAGGAGCTGTTGCATCCTTAATTCTTCTCGTCTTGGTCTCAGTTTCTTATGTACTTGGTTTTCTTCTAGATGGTTTCTTCTTTAGCTGTCTTTTTCAGTAATTATGTCACTGGTTCGTTGTTGGACCAAATTTCAGATCTTCTCTTCAGGGTTGCAATTTTGATTTTCTCCTCAAAGGTCAAAACTCACATGTATTGGCATTGGATTCTTTTCATTGAAATTTCTCAATGTTCAAGCCCAATCTGTTTTTTTTGGGCCATATTCTCTACAATTCTTCTTGGATCTGACTCTTTGGACATCTTGGAAGCCTTCATTTCTTGGTGGTCTTTAATGGATATTCATCTTCTACAGGTCTCTTCTTTGCTGCATCCATCGCAGAGGACGCCAAACGAAATTTCTCTATGGTCTTCTTTGTAAATCTGTTGTTGGACGTTTTCTCTTGGACTCTTGATGGATTTTTATGTTTCTCACAATGCCTCTATGGTCTAGCTACCTTATGCTTTGTTCATCGTACCATATCAAATGTCTCCTATTTCGAGAGAAGTCAATTGCTTTATTAGATAAGAAGTGCTTCATTTCAGCCGCCTTATCAGCTACCCCTTCATATGCCCTTATCAGATCCAGCTCACAGCTTAAGGCTTACTCCTCCTCTCAGCAGGATCCCCTCGGCTCACTACTCACAGCTCAGGCTACTGTTTCTCTCACATTCAACTATCAGCTCAGCAACACTCTCAGCTCACTCTCACACCTACCGTCATTATTGTAGCCCATATTTAAGTTGCTTCTTTCAGCTCACTATACTATTTTAGGAGCAGCATGATTATAATTTATTTTTTCATTTATTATTTACTAAGCATCCATTTTGCTCTCTATTAAATTTTATTCTATGCAATTAGAGTGCATTGAGGGGGTAAGGTACATAAGTGCCCCCTGACTAGGTGTAATTTAATTTTTTAATCAATAAAATTCCATCGTACCATCAAGGTTCAAAATATATATATATATACATGCCAAAATTAAGTTTTCATAAGGTTTTTACAAAAACTTAAAATAAAGTCACATCTCGACTTTTCCTCCTCCTTAAGAGCCCGAATTAGAGCCGTCCACTAGATTGTATCCCACACTTGAAATGTTGTCCCATAAAGGGTGAGTCACGCTCAATAGGGTATCTCTAAAAGAGACTACTCCCTAACCTAGATGCATATGAAATGTTCACATGCAATAATCAACCATTCAAAACATTTCAATTAAGAATACGCATTTAATGATAACGATCCTATGACATTGCATGAAATTAGATGAGACTCACTCATGCACTTCAAGACAATGCAATGCCAATGTGTGTAAATCCACCATTGATGAAATACATCCAATGATCATCTTGAAATAAAAGTCATGTGTTTATAAAAGCAAATCATTGTTGGATGTTACACATCAAATGACTATTTTATAAAATAAAATCATGTGTCTTTGTTGCGTAATGGATCTTCGGAGTTTCACCGCCAGTTCTGCACACCGTTACACTTTTTTAGAATTTCACCTTAGGGGAGTGTATGAACCAGGTAGTTGTGTCTTGCACCCGAGGGAGACTCTAGCCCTGCTTGTAATACCCGACGCAAGTTTTTCATGCAACCGTGCCACTCAGTTAGAACATCATTCCAACTTTTTCTAAGCCCACCCATCATCCACCAAGTATGGTGTTTGATCAAACCATGCGTACACATGCCCACACTCATGCCCAATACCCATGAATGTGACGCCAACATCATGCCTAATATGCAATGAATGCCAAATGAGCAAATTCCACCATTTTATTGCCAATTATATCAAAAGCATACAATGTCCAAAATTCATCATAATGCTATCATATCATAGAACATGTTCGCATAACCCACGACGAGGAGGTTGACTTTTGTTCTTGGCTTGTGTTGATATGGGCACCGTAGGGCCGTAGATCGTAGAGAGAACGTTGGGTTTCTCTCTTTTTCCCTCTCTTCCTCTCAAACATTGAACCAGTAGAAAGAAATGAGAAGAAATCTGATTTGCTCCCCCTTTTTATACCCTCTAATTGCTTGGTCCACAACGCACCACACGTCTTCTTATTCTCGGGTCCGTTTTCACCCCGAAACGATTAAATTTCGTTCCAGTTCAAGTTCAAAATATTTTTATTTCAAATTACTTTAAATTATTTTCCAACTTTCAAAATTTTATTTAAAATTTTATTTTTGGGTCACCCAAGACCTGACTGTCTCGTAAAAAGAAAAAAATTTCAACTATCTCGGAATTCAATCAAAATTGACGGGTAGCTAGATTTTGCGAGATGAATTCCACGGTGAGGTCCAGTTTGTTATCCGAGCTCTAAAAAAATTCAGGTTGTAACCCATACCACAACAACAAATTATCCTTTTGCCCTTTTTCATAAAAAGTTCAAATTTACCCAGGTTTTATATTCTTTCCCCCTTAAAAGAATTTTGTCCCTAAAATTCATACACACATACACACTTAACCACATGCTTATGCAATAATTAATACTATACTTATAATTGTAAACATGTACGTCCATCCATGAACAAGAATAGATAACTAGTACATATGGTGTCCTCACACTCCCATGTCGCCTTCTCCATACCTCGGTGCTGTCACAGCACCTTCAATAGCCTCTCAGTCTTGCCTCGCAAAACTTCTTCCCAACTATCCATGATATGCACTGGTCTGTCCTCAAAGGTCCTATCTGCATCAACAATCAACTTACTACAATCCACCACATGTGTCAGATCTGGAGTACACTTCCAAAGCATAGAGACATGGAACATCGCATAAACACCAGATAAATTTGGTGGGAACGCCAACCAGTAAGCCACTGAACCCACCCTTTCGAGTACCTCGAAGGGCCCAATAAACTTTAGCGACAACTTTCCTTGCTTGCCAAACCTGACCATTCCTCTTTTGGGTATCACCTTTAAGAATACATGATCACCAATCTCAAATTTCAAAGGTCGCCGCCACTTGTCAGCATAGATTTTTTACCGGTTCTGAGCCATGAGAAAGATGTTTCTGAATCAAGTCCACCTTCACCAAGGTTTCTCTAATCAAATCTAGACCTGTGGAGGGTCTCTGTCCCACCTCCATCCAACACACCAGAGAACGACAAGGCCTCCCATATAGTGCCTCATAGAGTGTCTTCTGTATGCTCATCTGATAACTGTTGTTATAGACGAACTCCACCAAGGGTAAATGCTTTTCCCAGCTACCCTTGAGGTCTAGGATGCATCTAGATGGTCCTCTAGGATTGACCGTTCGTCTAGGGATGAAATATTGGACTTATCGTCAACTGTGTCCCTATGGCCCTCTAGCAGCTCTCCCAAAAGAGAGCCATAAACCTAGGCTCCCAATCCGAGACAATAAATACGGGGACCCCATGTAATCGAACTATCTCCCGTATATACCACCTGCAGAACTCCTCCAGTCTAAAGGTCGTCCACACCGCCAAAAAGTATGTCGACTTAGTAAGCTAGTCCACTATTACCCACACCACGTCTTGTCCCAGCGATGTCTATAATAAGTGGGTCACAAATTCCATTATGACGTGTTCCCACCTCCACTCAGCCACCTCTAAAGGCTAGAGTAACCCTACTGGTCTCTAGGGCTCAAATTTAACCTGCTAACATGTAAGACATCTACTGACAAAATCTCCAACGTGCCTTTTTATCCCGCTCTAATAGTATTAACGATGAAACTCATGGTACATCTTCATGCCACTTAGATAAGTCACAAAACGAGAGCAATGAAACTCTCTAAGGATCTCTTCTCTTAGATTCGCCAACTAGGAAACCACAACCTATCCCCCTAAATCGAAGACTAGCATTCCTGTGAATGGTCCAGCCCTCATCACCTTTACCCAACCATACCCAGTCCTAGATGGACAATATCTACACACATCCAAGTCCGTCCTTGGAGGCATCACAATACATTGTGTACCTCTAATACCAAGTTGTGATGGTCATCAAGGCCTAAGCTATATCATGGACTCTAAACCTCTTTCACTCTCGCAATGGAAGATGATAGACCTATGGCCTATGCTCTTCTAGTGTCATTTTATGCGGAGTCAAAAAATAGGCTATGCACTAGGGTGTAACTTAATAGTGAGGTCTACAACCCTGTGTGGAGATAATCCTGGTAGTTCATCCAAAAAAATGTCCTCAAACTCATAAATCACCTGAGGTAGATCCAACTCCTATCTCACCTCGTCCTCTAGAGTAAGGCTCACATGCCAACCCATCAACTACTCATGCCATCGAGTGTCATACACAATTTGGGGCAAAGCATCATACTTTTTCCCTGAAACTTGAAACAAACACCATCCGGTGTGTAGGCAGTTACTCTCTTCTGATCACAATCAATGACGACCAGATATGCTGCCAACCAGTTCATCCCAAGGATGACGTCGAATTCTGACATGTCTATAAACCTAAGGTCCACGATGAGTAAAATCCCCGAGATCTCAAACTCACATCCTTGACATATCTTAACAATGCAAACCTTAGCTCCTAAGGTTTACTTTTCCATAAGGACTCCTTTAGGGTTGTGATTTCTAAATCTATTCCATCAATGAAATGTGAAAATAATAGTATATGACACGCCTGAATCAAATGACACATGTGCTCATAAACAAGGAAGTAAGAAATGTACCGTCAGTTCTCGACTAATCCAACGGTTCATTCTGAGGTGTGATGGCGTGGACATGCCTCTGGGTCCCCAAAGTCCCGGCCTATAATCCCTGTCCTCAGCCTTTACCCAAGCCCTGGCCCATCTGACCTAACTGCGGAGTCCCTGCATCTGATGCAGTAGGGGCTTGTGTAGCACCCTGAAACTGATAATGGCTTCCGTGGCCCATGGTGGGGTAGGGAGTAACAAAGTAAGTCTGTGGCTCCCTCACCGACAATTGGGACTGAGATGTCATATAACTCTGGGATCCCTGCCCTTAAGGATAATCTTGCTTCCTGTAACCCGATTCATGGCAATGAAAACATACCCGTGGGCCTGCCTGCCTAAAAGCCTTCAAGTGTCTCCTACCTTAGGAGGACTGACCTTGGCCAACATCCTAGCTCATTCGGCCTAGTTGCAGAGTACCTACATGTGAGTACTAGGTGCTTGTCCAGTACCCTGTAGTTGGGACAAATGTCCCTAGTCCCTAATGGGGTAGGAAGGAACAACTTGTGCTTGTGTGAGTCCCACTAACGATTGGGATTGAGACATCTAGGAACTCTGTGAGCTTTGCCTCAAGGGATAATCCTTCCTCACATGGCCCAACTGTCGATAATTGAAACATGTCCTCTAGCCTTCTTGAAACATCCCCTTGAATTTCTTCCTTCCTTGGGACAAACGACTCTGGGCTTGGCCCTGCCCTTGTGATTCCTGTGCATCGGATGTCCTCTGCTTTTTCCATGAATGGTGGTGGCCCATAGAACTTAAACTCATTTGGATGGCTTGAGCCCCTTGGCTCATGTTGGCACTCACCTCTGCTAGGTTAGCAGCCATCCTACCCATAGTCTCTATAACGGCTTGTTGGTCAAAGGCCGATGATGGTTGGTTATCGTTCCGCCCACCTCCCTGGCCACGTCCTCTCCCTCTACTTGCCATCTACATGAATAATAATTAAAATAGCATAACACTATGCCTTTTTAGAACTAATTATACTTTGATGGAGTTTAACTAATGACTTTTCAGGGCATAAATTGTACAAGGGACTTTCATACAACACTAGAGCAAAATTTGGAAAAAGCTTGGACCAAGGCAAGAACGTTGAAACGCCAATCAACGTGTGAACGTTACCTTAAATCATTTGAAGACTAGACTTCTAAGAAACGACATGTTACAACCAAGAAGGAAGACCCTAATGTACTTTAGTACCACGTTCGAACGTTACCATAAATCATGAGAAGACCAGACTGCTATATAAAGTGTGGAAACGAACTTCACAGAAGACTACAGGCCACTTGAGTGGGAAGGTCCGACTCCATCAGCACGTTCGAACACCCATCCAACAAGACGGTGATGGACTTGGAGGGATGAGCATCACTCATTTTTCTAGCTTTACCAAAGCCATGAAGATTGAGTTGTTTATCATTCACTCTTTAGTAAGAGGTGATAGACATGTATAAATTATCTTGAAGTTATATTTTCTGCATTTCATTTATGCTTTAATACTTTATATTACACCTGCTAATTGAATGATTGAATGCATCTAGCAAAGCTAAGGTACTTTGTATAACCGTGGGTTCTTTCTATGACATGGATGACTCTTGTATAGAAAGGCAAGTACTCTGGCTAGATCTTCATGACTACCTTTCAATCTTCACCATTATTGGACTTCATTTAAAAGAAGAAATATTAACGCCATGGTTGGATGCCTTGTAGAAACACTTGCTTGTTTGTAGATGGCTTGAACCTCAGCACAGACAATTCTTGTAAACTTCTAGAAAGACATCAGAACCATGCGCTTAATTCTTACAATCCACCTTTACCTTCCGATTAACTTGCCATTGACATGGGAGTTAATTGAGTTACCAAGCATATGTATAATAAATCGGATGATTAATTACATGTTGAAATCCTCGAGCTAAAGGGTGACTGTTTACATTTGAATTTATCTTATATTTTGTCTAGAAAACTCCTGGAAATAATCTTATATTCTGTTCAGGAAATCCCATAACTTCAAACTCTCAAGGTTTCCAGTTACTTGCTCTCTATCACTGACTTGAAAACACTAATCATAGTTCCTTGTGGATTCGACTCCAAACCTAACCGGATTATTACTATAATTTGACCGCCTACCCTTGCGTGTACACATATCGGATCAAGCCAAGTTTTTGGCACCATTGTCGGGAAACCACAAAAGGTGTTTTAAGGTAAAAGGTAAGAAGACCTTCCTTTTTGTATATATTCTTTCTATGATTTATTGTGTATAAATTATTTTTATGTCTGAGGACGATCTTCACTTTCAAAATTTGCCAACAAAATCTGTTGGATCTGTGAATCAGTCTGAACCATCTTCACCTAACAGTAGCATACCTTCTTGATAATAATATGGCAAATAATGAGAAACCACGAAAAGTCCCTGTGAGAGAGGGGGAAGTGCCTAACATTCACCTTGCGAGATTACTTAAATCCCACAACAAATAGTGTCCCCTCTTGTTTTATCTTTCCTGAAGATGCACCCTCTTTACTGTAAAGACGGGAACAATTCAACTACTCCCTCAATTCCATGGACTCGAAACAAAAAACTTATATCTCCACATAAAAGAGTTTGAGGAAGTATGTGAAATGTTTTAAGACAATTCTGAACTAGCAAAAATGAAACTGTTTTCATTTTCTCTAAAGGATAAAGCCAAATAATGGCTAAATTCTTTAAAAGCTCTTTCAATACCTGACTGGCGGGCACTACAAAATGAATTTTCATAAAGTTTTTCCTCTACACCCCACTAATGCATTGAAAAGGAAAATCATGAATTTTTTGGTCAAAGAAGGAGAAATTGTTTACCAAAGTTGGGAGAGATTCAAGGATCTGCTCTAGTCCTGCCCGCATCGTGCTTTTTGAGAATTGAACTTTGGTAGGATTTTTCTATGACTCCTTGCCCACTAGACTACATTATTTGTCAAAATGATGGCTTAAGAAGAGTTAATGGGTAAGAGTCTGAAGTAGGCATTCAATTTTTTCAACACCATATCAGACAATTCTTAGATGTGAGACTCAGCCTCCCCTACCATTGTTGAAGCCAAACCATCTACTTCCCAAGAGGGTAAGTATGTCTTGAAAGATAAGAATGACCTAAGAGCACAAATGTCCACCCTATCTTGAAAGCTTGAAGCTTTAGAGATGAAAAAGGTTCATCAAGTTGATGTTGGCTATCCCACAGAACAAGTGTGTGGAATTTGTGTGCTGACAGGACACCCTACTAGGGAGTGTCCTACCATTCCGGCATTCAAATAGGTTCTATTGGAGCAAACAAATGCAATTTCTAACTTCAACAAGCCTTACTCCAACCCATACTCTGAAACATATGATTCAAAGTGGCAAAACCACTCAATTTTTAGTTGGAGAAACACACAACCAACACCAAGGTTCACACCCACCACCTTAAGGACCTCCCACGTATCAACCGTATGAATCATACCAACCACCACAAAAGAGGAGCCTTGAGGATACCCTGAATCAGCTCATGGAAAGCCAAATGAACTATAACAATAGTTTCACTCAGACTTTTATTGATTTCAAAACCAAGACCACTCAATCTCTCGAGAATCTTAAAAGCCACATCCAAAGGTTGACCCAATCCATAACCACACAAGAAGGGCAAGTTTCCTGCCCAACCAAAACCATCACAAGGCTAATTTCAGGTGGAAAATCCTGCAATCCTGGAAACTCCACAAGACCAAGCCCAAGTTGTCACTACACTAAGAAGTGGTAAGGTGATTGACAAGACAATCAAGACATGCTAATTCCCAAGCCAAAATTTAAGTCAATCTCAGTCAACTCTCCAGTTGAGCCTAAACCAGTAGAACCTGAACTTGTGATTGAGGAAGAGCCTGAACCATCAAAAGGAAAGGGACCCTCGCATTCTATTCCTGCTCCTTTTCCTCATAGACTTATAATTGTATAGAAGTTGAATAATCAGCCAAAAATTGACGAGCTCTTCAAGCAAGTAAAGATCAACATCCCACTTCTGGATGCAATCAAATAGGTTTCATCTTATGCCAAGTTTCTAAAAGACTTGTGCACAGTCAAGAGAAGTCAAAATGTCCAAACAAGAGTTTTTTTGACAGAACAAGCCAGTGCCTTACTTCAACACAAAACCCCTCCAAACTACAAAGACCCTAGGTATCCAACTGTCATGTGTCATTGGAAACTTCAGAATTGACCAAGCACGGCTAGACCTTTGAGCAAGTGTCAATTTGCTCCCATTTTCGGCTTACCAGCAGTTGGGTCTGGGTGAACTCAAACCCACCAATGTTACACTCCAATTGGCAGACAATTCTGTCAAAGTCCCTAGGGGTATTGTTGAAGATGTACTTGTCTAAGTGGACAACTTTGTCTTTCATGTTGACTTCATCGTTCTAGATACTCAGTTAGCAAAGAATTCAGAGAACCTAATTCCCGTCATTCTTGGTCGACTATTCCTAGTAACTTCAAACGCACTAATCAATTGCAAGAATAGGGTCATGAAATTAACCTTTGGGAATATGACTCTTGAGCTGAATATTTTCAATGTTGTCAAACACCAAGTGAAGACAAAGAAAAAAGAGAAATAAATTCCATTAAGTCATTGGTTCAGGCACATATGAATGACACATTATGTGAAAACCTCACTAAATCTCCTCTGTTGGAATCTATCACATCTGAGACAATAGATGATGATCCAAAGAATTGCCCCACTCATGCAGTTGAAACATGGGCCCCTAAATTCGAGGAACTTTCACCAAGTGGCACAAAGCCACTCTCATCAAGTGTCAGGCCACCAAAGCCTGAATTGAAACATCTCACATCTAACCTCAAATATGCATTCCTAGGAGAGGACGAGTCATACCTAATGGTAATTTCATCTAAGCTCACAGACTTTCAAGGGTCTAAATTGATTGAAATTCTTAAACACCATAAAAGCACCATTGGGTGGACCATCATTACTTGAAAGGTATATGCCCATTGATATACAATCATGCTACATACCTGGAAGAGGATTCAAAACCCTCTCGTCAAATGCAGCGATAACTAAACCCTCACATGATGGAAGTTGTAAGAATAGAAGTGCTTAAGCTCTTAGATACAAGGATAATCTTTCCCATCTCTGATAGCAAATAGGTTAGTTCAACCCAAGTTGTGCCCAAAAAGTCTGGGGTCACAGTGATCATGAATGAAGCCAATGAACTAGTACCAACTCGAGTCGTCACAGGATGGCAGATGTGTATAGACTACCAAAAGCTGAATTTAGTAACTAGGAAAGACCATTTCCCCATTCCCTTTCCTAACCAAGTCCTAAAGAGAATTACAGGCCATGAATTCTACTATTTCCTGGATGGGTATTTCGAGTACAATCAAATTGAAATTACACTAGATGACCAGGAGAAAACCACATTCACATGTCCCTTTGCCACGTTTGCATTCAAAAGGATGCCATTTGGACTTTTGCACGCTCCTACAACATTCCAAAGATGCATGCTGAGCTTGTTTAGTGACATGGTCGAGAAATTTTTGGAGGTGTTCATGGATGACTTCTCTGTCTATGGTGACTCATTTGATTCATGTTTGGCCAATCTAGAGAAGTTATTTGTAAGATGTTAGGAAGCCAATCTAGTACTTAATTTGAAGAAATGTCATTTCATGGTAACACAAGGCATTGTCTTAGGTCACGTTGTGTCGTCTAAAGGCATGAAAATAGACAAGGCAAAAATAGGAAATCTGCCCACTCCAAAGACTGTAAAGGATGTCCGATCATTTCTAGGACACGCAAAGTTTTACAAGAGATTCATAAAAGATTTCAGCACCATAGCCAAACCCATGTGTCATCTCCTGAGTGAGGACATAAATTTTGTGTGGAGTGAAGCATGCCATAAAGCTTTTGACAAAGCTTAAAGGCATGTTAATTTCTGCCCCAATCATGTAACCCCCTGACTGGACCCTACCCTTTGAACTAATGTGTGATGCCTGTGATTATGATGTAGGTGTTATGTTGGGGCAACAAAAAGATAAGAAACCATATGTGATTTACTATGCATTGAAGACTTTGAATGAAACTCAAATGAATTACTCCACCATTGAAAAAGAATTGCTTGATGTAGTTTTCACTTTGGAGAAATTTTGTTCTTATCTCATTGGTTCTTCTGTTGTTGTATTTACTGACCATGCAGCACTGAAATTTTCGCTCACAAAGTAGGACCCCAAGCGAAGGCTCTTAAGATGGATACTCTTACTCCAGGAGCTTAATCTAGTCATTAAGGACAAGAAGGGTGTTGAGAATGTGGTGGCAGATCATCTGTCCAGATTAACATATGACTTTCAGGAGGATGGAGTACCAATCAATGAAAATTTCCCCAGTGAACAACTGTTCACCATCAAGGAGACACCATGGTACGCTAATATTGCTCACTTTCTTGCTATGGATACGCTCCCTCTGTCCTTTACAATGGTGGACAAAAAGAAATTTCTGAGGAAAGTTCGCAACTTCTTTTGGGAGGATCCATACATATTCAAGTACTGTAAGGATCAGATCATAAGACGCTACATCCCCGCTCATGAAAGTAGACAAGTATTATCATTTTGTCATTCTGAAGCATGTGGTGGCCATTTCTCATCAAGAAAAACCGTTGCAAAAATCTTGCAGTGTTGATTTTATTGGTCCACCCTTTTCAAAGACGTCCATGCATTTTGTTTTGCAGGTGATAGATGCCAAAGGTTGGGAAGCATTTCAAAAAGAAACATAATGCCCTTAAACCCCATTCTTATGATTGAAATTTTTGACTGTTGGGGCATTGATTTTATGAGACCATTCTCCCCTTCCTTTGGATATCTATACATTTTTTGTAGCCGTAGACTATGTATCCAAATGGGTTGAAACAATTTCATGCCAGAATAATGATCACTGAACAGTGATCAAATTTTTAAAAGAAAATATTTGTCCCAATTTGGAATTCTGAAATCAATCATAAGTGATGGGGGTGCTCATTTTTGTAATCACCCTTTATGGAATTTGATGAAAAAATACATAATTTTTCACAAAATTGTAACCCCTTATCAATCACAAACTAGTGAATAGGCTGAATTGGCTAATCGGGGATATCAAATTAATTTTAAAAAAATTATAAATCCAGACCTCAAAGATTGGTCATCAAGACTAACTGATGCACTCTGGGCATATCGCATTACGTTTAAAACAATTTTGGGCATGTCTCTTTATCGATTAGTCTATGGCAAGCCTTGTCACCTACCTGTGGAACTGGAACATAGGGCATACTGGGCCATTAAAGCAATGAACTTTGACCTGGAAAAGGATGGACTTTCAAGAAAACTATAAATTAATGAACTGGAGGAATTGAGAAATGCAGCCTATGAGAATACTAAGATTGTGAAATCTATGATGAAAAATTTTCATGTCAAGAACATTGTGCGGAAGTCTTTTGAACCTTCTCAAAAAAGTCCTATTGTTTAATTCAAGACTTCACCTCTTTCCTGGTAAGTTAATATCAAGATGGACAGGTGCTTATATAGTCAAAAAGGTGTTTAGACATGGAGCAGTAAAAGTGAAAAACCCCCCGAACGGTAATATCTTTACTGTTAATGGTTAGCAGTTGAAATCATTTTTTGAGGACTTTGTTAAATAAGTGGAAACCATTGTTTTAATGGATCCAAAATATTCCTCTGAGATTCGCACTGCCGACAGAAAAAGGGGTCGGGTCAGGTAGAACCCAACCAAACCTGACCCACGGGAACTCCTTTATGAGGCCCCCATCCCCTTTTCCTCTTTTTCCCATCCACCGCTGTTCCCTTTTTCTTTCTTTTTCCTTCTTCTTCTTCTTTGTTGTTTGCGACCCTCTATAAACATGACCCAACCCCCAGCAACCCCATGACCACACACTCCACAGATACAATCCTATGTTTCATGCTTTGTATTTTGATTTTGTATTTTTTTTATGAGTGTTCTACTTCACTTCGCACTCACAGACAAGGCTTACTAGCTTACCCGAAACCCAGATCTATTAAGAGATGATTAATTATTATGCATTGCACTTGTAGGATTTGGCAGGTGAGTAGATCTCTACCTTTCAACCTCATCTCCAAGCTCCACATACCGGTAAATTTGAAATATAGGGGACAATGTTCAGTTTAGGTTGGGGGGTGAGAACTACAGTTCATATTTTGTGCTCGTAAATTTTTTTGTTTTTGTTGTGTTGTTGTTGTTGTTGTTTCTAATCATATTATGTACCTTTCTTCTCATTTTAAATTGATGATCATGCCTGTTAGTCAACTTCAATCGTCTTTGTGACTGGCATACGTTAAAGAACCAAATAGTAAGTCTTAAAGTTTAGAAAACATGGATATTAAAATTTTCCATCTGATGTGCATGCTATGATCATGAGAAAAGCAGGTCTGGTAAGAAAGAATGAGATCTGAGAAAAATAAGCAAAACCCCTCTGTGGCAGAAGCACTTTTGCTAAATGTCGTCGTGCCAAAAGGTTTGGTGCCTGTAAATCGTGTGGCAGAGTCTTTCAAGAGAAAAGATATAATCAATGTTCTGAACCAATTTTTAGTCGCACACTCGATCGATTAGATTGGATAGTGAATGGACTAAATAAGGATTACCCTGAGATGCCATGTTATTCTGTTACTTTGCTTAACTAGTTTGTGGTGAAAATTGGGAGAGTTACTGGTTGTTCGAACTACATGGATACAAAGGGAGACTCGGATTAGATTATTCTCTGTGAAAAATTGTGTTTTGTTGGGATGAAAGCCAAGGGTCCAAATTTTTGTAAAAAGTATAAAAATCTTTTTGTACAAACTCTTTTGACTGAAATGAAATATGGGTCGAGTAAGGAATGTCCCAAACTACCAACCTAAAAACGTGGGTAGGGACTTATCCTAAGATGCCATGAATTTTTAGTTCAGACTTATGTATGTAGCCCTCTCTTATTGGGTATATTGATGTATAGAAAAACTTTTGTTCTTTGATCTAACTTTCGAACGCCAAGTGACGTTCAAACATTAGTTGCTTGCAGTACTCAACCTCTGATGGAGCTTCTGATGGAAACAAAAGTACTAGAAGCTCAGCACATTCAAACGGCAATAGCACGTTCAAACGAGAGTGACGTTTGAACGCCAATAGAACGTTCAAACAACGTGAGCTTATAGTACTTTGGTCTCTGACAAAACTCAAAAGTACTGGGAGCTCACCACGTTCAAACGTGAACCTCAGGCTATAAAAGCCTGATTCGTCTTCTTCATTCCAAAACCCCAAAAATTTTGAAAAACCTCCAAACCCTAGGGTGGCTTTTCGATACCCAGCCCTCAAAACACCCCTCATTCCCCATTTATACCAAAAATTAACCCTCCCAAAGATATTCCCACCACATTCATCCTCATTTCCACTCACAAATCAAGACTTTTAAGCCCTAAAAATCTCAAACCCAAAACATCATGCTTCCAAGGGTCAAGCTACCTGCCAGGTGCAATCCTCTAACTCATGAGCCCAATATGGTGGAGGAGGTCATCGAGGAGAGAGAAGGAAGACCTATTACACGAAGATATGACAAGACTCATTTCTCCACAGCTCTCAAAGCTTATAGGTATGAAAATTTGTACCAAAACCAAGCCATTGTTTGTGAGCAAGATGTGGTATTGGAGGACTTTACGGAATTGGGTAGTGATGTGGATATAGAGAGGAGAAGGTGGATGTTGTATTTACGAAATGGAGGAGAGGCTTTTGTTGATTTGGTGAGGGAGTTCTACTGCAATGCCGAGATCATCAATGGGGCAATTCGAATGTATGTAACAAGGCACATATTAATGTGCATGAGGACTACATTAGGGAGTTGAGGCAAGAAGTGCCTCGGGTGCAAAACCCGATAAACCTCCTAGAAAGAATGTGGCAATGAACGTGGTGGGGGCAGAGCAAATAGGGGTGACTACCTTTTCCTGAGTGGGGAAGAGATTTTTTAAACAAGGAGAGTTGACAGATAAATATAAACTGTTGAATTTGATTGTGGTTTCAAACCTCGCCCCAATTGGACGAAAAAATGAAATCCTCCTTCGGATGGCCTGATTGTTTTATGCACTTAGGAAGGGCCATAGTATCGACCTCCCCTCCTTGGTTTTGATAGAAATGAAGAAGGGATGCGATGTGAAGCCGAATGCACTACCCTTTGGCACCATGGTCACAGAGATATGCAAGTACCATGGAATCAGGGTGAGACCGGAGATGACTATACAAAAGCCAATGGGCCCACTGAACAAGGCTTCCTTTCAGAGGATCCAAGGCCACAATGGAGGCCCAGCAGCCATACAGGAGGTGCCCCTGAACCATGGAGTTGATGAGGTGTAGGATAAGCTAGACGAGGAGGAGAAGAGAAAGTTGGATGTAGAGAGAGAGAGCAGGCACAGACACAGGGAACAGGCCCTAGCACTACGACCACACAATCGCTGAGAGAGATTAAGCTTGGCATCAAGACCAAGCAAGCTGAGATTCTTCGACAACAAGAGGAGAATTCTCCATATTCTGAGGGGTGGGGCTGTTAGAGCTGGAGGAGAGTGAGAGGGAGGTATTTCTGTACTTGATTGTGGTTTGGTATAGTTGTTTCTTGTTTTATGAATGAGCTTCTTCTTTGGTGGTTTTGTGTTGATGTTTACAATCTTTTTGTGTTTTGTCACTTCTTTAGTTGGATGGATTGAATCTTTGATGTTTGTATTAAACGATCATATTTTATGAAAGGAATGGTTCAATTTACCACTTTTATCTGTTTAAATGCATGTGTAGAATTAGCATTATACTATTATGAGTTAATGAATGATGGAACAAGTGTGGATGCTAAGACGGTTTGTTAAAGTACCTAATCACATGACCGGTTCGACACATAACTTAGCAATCTAGACTTAAAACCATAGCTCCTTGAACAATGGTATTCTCTTTATGCTTAAATTGTCAAATGTACATTGGTATTTGTTATTCTTAAGGTACAAGATGATCAGACTCGAAAATGGAATCGATATATAACCAACATTCCCTGAAACACCCAACATAACTAGTGGAGATAACAAAAAGTACCATGATAAGTTTTGAGACTTGCGATGCTTTTTGAGAGACAATCAACATTTACTCAAGTATGCTCTTTCACTTTCAATTTTTGAATAATCTCATTACTTAAGTAAGCTCTGAGCCGTGAGAAGACGCTTCTGAATCATGTCCACCTTCTCCAAGGTATCTCTAATCAGATCTGGACCCATGGAAGGTCTCCCTCCCACCTCTGTCCGACACACTGAAGAACGACAAGGCCTCCCATATATTGCCTCATAGGGTATCATCTGTATGCTTGCCTAATAACTACTGTTATAGACGAACTCCACCAAGGGTAAATGCTCTTTCAGCTACCCTTGAGGTCTAGGATGCATGCCCGCAGCATGTCCCCTAAAATTTGGATGGTTCTCTATGATTGACCGTCCGTCTGGGGATGAAATGTTGTACTTATCGTCAACTGTGTCCCTATGGCCCACAGGGAGCTCTCGCAAAAGTGAGCCATAAACCTAGGGTCCCAATCCGATACTATAGATATGAGCACCCCATGCAGCTAGACTATCTCCCGTATATACAACCTGCAGAACTCCTCCAATCTGAAGGTCATCCACACCACCAAAAAGTGTGTCGACCTAGTAAGTCGGTCCACTATTACCCACACCGTGTCCTATGCCCGCGATGTTCATGGCAAGTGGGTTATAAAATCCATCGTAACATGCTCCCACCTCCACTCAGCCACCTCCAAAGGCTGGAGCAACCCTACTGGTCTCTGGTGCTCAACCTTAACCTGCTGACACGTGAGACATCTACGGACAAAGTCTCCAACGTGCCTTTTCATCCCGCTCCAATAGTATTAACAACAAAGATCATGATACATCTTTATGCCACCTGGACAAACCGTAAAATGGGAGCAATGAAACTCTCTAAGGATCTCCTCTCTTAGATCTGCCAACTGGAAAACCACAACCCTTCCCCTAAACCGAAGACTACCATTCGTGTGAATGGCCCTGCCCTCATCACCTGTACCCAATTGTACCCGTTCTTTGCTGCACAGTATCTACACACATCCAAGTTCATCCTTGTAGGCATCACAATACACTGTGTACCTCTGATACCAAGCTGTGACGGTCATTAGAGCCTAAGCTATATACTGGACTCTAAACCTCTTTCACTCTCGCAATGGAAGATGATAGACTCATTTCCCACAAGGCCCATGTAAAACCTATGGCCTATGGTCTACTAGTGTCATTTTATACAGAATCATAAAAATAGGTGATGTATTGGGGTGTAACTTAATAGCAAGGTCTACATCCCTATATGGACATAATCTCGGTAGTTCATCCAAAAACATGTCCTCAAACTCACAAACCACCCGAGGAAGTCCCACCTCTGTCTCACCTCGTCCTCTAGAGTAAGGCTCGCAAGCCAATTCGTCAATTGTCCGTGCCATTGAGTGCTATACACGATTTGGGAAAAAGCATCATACTTTTTGCCATGAAACTTGAAACAAACACCATCCGATGTGTAGGCAGTTACTCTCTACTGATCACAATCAATGACGACCAGATGTGCCGCCAACCAATTCATCCCAAAGATGACGTCGAACTCCAACATGTCCATAACCCTAAGGTCTACGGTGAGTAGAATCCCCAAGACCTCTAACTCACATCTTTGACATATCTGATCAATGCAAACCTTAGCTCCTAAGTTGACTTTTTCATAAGGACTCCTTTAGGGTTGTGATTTTTAAATCTATTTCATCAACAAAACGTGAAAATAACGGTATATGACACACCCGAATCAAATGACACGTGCTCATAAACAGGGAAGTAAGAAATGTATCGTGGGTTATACTTGATATTTTCTGTTGTATTCCCTAGCCTCCTAACATCATCCCTCAATGTGTATGGCTTATAGGAATGGGGGAGTGTCACTCTCCCGCGGAATAATGGGGGAAAAAGGGCAACATAATGGTGGAATATGAAATGTACAAAATGTTTGGAATGAAATGTGTGTAATTTAGTGAACCAAAGTGCTCCCCAAGCGCAAAGAGTCTTTTGAGTGTCGTATTTTACTTTGAAAAGTATTCCAAGGTCGTCTCCTCATGGAAGGAAGAGAATTTCTATTGAAAGTAATTTTTGGTAAAAAGCAAAAAGTGTAAAATCTTTTGTTTGTGTTTTAGTGATTGGAGTTTTTGTAAAAATGAAATGGGAAACAAGTATTGGCTAATCCAAAAGGTTCACTCCAATGGAAATTCCAAATCAACTCGAAGTCTTCCTCAAATAGAGCTTAGATGAACGATTCAATTGTGGGAAGCTCGGGACTAAAATGGAGGTGAGGATTCAAGCATACCCTGTGAGAATGCCTATGGTGTATCAAGAACTCACAACCATGTCCTCACCCCAACCCAGTCAAACCGAACCATTGTATTCTGAGAGGAGGAAAGAAAGTGAGTTGATTTGGCGTTCCCAAGAGAAGTTCTCCCTTGAATTAGCCAACTTAAAATCTAGCTACTCATGCTAAAGGGAAAGACATACATGATGTAAAGAGACATGGTATTGAAATGGAAATGCAAATGAGATGAAAATGAAATTTAGAACTTGAATTAATGCTAGGAAATGGTAAACTACAAAGAGAATTTCATTTAACACAAAAATGGAAAAGTTGCAAAGAAGAAATTTAAACCCAGCAAAGATTATAAAAATGCAACATTGAATTAAACTTGATTACACTAGAATTAAAAGAGATTACAATGCAAGAAATAAAGATTACAATAGAACTACAACTTACTGCAATGAAATGGGTGAAGAAAATGCAAAAACATCAATTTTATCTCTCTAGCACTATTCATCATCTTCTTCCTTGAACTACTCTAAAGCTTAGGTAGCCACCACCAATATCTTGGGTGAATGCTGAATATATGGAGTGTGTACCTTCAAATTTCATCCATGGGGGGTCCCTCTAGCTGTGTGAAAGGCCTCCCATCAATAGGGGGCTGAATGGATGAGTATGGCAGGCTTAGCCTGCACTCCCCAAGCTTCACCCTTGTCTCTCTCCTCATTGAATGCCAAGCCTCAAAATTCTCCATCAAGGGTGTAAGAGGCATTAAGATGTGCAAAAAATGTTGGGGGCAAGTGGGAGAAGTGTAGGTGGGACCCCTAATAAAGTGGAGCATGAAAATAGTTGTTCTGGGCACTCTAGATGAGCGTACTAGTACTATGTACCGGTACCCCGAACTCCAGAGGCAGAACCGTACCGGTACGGCATACCGATACTCTTCTACTTCAGATTAGTTTTCATAGAATCATCATAACTATTGATCCAACGGTTGGATTGAGCTGACATTGTGACATAATATAGAAAACATCTAGATCTACAACTTTTATGTTTTGAAATTTTTCAGATTCGAAGTGGATCATGGTCAAAAATGGGAAAAATAGTGGTACTATGTCAAAACCTTGGGAAACCTGTGGGCTAAACCTTCCAAAATCCATTTCTCTTGGTTTCTTCACCTTCCAAGCCTCCCAATCCTCATTTAATGTGTCCATGCCTTCACCACACATCCATACTTGGTTGCAAAGTTCTAAAATACATGATTTACACTATAATTACCTACAACATCAAAAATTCAACATTATTCATAATTTTGGCTAACTCTAATTACTTAGATGCAAAAGTTGACTTAAAATGCATGTAATGAGGCCTTCAAATATGCAATATTTTGCTTTCATTAGGTTGCCGACTAATCCATCGGTTCATTCTGAGTGTGATGCCATAGACGTGCCCCTGGGTCCCCGAAGTCCTGGCCTGCAAGCCCTGTCCTCGGCCTTGACCCATGCCCTGGCCTTGGCCCATTTGGCCTGACTGCGGAGTCCCTACATGTGATGTAGTATGGGCCTATGTAGCACCCTGAAACTGATAATGGCTTCCTTGGCCCATGGTTGGGTAGGGAGGAACAAAGTAAGTCTGTGGCTGCCCCCACCGATGATTGGGACTGAGATGTCTCATAACTCTAGGATCCCTACCTCTGAGAATAATCCCGCTTCTTGTGATCCGATTCATAGTAATGGAAACATGCCCGTGGGCCTGCCAGCCTGGAAGCCTTGAATTGTCTCCTGCCTTGGGAGGATTGACCTTGGCCTTGGTCCACATCCTTGATCAACCGGCCTAGTTGCAAAATACCCGCACATGAAGTACTAGGGGCTTGTGCAGTACCCTGTAGTTGGGACAAATCTTGTTGGTCCCTAATGGGGCAAGGAGGAACAACTTGTGATTGTGTGAGCCCCATTGATGATTGGGATTGAGATGTCTCAGAACTCCGTGAGCTTTGCCTTAAGGGACAATCCTTCCTCACATGGCCCAACTATCGACAATAGAAACATGTCCTCTGGCCTCCTTGAAACGTCCCCTTAAATTTCTTCTTTCCTTGGGACAAATGATTATGGGCTTGGCTTTGCCCCTGTGATTCTTGTGGGTTGGATGTTCTATGCTTTTTCCATGAATGGTGGTGGCCCATGGAAGTTAAACTCCATTGCATGGCTTGAGCCCCTTGGCTCATATTAGCGCTTGCCTGTGCTAGGTTAGCAGCCATCGTATCTATAGCCTCTGTAACGGCTTGTTGGTCAAAGGCCGGTGATGGTTGGTTGTCATTCTGCCCACCTCCTTGGCCGCGTCCTCTCCCTCTACTTGCCATCTACATGATTAGTAGTTAAAAATAGCATAACACTATGCCTTTTTAGAACTAATTGTACTTTGATGAATTTTAAATGATGACTTTTCAATGCATAAATTGTACAAGGGACTTTCATGTAACACTGGAGCAAAATTTGGAAAAAGCTTGGACTAAGGCAAGAACGTTTAAACGCCAATCAATGTTCGAATATTACCTTAAATCATGTGAAGATCAGACTACTGAGACATGGCATGTTGCATCCAAGAAGGAAGACCCTAAGGTACTTGAGTACCACGTTCCAACATCAATCAATGTGCGAACATTACCATAAATCATGAAAAGACCAGACTGCTTTATGGAGTGTGGAAATGAACTTCACAGAAGACTATAGGCCACTTGAGTGGGAAGGTCAGACTCCATCAGCACGTTCAAACGCCCATCAAACAAAGACAGAGACAACTTTCAAATGCCAGACAACATTTGAACGTTGTCCCCAGACTGGCTGCAGAGTAGTTAGCTTTCACTTGGACTTGGGTGGCATACACTATTCTTTCACACTCTCTTCTCCCCCCTACTCCTTGCCTATAAATATTCCCCTTGTGGGAGCTTTGAAGAGGAGATTTTGGTAGGAAATTAGAACCTGGTTTGTAAGGCTTAGACTACACCAAGAACTAGTAGAGAACTTGAAGGAGGCTTAGACTCCCACTTGTAGTTATATAATTAGTCTTAGACTTAGTCTTATATTTACTTGTATCAAGGGAGATAGATCACCTTTGGTTGTGGTGGAAACCCTCCAAAAGTGACTAGCTTTCTTCTACTTTCATTTATTGTCTTTCACTTCCATTGTTTGAGCTTCCTTCTTCCCTTAGAGGAGTGAAACTCTTCCACTTTTCTAGAGCTTTACTAAATCCATTGGCTAGCTTTCTTCTACTTTCATTTATTGTCTTTCACTTCCATTGCTTGAGCTTCCTTCTTCCCTTAGAGGAGTGAAACTCTTCCACTTTTCTAGAGCTTTACCAAAGCCGTGATGCGTGGAACGTGATTCACTCATTCTTTGTCGAAGATCGGCTCCTCGCTTATTGTACTTTACCTTGTAAGTCCTCTACTTGAAGGGATGAGCATCACTCACTTTTCTAGCTTTACCAAAGCAATGAAGAGTGAGTAGTTTCTCATTCACTCTTTAGTAAAAGGTGATGGACATGTATAAATCATATAGAAGTTATATTTTGTGCATTTCATTTATGCTTTAATGTTTTATATTACACCTGTTTATTGAATGAATGAATGCATCTGGCAAAGCTAAAGTACTTTGTATAATCGTAGGTTCTTTCTATGACATAGATGACTCTTGCATAGAAAGATCCATGTGTTCAAGGCAAGTACTCCGGCTAGATCTTCATGACTACCTTTCAATCTTCACCATTGATGGACTTCATTTAAAAGATGGAATATTAACGCCATGGTTGGATGCCTTATGGAAACACTTGCTTATTTGTAGATGGGTTAAGTCTCGGCACAGACAATTCTTGTAAACTTCTATAAAGGCATCAAAATCATGTGCTTAATTCTTACAATCCACCTTTAATTTTCGATTAACTTGTCGTTGACATGGGAGTTAATTGAGTTACCAAGCACAAGTATAATAAACAGGATGATTAACTATATATTCAGATCCTTAAGTTAAAGGGTGATTGTTTACATTTGAATTTATCTTATATTTTGTCTATCAAACTCTTGGAAAAAATCTTATATTCTGTTTAGGAAATCCCGTAACTTTAAACTCTCAAAGTTTCCAGTTACTTGGTCTCTATCACTGTTACTTCAAAACACTAATCATAGTTCCTTGTGGATTCGACTCCAGACTTAATTGGATTATTACTTCAACTTGACCGCCTGCACTTGGGTGCACACATATCGGAACAAGTCACCCACTTCATTTTCCCTCTCTTCTTTTCTCTCTTTATCCAAAAAATTGAAGGTAAATGGGGCAAAACTCAAATTTTTCTGCCCTATTTATACTCCTAATTACTTAGCCCTCATTAAGCCACATGCCCTGTCTTTTTCTGATCTAAACTAAGTTTAAATTATTTTCCCTATATTGCATTTAAAATCCAATTGAGTTTATTTTAATCGCACAATGCCCGATCGCATTATAAAACTCAAAAAATTTAACTATTTCGAAATTCAACGCAAATTGACTAGGTAACTAGATTTCGTGAGACGAAGCCAAAAGTTACAGGGAATCTTGGCTAGTATAGCTTTCCGGGAGTGGTAGATGCTTGAGACTATGGGACAGTTCAGACTACAATACAGAGGTCAAGCTCAAGGGACTTTGGGTAATCTAGTGGCTACGCCTTCTGTAATGCCCTAAAATCCACCTTCGATGGCATTACTATCTAAAAATCATTCACATCATAAGAACAACTAATAAAATCCATAAATAAATAAAATTTCATTCTTCATACATAATATCTACAACATCATCCAAAAGAATATGTCAAATCATGGTCATTCCATCCAAAATAATATGCTAAACTATGCCAATTACACTACAAAAATCAACTTTTATCTTGTAGCGGAATAAACAAAACATCATCCCTACAATGTCTCAAAATGCATCTCTAGTCTAGAACATAATGAGATCAACTCTAGACATTGCTCTCAGGATCCACGCTTCCATCCAATTGAGCTTCCCAAGCTACCTACTTATCAACTCCGAGCTAATCCTCTAAAATGAAATCTAAAAATAAATATTGTTTGTAGGGGGTGAGCACTGAGCTCTGCAGGAAATCCTCCCAAACTCGAACAAGATTTAGAAAACATATAAAATCCGTTGGTCTCATTTTACAAATATCATATATGACTTTTGAAAGAAAATAGTGACAGTTCATCCGATCTCAAGTTTACGCAATATCAATATATAGAATGAAGAAATAAAACTAATTTTCAAACCACAAACTATTCCAATATCAACCATTTCCAACAATTTCTTGTATCATTCCCCTCAATGCACCATTACCCACATTATGTATCTATATCTCATGTATGCAGTAAGGCTTTGCATGAATACATACATTGAGAATATCCTGGCTAATTTTAGGAAGAGTATATACTGACGCATCGGCAGTGACGAATCCAACCCAATAATAGTATACTAACCCTTAGCCTCGATACCACGTGAGGAAATAGTGGTTTGGTACTCGTAAAGCACCAACCCCACTATGAGTTGTAGGGAACCTTCAAACCCACACGGAATAAGAAACACATCGACCCACTCTACGATACTTAGTCAAGGGTCACTCATGTTCATCCAAACAACCGCACAAGAGATACAATTCCAAACTAATTTCTCGAATCATGAGTAAATCAAGAACCCCAATTCCCATGTATTTTTCCAATGAAAAAATTTAAGAAAATATGCAGGAGATCATCAAATATATAATTTTTAGTGTTAAAACAAAGAACAAGAGTTTTTAAATCAAGAAAAAGAATATCAATAGAAAAATCTCTATTTCTTGAAAAACTAGGTTTTGACATCAAGAACATGAATTTTATGGCTATCAAACCATAACTTCACTCAAGGCATAGTAAGATTTGCAAGAACATCTAGAAACAAGGATTCCATAACAAATATCTATGATTGAGAGTCAAAACATACATATATATAAATCCTAGCTTCAATGGACAAGAGTGAGAAGAAACCCCTACCTTTCTTCCTTAGTGTTGCGTGAAAAACTAGAAGATTTGATCCACTTCACTGTGAAAATCCCCCTTGATCTTGTGCTTCTCCCCCTCTTTCTTCCTCTCTAAGATTCTCTAGGGTTAGAAATGGTGAAATGAGGCTAAGAGAGGTGTCCTTCAGTATTTATAGGGTGAAAAACAAACCACTTATTGCAAATCTGATACTAAGGATTTTGACCTCACGTTCAAACATCATTTGGCATTCGAACGTTAGTAGTGCAAATTACTGCTTCATGTTCGAACATCATTATAGCGTTCGAACATTAGTTACTCCTAGTACTTTTACTTTTTCCATTAGAGCTCTGCAGACACCAAAGTACTGGAACTCATTATCATTCGAACGGACTCCTAGTTTTCAATGAAACTTCCCGTGAAGTTTTGACGTATTTAAAGGTCGATTTGAAAACAATTTTTGAAACACACTTTTGTAGCTCTGGAAGTCTAGTTTCTACTGTAAAAATTTCAGATCAAACGAACATCAAAGTAAAAAGTTATGGTCCAAATAATAAGGCAATGTGAAAATTCTTTCTACCCAAGTTCTGTCAAAAATGTGTTTTAACTCTGGAACACTTCCTAATTTCTACTTTTACATCCTATATAGTACATGATTCCCTCACTACATATATGAGCATTTCAAAATCATTACATTATTATATAAAGACAAGAATGTGGGGATTTACAATCTACCTCTCTTCAACAAAGTTTTATCCTCGAAACTTACCTTAAGTAGAGAACAAATGAAGGTACTTCTCTCGCATCTCCAGCTCTGGTTCCCTGGTAGCTTTCTCCACCCCATGATGTTACCACAAAAGTTTCACTAGTTGTAATACTTTATTGTGAAGCACCTTCTCCTTGGTATCGAGAATCTCCACCGGTTGTTCTTCATATGCTGCTTTATCTTGAATTTCAATTTCCTCCAAATCCACGACATGAGTTGTATCCTATTGACACTTTCTTAACATTGACACATGGAACACGTCATGTAACCCTGATAACTAGGCTAGTAATAGAAGTTGACACACCACTTTGCCCACAGCTTTGATCACTTCAAATGGTCCGGTGTACCTTGGGGCTAACTTCCCCTTCTTGCCAAATCTAAGCACTCCATTCTTAGGTGACACTTTGAGGAACACATAGTCCCCCTCTTAGAATTCCAAGGTTCTTCTTCTTCTATCCGCATTGCTTTTCTATCTACTTTGAGTTGTTTATATTCTTTCCCTAATTAGTTGAATTTTCTCAATAGTCTGCCAAACAATTTCTGGCCCAAACAAGCTACTATCTCCAGCTTTTAACCAACAAGTCAGGGACCTACATGGTCTCCCATACAATGCCTCATAAGGTGCCATGTCAATTCTAAATTGAAAACTATTGTTATATGCGAATTCCACCATCTCCAACTTCCTTTAAAGTCTAGCACACATGCTCGAAATATGTCCTCCAAAATTTGTATAACCCTCTCAGATTGGCCATCCGTTTGAGGATGAAAGGCGGTGCTATAATGCAACTATGTCCCCATAGCTCATTGTAGACTTTGCCAAATTTGTGCCACAGAACTAGAATCATGATTTGACACAATAGAGAGTGGAACTTCATGTAATCTAACAATCTCATGAATATAAAGCTTGTTCAAGGTCTATAAAGTGTCAGTGGTCTTCATACTCAAGAAATGAGCAGACTTAGTGAGTCTATCTACAACGACCTATACAACATTATGCCCCCGTGACGTCCGTGGAAAACCAGACATGAAATCCATGTTGATGTGATCCCATTTCCACTCTAGGATAGGTAAGGATTGTACTAATCCTCTGGATTTTTGATGCTCCACCTCACTTGTTAACACACCATGCACTTTGCAACGTACTTAGCCGCATCTTATTTCATCCATTTCCACCAATTTTGATGCTTCATGTCTCTATACATCTTAGTACTACTTGGATGTATGAAAAATGTTGAACGATGGCACTCACCCAACACTTCTTCCCTTTCTTGGTCATTGTTGGGTACACATAGTCTTCCACGAAACTATAACTCATCATTATGTATTGACTAGTTCTCAATCATCTCATTCCTCTCCAATCTACCCTGGATAGTGCTAAACTCTATATCTAATCGTTACAATTCCACAATCCTTTGTTGGAGAATTGGTTGAGCCACAAGATTAAATAAGCATGGTCAGTCCTCCTGTCTATCCACTAATAGATTAAATTCCTCCAAATCATCCATCATCTTCCACCTATTAATGGCAAAGAACATTCATTTTACCCCAAGACTTTCTGCTAAGTGCATCTGATACTACATTGGCCTTCCGCAGATGGTAGTTGAGTGTGAAGTCGTAACCTTCTAGATATTCAATCCACCTTCTAGATATTTAATCCACCTTTTTTGCCAAAGATTCAAGTCTTTTGTGTGAATATATACTTTAGGCTCTTATAATCAAAAAATAGTTAAAACATTTCTCCATACAGGTAACACCTCCACAACTTAAGAGCAAAGACCACAGTAGTAAGCTCTAAGTCATGAGTGGGATAGTTCTACTCATGAATCTTTAGTTGTCTCGAGCAATAAGCAACTACCTTACCTCCCTGCATCAGCACACATCTCAAGCCTTGTAACAAAGAATCTATGTAAATATCGTATCCTTCTCCACTGCTCTAAATAATGAGGATATGAGTTGTTGTCAACCTTTCCTTCAAGGTGCGAGAGGCTAGTTCACACTGTTGAGTCCACAAGAATCTTTCCCCCTTCTTTGTAATGCGGCTCATTGGCATCGATAGCTTTCAGAACCCTGCCACGAACCTCTGGTAGTTGTAAAACCTGGGTAAATTTAAACTTTTTATGAAAAAGGGTAAAATGATAATTTGCCCCTACGGTATGGTTTGTAAACCTGAATTTTTCTAGAACTCGAATGATGAAATGGAGTATAAATCACTTGGGAGTATAAAAAGGGTGCATTATGGGCCAAGTGTTTTGGGAGTATAAAAGGGGAGAAATATTAGCTTTCTCCCCATTCTTCATCCTTTCACCGATAAAAGAGAGAAAGAGAGAGAAAAAGAGAGAAATCCTACCTTCTTTCTAAATCTACAGAGCTCGGATGTTTGAATCTACTCGATCCAAGAATTAAAGTTGCTCCTCTCGTCGAGGGCTACACGACCATACCAAAAACAACGGCTTTCACCAAAGGATTGGAAGAAAAATTTTGGGAGGGCTCGGATTTGAGCTCGGGCTAAATTTTTGGAGCTTCCCAGCGTGTTCTTATACTTCAACAGGTAGGGTTCCTTCCTAGTAGGATTTATTTTACAACTTAGGGTGTTAAATTGAAATGGGTAGGTTGATAGAGATATATAGCACTTGCCTATGTTTGTGAAATTGATAAAAGAGGTATGAAAATGGGTATAGAAATGGATTAAAATAAATTCCTAGAATGGAATTGGTATATGGTAATTACTTGTGTAATTCCTTGAAAATTGGTGTTATGTGGGCATGCTATGTGTTTATATTATGCCTTTGTGAATAAAGTGTGTTATTGGCATATATTATGTAATAACATACTTGTGATGTATTGTTGGATATAAAAATGTTAATGTATGTTTATAGATATATCGACATTGTGATAGAATTGGTAATTATATACTTTGGATATGAATTGCAATGGAATATGTATAAATGTGTTAAAATGTGCTCATATGACATTAATTACAAATAGGGCATGACATCAATATAGCAATGGTGCATTACATTGCATTTGCACAGAGGCATCGCATCCATGGGCACTAGACATGGGTGTGTGCATATTTTGATCAAGCATCATACTTGGTGGTTGATGGGTGGGCTCAGAAAAGTTGGATTAAAAATCCGACTGAGGCACACGGCTGCATGAAAATTGGGTAGGTGTTAGCAAGAAGGGCTAGACAATCCCTCGGGTGAGAGGGCTGGTGAACAGATATGCACTCCGTTGGTATAAGAGCTCATAAAGTGTGTCGGTGTACGCGAAACCGTTGGTGAAAGTCCATGAATTCGGTGTCGGTTGGTGTAAGTCCATAAATACCCACCCCAAAAAAGACCCGAAGATTTTTAAATAGTCATTGGGTGTGTAACGCCGATGGTGGGGCTTAGAAAGTCAGTTTTTATACTCATGGCATTGCATGGGGGAAAAGGAGCCAGGGAGGGCTCAGGTTGAGTTGCATGAGTGGGTGTCACCTCATATCATGGCATGACATGTTAGATTCTAACTTAGACTTGCTAAATCTTGGTTGGAATGGTTGTTGCTTGTTTATATGTTGCATGTGAGCATTCATATTCATCTAAGTTCGAGAGTAGCCTCTATAGGAAATACTCTACTGAGCGTGGCTCACCTTTTATGGAAAAAATATTTCAGGTGCGGGTAGTATGTTGGTGAAAGGCGGTATGTTGGCGAAAGGCTCTCACTCGGGGCCTCAAATATGAAGAAAGTCAGAATGTGGCTCTATTTTGAGTTTTTGTACAAGTATTATGAAAACTTAGTTTTGATATGTAAATTTATGGAAATGAATACAATAGAATTTGTATGGACCTTGTATTAAATGAAAATCTTCATTATACATGTGTTGGATGGATATAATATGGATTGAAATGAACTGGAAATGAAAAACATGTGAAACAGGCAAAACTAGACAAAGCATACCAGTACAGCCTACCGGTACAACTTTGTCTAGTAGGCAAAATCTACCGGTATACCCTACTAGTAGGAATCTTTCCAGTAAGCTCGCCCTACCGATATGCCATACCGGTAGGCCTTCCAAAAATATGAAATTTTAAAACTATTTTGCCATGCTTTTGGGCCATGTGTCCTTCCTTCCAAATGATGTAAATGGACTATAATGGAGTAGGAAAAGTCGTACATAAGACCATGATTTGATTAAATGATAAAATTTACATGGTTACACGTGTGGGTTATGATCCTAGTTAAGGGGATTCTATTGACATGATATCGGGTTGTGCGACAATCACAGGTACTTTCGCAGATTGAGGGTGGTCAACTATAGAAAAGGATCCCCGATTTTAAGGGCGTCACAGCTTGGTGTCAAAGCCTAGGTATAGGATTTACCTAGGGCTTAATGGGTATGGGTTTAGACCATTGCATTCATTGTGCATTTCATGTTATGTGCAAAGTGATATGTGAATTATATGCATGGTGAAATGTATATGGAAAAAGAGACACTAGTGTTAGAAAACATAACCTTGGGAGTCGAAAAATAAAGGAACGAGATGGTTCATACTATAGATGTCTACTAGTAGGTGGCACACGCACTACTAGGGTGACAAAGGGAGAAATCTCAAAGTTTATAAAAAAAAAAAAATTGGCCTCTATTTTGGGACAATATGTAAGGACCTATAGTTTTCTGAAATGTGTGTAGATGGCAAATAGGGAAGACCACGCCGAGGCGGTGGGCGGAACAATGATCAACCACCACTGGCCTTTGACCAACAAGCCTTCGTGAAGGCTATTGGTGTTGCGGCTGCTACGATTACACAGGCTAGTGCAAGTGCTGGTCAAGGAGGCTCAAGTAACTTCCAAAAGTTTAAGGCACACAAGCCTCCATTTTTTAATGGAGGGGCGGATCTGATGGTAGATGACCATTGGTTCTGGTAGGTTGATAAGATTTTAGAGGCAATGGAGATCACTTCTGATGCCACGAAGATAAGGCTAGCTGCATTCTAATTAAAGGGAGAAGCCCAACTGTGGTGGGATTAGGCAAAGGACTTATAGAATTTGGAGGCAATGACATGGGCCAAGTTCTGGGAGCTCTTCATGGGCAAGTACTTCCCAGCGACTGTTCGACAAGCGAAGTCCTAGGAATTCTTAGATTTAAGGTAAGGGACAATGACGGTGCTGGAATACATGGCTAAGTTCACTGAGTTAGCCCATTTCGTCGATGACTACGTGGCCACAAACATGGCCAAGGTGAGGAAGTTTGAGGATGGTTTGAAATTGTTCATCCGGGGTAAAATTGTGGGCCACTGCTTGTAAAACATGAATTCGATGGTCACGACAGGTATGGCCATTGAGAGAGAAGTTGAGGATGCATAGAACATCTGGGAAACATGTATTAAAGACAAGAAGAAGGAGGGTCAATCCTCTTCTTCTAGCTCAGGGAAAAGACAAAGAACTGCTACTCCACAGGGACAACATTGACAAGGCCGTGCCTATCAAGGCCAAGGCCAAGGTCGATCCTCCTAAGGTGGGGGAAACTTGAAAACAACATATCAGGTAGGTTAGAAGACTTATTTCCATTGCCACCAGTAAAGTCATATGAAGCGAGATTGCCCACAGAGGTAGGGGTCCCAAAGTTATGGGGTGTCTCAGTCCTAGTCGTCGGTGGGGCATGCACATACTTATTTTGTTCCTCCCTACCCCATTATGAGCCAAGGAAGCCAGTACCAGTTCTAGGGTGCTACTAAGGCCCCTACAACTTCATGAGCGGAGACTCCACAATCAGGCCAGATAGGCCAGGGCATAGGTCGAGGCCAAGGACAGGGTGTGTAGGCCGAGACTTCGGGGACCCAGGGACGTGTCTACGCCATCACACCTCAGACTAAGCCAGTGGATCATTCGGTCATTCAGGGTACATTTCTACTCTCTCGCTTATGGGCTAGGATGTTATTTGACTCTGGTGCATCGCATTCATTCATATCTGCATCATGTGTTAGCGATTTGGGCTTAGAGGTCGATACCTTGGAAGAGCCATTGTATGTGAATTCACTCCTAGGAGCTAGGGTATGTGTTGACCAGATATGTCGGGGCTGTGAGTTAGAGATCTCAGGGATTCTACTCATTGTGGACCTTAGGGTCATGGACATGTCAGAGTTCAATGTCATCCTTGGGATGGATTGGTTGGCAGCACATCGCGTCATCATCGATTGTGATTGGAAAAGGGTAACTACTTACACACCGAACGGTATTTGTTTCAAGTTTTAGGGGAAAAGCATGAAGTTTTTCCCTAATCCGTGTATGACTCCTGTTGGCATGGGCAGTTGATGGATTGGCTTGTGAGCCTTACCCTAGAGGATGAGGTGAGACAGGAGTTGGGTTTACCTCGGGTTGTGTGTGCGTATGAGGATATTTTTTGAATGAACTACCGGAATTACCTCCCCATAGGGATGTAGACTTCAGAATTGAGTTACATCCTGGTACGTCGCCTGTTTCTATGACTCCACATAGGATGGCGCCAACTGAGTTGCAAGAACTCAAGGTCCAATTGCAAGAATTGTTGGGCAAGGGTTTTGTTAGACCGAGCACTTCACCATGGGACGCTCCGATATTGTTTACCAAGAAGAAGGACAAGACCCTTCAATTGTGTATAGACTATCGACAATTAAATCAGGTTACTATCAAGAATAGGTACCCTTTGCCGAGGATCGATGACTTGTTTGATTAGTTGAGGGGAGCACAGGTCTACTTCAAGCTAAATCTTCACACCGGCTACCATCAGTTGAGGATTAAGAGGCCGATATCCCTAAGATGGCATTCAGAACGCAGCATGGGCATTTCGAGTTCACTATGATGCCATTTGGATTGACAAATGCCCTAGCGGCATTCATGGATCTCATGCATAGGGTGTTCCAATCCTATTTAGATTAGTTCGTTGTAGCATTTGTTGATGACATCCTGATCTACTCCAAGTCTGAGGAGGAGCATGAGGGTCACTGAAGGGTTGTTCTCCAGAATTTGAGAGATCATTAGTTCTATGCCAAGTTCAGCAAATGTGAATTTTGTCTTACGCAGGTAAAATTTTTAGTACACGTAGTGTCGGCTTCAGGTGTATCCATGGACCCGGAGAAGGTGGAGGCAGTCATGAGTTGGGAGAGGCCGAAGTCAGTCTTTGAAATACGCAGTTTCTTGGGATTGGTAGGGTATTACAGGAGGTTCATCGAGGACTTCTCCAGACTAGCTACACCTATGACTAAGTTGACCCGAAAAGAGGTCAAGTTTCAATAGGATGAACCGTGCGATAAGGCATTCCAGGAGTTAAAAAGGAGGCTTATTTCAGCTCCTATTTTGATAGTCCCGGAGAGGGGACAGATGTACACGGTATACTGTGATACCTCCAGAGATGAACTTGGATGTGTTTTAATGCAGTCTGGGAGAGTGGTGGCTTATGGTTCTTGGCAATTGAAGAACCACGAGTAGAATTACCCAACACACGACATGGAGTTGGCGGTCATTGTCTTTGCCTTGAAGGCTTGGCGCCACTATCTATATGGGGAGTAGTTCGAGGTATTTTCAGACCACAAGAGTCTTAAGTATATCTTCACTCAACAAGACCTCAACATAAGGTAACGTAGGTGGATGAAGTACCTAGAAGACTACAACTTCACTTTGCATTACCATCCTGGTAAGGCAAATGTGGTGGCTGATGCACTCAGCCAGAAGTCACAGGGAGTTGTGGCTAGTGTGGCTTCCCGTGAATGGCAGATGCTTGAGACTGTGGGATAGTTCGGGCTACACTACAGGGATTAGGCTCAGGGTGTTTTAGGGATTTTAGTGGCTACGCCCTCCCTACTGAGCAGAGTGATCAAGTCCCAAGGACAGGACCCAGAGTTATTATCCATCAGGGACCGAGGGCAGACAGGTATCGGTGATGAGGGCTGGGCCATTCACTCAAATGACAATCTTCAGTATAGGGGAAAGGTTGTAGTTCCCCAAATAGCGGATCTGAGAGAGGAGATCCTTAAGGAGTTTCATTTCTCCCGATTTATTGTGCATCCAGGTGGCACAAAGATATACCATGATCTTCATCGCCCGCATTATTTGAGCAGAATCAAGGCTAAGCACCAGACACTAGCTGGGTTGCTCCAACCCTTAGAGGTAGCTGAGTGGAAGTGGGAGCACGTCACAATGAATTTTGTGACCCACTTCCCACGGACATCGCGGGGACATGACACAATGTGGGTGATAATGGACCGACTTACAAAGTCGGCACACTTTTTGGTTGTGTGAATGACCTTCGCACTGGAAGAATTTTGTAGATAGTATATACGAGAGATTTTTCGGTTGCATGGGATGCTAGTTTCTATAGTATCGGATCGGGATCCCAAGTTTACAGCTCATTTTTGAGAGAGTTTCCAAAGGGCCCTGGGGACATAGTTGTTGATGAGCATAACTTTTTATCCCCAAATGGACGGTCAGTCTGAGAGGACCATCTAGATATTAGAGGACATGCTATGGGCATGCATCCTAGATCTCAAGGGTAGCTAGGAAGAGTATTTAACCTTAGTAGAGTTCGCCTACAATAGTAGTTATCAGGTGAGTATATAGATGGCACCCTATGAGGCACTATATAGGAGGCCTTTTCATTCCCCGATTTGCTAGATGGAGGTGGGAGAGAGACCCTTTACGGGTCTAGATTTGGTTAAAGACACCTCAGAGAAGGTGGACCTGATACGAAAATGTCTTCTTATGACTCAGAGCCGACAGAAGAGCTATGCTGGTAGAGGACGGTGACCTCTAGAATTTGAGGTGGGAGATCACGTCTTCTTGAAGGTGATGCCTAAGAGGGGAGTGGTCAGATTCAAAAAATAGGGAAAGCTGTTGCAGAGGTTTATCGGGCCCTTTGAGGTACTCAAGAGGGTGGGTACAGTGGCTTACAGATTGGCATTACCGCCAAATTTATTGGGTGTTCATGCGGTGTTCCATGTCTCTATGCTCCAGAAGTATACTCTAGATCCGACACATGTGGCAGATTGGGGTGAATTGATTGTTGATGTGGATGGAACCTTTAAGGAGGGATCGGTCCATATCATGGATAGCCGAGAGTAGGTTTTGCGAGGCAAGATGGTGAGGTTAGTGAAAGTGTTGTGGCAGCACCGTGGTGTGGAGGAGGCGACATGGGAGCATGATGATACCATACGTACCAACTATCCGTTCCTATTCGAGGATGGAGGTACAATTTTATAATCATAAGTATGATAAAACTATTGCATATTCATATGGTTGAATGTGCATGTGTGAGTGAATTTCGAGGATGAAATTCTTTTAAGGGGAGAAGAACATAAAACCTGGATAAATTTAAACCTTTTATGAAAAAGGGTAAAATGGTAATTTGCCCCCTATGGTACGGGTTATAAATCTAAATTTTTCTAGAACTCAGATGAAGAAATAGACCTCACTATTGAATTCGTCTCGCGAAATGTAGCTACTTCATCAATTTTTGTCGAATTCTAAGATAGTCGGATTGTTTACGTTTTACGAGACGATAGAGTCTCGGGTGATCCAAAAACGAAATTTTTAATAAAATTTTGAAATTTAAAAATTAATTTAAGGCAAATTAAATTAAAAATATTTTAAACTTGAATCGAGATTAAATTTAATCATTTCGGGACAAAAATGGATCCAGGAAAAAGAGGACGTGTGGCGTGTTGTGGGCTAAGTGTTTTGGGAGTATAAAAAGGGGAGAAATCTCCGATAACAGAGAGAAAGAGAGAGAAAAATAGAGAAATCCTACCTTCTCTCTATGATCCACGGAGCTCGGGTGTTCGAATCCACTCGAGCCAAGAATTAAAGTTGTTATTCTTATCGAGGGCTACACGACCACACCATAAACGACGGCTTTCACTGAAGGTTTGGAAGACGAAATTTTGGGAGGGCTTGGATTTGAGCTTGGGCTAAATTTTTGGAGCTTCCCAATGTGTTTTTACGCTTCAAGAGGTAGGGTTCCTTCCCACTAGGGTTTATTTTACAACCTAGGGTATTAAATTGAAATGGGTAGGTTGATAGAGATATATATCACTTGCCTATATTTATGAAATTGATAAAAGGGTATGAAAATGGGTATAGAAATGGTTTAAATTAAATTTCTGGCATGGAATTTGTATGTAGTAATTGCTTATGTAATTTCATGGAAATTGGTGTTATGTGGACATGTTATGTGTTTATATTATGCCTTTGTGAATAAAGTGTGTTATTGGCATATATTATATAATAACATACTTGTGATATATTGTTGGATATAAAAATGTTGATGTATGCTTATAGATATATCGACATTGTGATGGAATTGATAATTATATGCTTTGGATATGAATTGCCATGGAATATGTATAAATGTGGTAAAATTTGCTCATATGACATTCATTACATATGGGGCATGACATCGATATAGCAATGACACATTACATTGCATTTGCACGGAGGCATTGCATCCATGGGCATGAGACATGGGTGTGGGTATGGGTGTGTGCATGCTTTGATCAAGCACCTTACTTGGTGGTTGATGGGTGGGCTCTGAAAAGCTAGATTAAAAATTCGACTGAGTTGCACGGCTGCATGAAAATTGGGTCGGGGTTAGCAAGAAGGGCTAGACAATCCCTCGGGTGAGAGGCCTGGTGATTGGATACGCACTCCGTTGGTATAAGAGCTGCATGAAAATTGGGTCGGGGTTAGCAAGAAGGGCTAGACAATCCCTTGGGTGAGAGGCCTGGTGATTGGATACGCACTCCGTTGGTATAAGAGCTCATAAAGTGTGTCGGTGTACGTGAAACCGTTGATAAAAGTACATGAATTCTGTGTCGGTTGGTGTAAGTCCATAAATACCCACCCTGCGAAAAACCCAGAGATTTTTAAATAGTCATTGGGTGTGTAACGCCAATAGCAAGGCTTGGAAAGTCGGTTTTTATACTCATGACATTGTATGGGGGAAAAGGAGCCAGGGAGGGCTTGGATTGAGTTGCATGAGTGGGTATCACCTCATATCATGGCATGACATGTTAGATTTCCAACTTAGACTTGCTAAATCTTAGTTGGAATGGTTGTTGCTTGTTTATGTGTTACATGTGAGTATTCATATGCATCTAGGTTGGGGAGTAGCCTTTGTAGGAAATACCCTACTGACCATGGCTCACCCTTTAAGGGAAAAACATTTCAGGTGCTGGTGGTACATTGGCGGAAGGCTCTCACTTGGGGCCTCAAGTATGAAGAAAGCTGGAATGTGGCTCTATTTTGAGTTTTTGTACAAGTATTATGAAAACTTAGTTTTGATATGTAAATTTATGTAAATGAATGCAATAGAATGTGTGTGGACCTTGTATTAAATGAAAATCTTCATTATACATGTGTTGGACGGATGTAATATGGTTTGAAATGAATTGAAAATGAAAAATATGCAAAATAGGCAAAACTAGACAAAGCATACCGGTACGGCCTACCGGTACAATTTTGTCTAGTAGGCAAACCCTATCGGTAGGAATTTTTCAGTAGGCAAACACTACCAGTATACCCTACTGGTAGGAATCTTTCCAGTAAGCTCACCCTACCGGTATGCCATACCGGTAGGCCTTCCAAAACTCTGAAATTTTAAAACTATTTTGCCATGCTCCTGGCCCATGTGTCCTTCCTTCCAAATGATGTAAATGGACTATAATGGAGTATGAAAAGTGGTACATTGGGCCACGATTTGATTAAATGATAAAATGTACATGGTTACATGTGTGCATTTTGATCCCGATTATGGGAATGCTATTGACGTGATGTCGGGTTGTTCGACAATCATGGGTACTTCCGCGGGTTGACTGGTGGCCAACTACAGAAAAAGGACCCCCGATTTTAGGGGCATCACAGTAGTAGCCTGCTAAGGCTAGAAAACTATGTATTTTTGTCACATTCCTCGGTGGTTCCCACTTCATCACTACTTTAATCTTTGTGGGGTCAATAGCTACACCCTGTTCTGACGCAACATGACCAAGGAATTTCACTTCCTTCATCCAGAACTCACATTTACTCATCTTAGCATATAACTTATGGTCTCTTAATGTCTGTAGCACTACCGGAAGATGGTGTTCATGTTTTTCTTGTGTCCGTGAATAGATCAATTTGTCATCAATAAACACAATAACAAACTGAACTATATACGGTCGAAATACTTTGTGCATCAAATCCATAAAGGCTGCAGGAACATTAGTCAGTTCAAACGGCATTATAGTATATTTGAAATAACCATACCTGGTAAGTAAATTCGTCTTAGAAATATCCTCCTCCTTGATCCTTAGTTGATGGTACCCTGTGCAAAGATCAATCCTGGAGTAATATTTAGAACTCCTCAACTAATCGAATAAATCATCAATTCATGGCAATGGGTATTTGTTCTTCATTGTCACTCGATTCAACCTCTAGTAGTCTATGCATAACTGAAGTGTTTCATCATGCTACTTCACAAAGAGGAATAGGACTCCCCAAGGTGAAGTGATTAAACAGATAAACCTAATAGCCAATAGTTGATTCAACTGCTTCCTTAGCTCCTTCAACTCCAAATGTGTCATCCTGTAGGGACCAATGGATATGGGTTTGGTTCTCTGATATAGATCAATCGTAAACTCAATCTCTCCATGTGGGGGTAACCTAGGTAGTACATCTGGGAAGACATCCGAAAAATCTGACACTATCAATACCATGTCAGATTGGGATTTATCTTGACCATCTCCCATTAAGTTGGCTAAGAAACTCAAATTGCTCCCCGCCTTAGCATTCAAGAATCTATTACCCATAGTGAAAATGGGTGGAACGAATTTCGATCATTAATGAAACTAAAAACTAACCCACCTGGCAATTGAAATAAGATTCGTTTACAAAAACAATCCATTACCGCATGGAAAGTGGACAACAAGTTCATCCCAAGTATTATTTCATAACCCCTCATGTCAAACACAACCAAGTCTACAATTAATTCTTACTCCCCAATTCGAAGCACACAACCTCTACACACCCTTCTAGTATCCATCCGTCCTCCCATAGGCAAGTCAATACCCAAAGCATTTTCTAGATCCTCAAATTCTAATCCCAATTTAATAGGATATGTAGTACGTAAGAAGGAATGAGTAGCACCGAGATCAAATAAAATTCAAGCCCAAGAATTATAAAGAAGCACAATACCTTCCACAACTACATTGGAAACATCTCCGGTTGGGTTAAAGCAAAAACTCTTCCTTGATTGGTACCGCCTAGGGCTGTAGCTCCTAATGGTTTTTGCTGTAGTGGCTTCTGTAGTGGTGGTTTATTTGCATTTACCTGTCCTGCCATCTAGATATTCTTCTGGAGTGAAAAGATCATACAATGATTCTGAATATGCCTCAAATCTCCACACACAAAGTAGGCTCGTGGGTCTACTCCTACCCTCTCCAATAAGCCCCCAACTCCTTGAGCTGCCTAAAATCTCTATCCAACCACCTGGTCTGGGCGACGATATGGTGTCACGCTCTAAACTCCACTATTGCTAGCGCCGATCCTGATTAGACCTCCCCTCGCGAAGTTCTGTCATCTTTGGTTGTCCTCTATGTCTCTCTCCACTAGTGCACCTCTGTCAACAAGATCCCCATAATCCCAGATCTTGTGAGTCACAAGGTTCTCCCTTATGGAAGACCTCAAGCCCTGCTCAAATCGTTTAGCCCTCCTACCCTCATTAGATATGAACTTCACAGCATAGCAGGATAGCTCATCAGACTTTCTCTTATAATCCGCTACCGCCATGCTACCCAATCTCAGAGCTAGGAAATCTGCACTCATTTTGTCCCTGACCGATTCAGGAAAATACTTGTCTTGGAAGATGTGATCAAACTCCTCGCAAGTAAAAGCATCAGTGTTCCTCCTTCTTTCCACCGAATCCCACCAATGATCTGTCTCCCCTTCCAGTAGATATGTAGCTAGGCCGACCCGTAGATCCTCGGCAACTCCCATGCTATCCACCTCCAAAGGGTGAGAGCTTCCTTGAAAAGTAGGTGGGCGTTGCCTCAAGAATTTTCTAAGAACTATCATCCTTCTATTCTCGTCCCCGTTGCCTAGTGCAAGAGCTAATGACTGAACCCCCCGTTATAGTTGTTTTCATTTTGGTGTTGTACCAACGTGGTTAGCTCCCTTAGGCATTGATAAATATCATTCATGGTATCTGGAGGTGGTGGTGGGTTTGCTTGACCCCCACGCCCACGTCCACGTCCACATAAACATCTACCGTCCATCCTGCACATTAATTTATAATTTAGTTCCCTTGATTTGCTAGACACCCTAACTATCACTATAATTTAAAGCATAAGGCTTGTATAAGAATTAAGCCAACAATTCATTCAACCTAGTCTTACCTCTCTAGTGATAATCCATAACCTACAGCTCCCATATAAGGCCTAATTCCTAGGATATGATACCAAACCTGTAGCGCCCCAAAATCCACCTTTGACGGCATTACTACCTAAAAATCATTCACATCATGAGAGCAACTAATAAAATTCATAAATAAATATAATTTCATTCATCATAAATAATATCTAAAGCATCATCCAAAAGAATATGTCAAACCATGGTCATTCCATCCAAAAGCATATGCTAAACTATGGCAATTACACTCCAAAAATCAACTTTTATCTTGTAGTGGAAAAAATAAAATATCATCCCTACAATGTCTCAAAATGCATCCATAGTCTAGAATATAACGAGATCAACTCTAGACATCCCCGTCGGGATCCACGCTTCCATACAAATGAGCTTCCCAAACTACTTGCTCATCAACTCTGAGCTCTTCCTCTAAAACGAAATCTGAAAATAAATACTATTTATAGGGAGTGAGCACTAAGCTCTGTAGGAAAACCTCCCAAACTCGAACAAGGTTTAGAAAACATAAAAAAACTCATCGGTTTCATTTTATAAATATCATATATGACTTTTGAAAGAAAATAGTGACAGTTCATCCGATCTCAAGTTTACGTAATATCAATATATGGAATGAAGAAGTAAAACTAATTTCCAAACCACAAACAATTCCAATATCAACCATTTCAAATAATTTATTGTATCATTCCCCACAATGTACCATTACCCACATTATGTATATGTATTTCAGGTATGCAGTAAGACTTTGCATGAATACACACATTGAGAATATCTTGGCTCACACACACACCCAATCCTCGTAAGGATACACAACTTTAGAAAGAGCGTATACCAATGCATCGGCAGTAACAAATCCAACTAAAGAATAGTATACTAACCCTCAACCTTGGTACCACATGAGCAAATAGTGGTTTGTTCCTCGTAAGGCACCAATCCCACTACGAGTGGTAGGGAACCTTCAAACCCACGTGGAGTAACACACACATCTACTCATTTTACGATACCAGGTCAACGTTCACCCGTGTTCATCCAAACAACCACACAAGAGATACAATACCAAACCAATTTCTCAAATCACATGTAAATCAAAAAACCCCAACTCCCATGTATTTTTCCAATGGAATAATTTAAGAAAATATACAAGAGATCATCAAATATATAATTTTTAGTGTTCAAACAAAGCACTACAGTTTTTAAATCAAGAACAAAGGAATATCAAGAGAAAAATCTCTATTACTTGAAAAACTAGGTTTTGACATCAAGAACATGAATTTTATGGCTATCAAACCATAAATTCACTCAAGACATAGTAAGATTTGCAAGTACATCAAGAAACAAGGATTGCATAACAAATATCGATGATTGAGAGTCAAAACATACATATATATAAACCCTAACCTCAATGGACAAGAGTGAAAAGAAACCCCTACCTTTCTTCCTTAGTGTTGTGTGAAAAACTAGAAGATTTGATTCATTTCAATGTGAAAATCCCCCTTTCTTCCTCTCTAAGACTCTCTAGGGTTAGAAATAGTGAAATGAGGCTAAGAGAGGTGTCCTTAAATATTTATAGGGTGAGAAACAGACCACTTCTTGCAAATCTGATACTCAGGAATTTGACCTCACGTCCAAACATCATTTGGCGTTCGAACGTTAGTAGTGCAAATTACCACTTCACGTTTGTACATCATTATGGCGTTCAAACGTTAGTTGCTCCCAAAACTTTTATTTTTTCCATCAGAGCTCTACAGGCACCAAACTACTGGGACTCACTGTCATTTGAACATAGATTCATGTTCAAACAGACTCCTAGTTTTTTTCTGAAACTTTCCATGAAGTTTTGACGTATTTAGAGGTCGGTTTGAAAAATTTTGTGAAACACACTTTTGTAGCTCTGGATGTCTAGTGTGTACTATAAAATTTTCAAATCAAACGGACATCAGGGTAAAAAGTTATGGTCCAAAAACTAAGATAGTGTCAAAATTCTTTCTACCCAAGTTCTATCAAAAATGTGTTTTAACTCCAGAACACTTCCTAACTTCTACTTTTAAAACCTATATAGTTCATACTTCCCTCACTACATATATGTGCATTTCAAAATCATCATATTATTATATAAAGACAAGAATGTGGGGGTTTACACCATACCTATTGAGCAGGGTGATCAAGTCCAAGGGGCAGGATATAGAGATATTTTCTATCGGGAATCGGGTACAAATAGGTACAAGCAACGAGGGTTAGGCCATTCACGTAGATGACAATCTTTGATACAGGAGAAGGGTTGTGGTTCCCTAGTCTTGAGATCTGAGAGAAGAGATTCTTAGGAAATTCTATTGCTCCCATTTTTCTATGCATTCTGGTCACATGAAGATGTACCATGATGTTCGCAGTCAGTACTATTGGAATGATCCTATGATTATTGTATGCACAGGTTATGAAATAGGTAGGGTTCTCGTGCAAATGAGACTCTGCCCAAAGTTTATTTTGTTTATGATCCTGGTGAATGGGATGTAACGACGTGGTATCAGGTTATGTCGTATTCACGTGTATACTTCTACAGGTTGATAGGTGATCAACAGTTTAAGAAAGGACCTCCATAATTTGGGGCGTCACATGTAGTAGGAATCATGCTTGTGGATGAGTAAATGGATGATCCTCTATCAATAACTCCCTATTAGCTAGTGCATCTATAACTGCATCCCCCACCTTATAGGCGTGTGTAATTTGAAAATTGAACTTCCTGAGTTTTGCAAAACTCTCATGTGATAGAGTCCAAAGTCTCCATGATGATATATTTTGCTACTATACCATATCCACTAAGATCTTGAATTTGTTTTGATAATAATAGGATAAACCTCCAAGCCATATTCCAATAGTAGTTGCAATCCATTTTGAAGTGCATTGGCGTCAGCTTCCAAGTTTGTACAATGCCCATAGAAATAGGAACCAGCAAGCACAAGTTGACCCCAGTGATTCCTTAAAACCACTCCACCACCTGACTGCCCTGAATTTCCTTTGGATGCCCCATCAAGATCCAATTTAAGTGTGCCATCAGGAGGACAGTTCCAGTTGACCCACTTAATTCAAATAGTTGTTGTAATAGGAAAATGAACATTAAGAGATTGCAGCAATAATTTTCCCTCAGATGAATCCACTACCCTTTGCTTGACATTATGCGCTTGTAGTGTCCACACCTGCATGATAGTTAAAAATGATAGTAGTAGGATGTTGGTTGTCCTCCTCAAAGAGTCTTCGACACGTGTCTTTCCATAGTTGCAAGTAGACAATTAAAGAGATCCCTCAAATGAGCATATAACTAAGTGACTGATGACTATAAAGTCTAATAAGCCTTTGAAACCTAGAGATAGGCTCCTCAGACTCAAAATTTTGGATTCCAAATGATGTTGATGCTGAGATTTTACTCCAGACTGCAGCTACATACTTGCAGCTCTCCTCAGAATTTTCCACCCCACCAGTTGAGCACTTGGTGGGGAACATTGCTTCCAAATACATAATGCAAGAGGATTGACCATTCCTTTGATTCTTACCAGCTCCCATGTTGTTTTAACTAAAAAATGTACTTGTAGAATTCAGTTGCCAAATCAACCTATCAGACTGTAGAGCTAAGGAAATACCAGTAGATTGGACCTCTTCCAACAAATGAAAATCCAAAAATTGAGAGAACATTCTAATTTCCACTGCCCATTGATCAAAAAATCTGATAATTTTGGGAAAAATAATGGAGCAATAGAATTTCTAAGCAGCAATGAACCTGTATCAAACCAGTTATCACACAAAAAATCAACAAGTCAACCATTCCCTATCCAAAGCTTTGTATTACTCACCACCACTTCAAACCAAGGGACTAAAATTCTAAAACATTTAGTTTGTGAATGCCTAATGTTCCTGAGAAAATGCTACCCCTTAAGGTATTTAGCTACAAAATGAGTAGACATACAGATTAATTTAGTAGCAAATTCCACATTTGCTTTATCTTGAAGGAGCTTTGGACATCCTTAAATTTTCTAATACCAAAACCATCTTCTTCATATGGCAAAGTAACAGAATTCCATGAGCACAAGTGCCTCTTTTTTACATTTACCTTATTTGACCAGAGAAATTTGACATTTGTAGAATTCAACTATGCTAGTATACCTTTTGGGAGATTCAGTATAGCTAACAAATGAACAGGCATATAATTCAGCACTGACTTAATCAGTCACTCTAACCATGTTAGAGAGAAGTTTAGCATACCAACTCTCTAATTTGGACTGAAATTTATTTAATAAATCTTCAAAATAACTCACTCTTACTCTGCCTTTAATGATTGGGCAGCCCAAATATGTGAAAGGTGTAGCTTTAATAGGAATGTGTACCACATGTGATAACATATGCATCCTAGCCATATAGATTCTAGAAGAACAATATAAGTTGCTTTTATGTTTGTTCAATTTCTAACTTGAAGATTGCTCATACCTTTCCACAATGTTAAGAAGATTGGACATTGGTTTCTTGTTGCCTTTTAAGAAGACCAATGTGTCACCTACAAAAAGTAGATGACTAAGGAGTCTAGATCCCTTTCTAGTGTGAAAAGCCTGAATATGGCCTTGCTCAAAATTATACCTGAGGCCTCTGCTAAAAACCTCTTCTACTAGAATGACCAAGCTTGGAGACAATGGATCCCCCTGCCTCAATCCCCTAGTGGTAGGAAAAAAGTCATGTCTAACCCCATTGATTGACAATGAAATATACTGTTTGTAGAGACATTTTGAAACAATTTTCACATCAGAAAACCCAAAACTACATAGAGTTTTCTTAATAAAATTTCATTCCATCCTATCAAATGCTTTCATCATATCCAGCTTCAAAATTGCATTCCTTGCATCCACTCTCCTATCTGACTCACTCATGATAATTTAAGCCAGTGCAATGCTATCGTCAATGCTTTTCCCCTTTACAAAGCTATGTTGCTCCACTAAAATCAACTTAGGCAAGATGTCACCCAGTTTGGTATTAAGTAGCATTTTGAAGATTTTATACAAAAAAACTATATAGACTAATAGGCCTAAAATTAGAAAATGTAGTTGGATTTTCCTTCTTGGGAATAAGAGATAACAAAGTGACCTTCACTAATCTAGGTAATTCACCCCCTTATAAGAAAAAATTAGCTACAGCCAACAAATCCAACTTGATAATGACCCATGAATGCTAAAAAAATTCCTCTGAGAAACTATCCACTCCTAGAGCACTATGAACAAACATAGAAAAGATAATATCTTTTAGTTCATCTAATGTAGTAGGTGAAGTTAGCATAGAATTGTCTTATGGAGTAACTAGATTAGAAATGGCATTAAAAAACACCTTTTCCAACATGTGAATCTCATATTGATATAAAAGAGAGAAAAAGTCCACAGCAGAATTTGTTATTTCCTTTTCATCTTCTAGTCATTGTCCATCTGAATTCTGAATTCTTCTAAGTTTGCTCCTTACTGACTTCCCTTTGGCAGTGGCATGATATAGCTTTGTGTTTCTTTCACCCTCCATAGACCATTTGATATTGGCATTTTGTATCCGGTAAATTTCGTCTATCTTTAATACATTATCTAACTCTTTCTTTGCTTTATCCAATGCCCAAGAACTAGCTTCAAAATAATCTCTTTCTACCCCAAGCTCTGCCAGAAAAAACTGGTGCTCTTTGATTCTAATATTGTCAAATACATTACCAAATACCTCTTTATTCCACTTCTTTATATGGAACTTAAGGTACTTGAGCTTCAAAAACATATTTTCAGTAGGGTTGGATGAATAATGAACACTCCAACTACTCTCCAACAATTTCAAAAAACCATTGTGTTCAGTCCACATATCATTTGAATCCTAATTAACACTCATTAATACCCTATCAATCCTTTGCCACATTTTGGCCACACATGTTGATTTTTAAACCAAGTTTATGCAGTGCTAGTAAATCCACAATCCCTTAGACCATTAGAGTTAATAAAAGCTACAAACTCATGCATAATAGCAAAGACTAGGAGATAAACCTTCCCTTCTTTCCACAGAGGAAACTATAGTATTATAATCTCCCATCAACACCCAAGGAACATTAGCTATGTTCAAGCTAGATAAATGCAACCATAAAGGTCTCCTCAGGATATAGTCACACTTAGCATAGATGAATGAAACTAAAAAAGGCAATGACCCAAGAGATAAAATCTTAACTATTAAGGCTGTTCATATGCTAAAAGGACAGTAACTTTCAATCTGGGATCCCAAATAAGCCAAATATGTTTCTCTGCCAAATGATTGTCTAAAAGGAAGAGAAACCTAAACTACCACATAAACCTTGCATCTTAGATGGACTCAACTTAGGTTCTAGTAATGACACCAAACAAATATCATTCATTGTAATTAGTTTTTTCAACCTCACTCGAGAAGATTCTTGATTAGCTCCCCTAACATTCCAAGTAATCAAATTAATCATTTAAAGGAGTTAAGAAGAAGACCTTGCCAGATCAAGATCTAGTAACCATGCCTGCTTTGTGTTACTTCTGAGAATTGTTGATTGTTCCCATTACTTGCTCCGGAAAATGAGCTCTGAGTATCCATTTCAATAAAATCAACACTTCTTGACAATTCATCATTTGTGTGGTCGCCCTTATCTGGTAGTTCCTTAGTCACCTACAATCCTCTATCATCATCCAGGGCATAATTGCTTCTCTTCTTGCATTGATACTGGTGGTCTGTGAGAAATGTGGAATCAGAGGAAATTAGACATTGTTCATTTAAAGAACATTATGTCTTCTTAGGGATTTTGTTCTGGTCTTGACTGTTATTAATTCCATCCTCTTATGCTTGCTGATCACCATGATTTGTTCCTAAAACATCTTGAATGCCCATAGTAGCACCAATTTTAACTTAAGATCATTCAGCAAGAGTGACAGGAGAAATGACTAGGATTTCAATATTTCCCTCTTTGCTTAAGCTATGAAGATCTTGCACAACATTAATTGTATAATTCGTTTGATTAGGAATATCTTTCCCAAAATGATCTCCCTTCTCCAAGATTCTAACAAAAGTTTCCATTTGAGTTAATCGAGTAAGAGATGCATTTCCCTAGTTGCCTTCTGTAATGAAGATTGCCCCTCAACATGAGCTTTCAAAATTTGATTTTGGTGTCTATTCTGCTTCTTCCAGAAACTGCTTTAATTGCTCCGGATTCCTCCTTTGAACATTTTGATTCGCCTTAGTTTGTTTCCCAAAGATTGCATTCTTACCCTTCTCAATCTGTTAATCTACCATTCCCTTTGTCTTGCCTTTGAAGATATTTTCAATCTTAGACTCCTTAAAATCTGCATTGTTTCCATTTTTGTCTTTAGGCAAATTTGGTAACTTCTTCTTTCAACATTAACCCTCACCATGGCCTTGTTTCCTACATACCCTTTCGAAACTTCTTGCTTCTTTCATAGATTATTCTTTGCCATCTTGCTCCTTTATCCCTCATATCAATCCAAATTCTAGATGGATTGTTGGCTTTGATATTAACCTCCACACAAACTCTTGCTACCCCTGGCCTTGATAAAGTGAGTGTAGCTTGATCATAAGCAAGCACCTTACCTATAGGCTTAAAAAGCAATTCCAAAAAATCCTTCTTGAAAAAGTTCAAAGGCAATTTAGGCATTGAGATCCATAGAGGTACAATAGAAGGCTCAATTCTAGGTATAAATCGAGAAAACCATTTAAAAAATCTGAATAGGTAGTCTTCAATCAATGTAGCATCCTTTAGCCGTGTCTTGACATAATCCTCCTGATTTTGGAACCTTAGCAAAATATGTCTTTGATCAATAGATCCAACCTCAAAATCCCCTCTTAAATTCAACTTGGATCTAATGACCTCCTTCATGACCCTCAAAGAAGGCCTACCATATGAGCATTTGCCAATTAAGGCATATTGCAAGGATTGGCAAGAATCCTTCACTTCTTCATTTGCAAAATAAAATGCTGGCTCTCCTTGATAGAATACTAGTGGTTTATTAATTATTGGCAGCACTTGATCATCTGATTTGGATTTATATTGATGCTCGAATAGTGATACAAAGGTTGGTTGAGTGGCTGTTTGCTTTGGTTAAAGAAGTTGATCATTTGAATGAGAATCGAATTGGTTTGGGTTGAAATCTAGTTGTTTTAGGAAACAATCTGGTGGCTGTGATGTTGAATCTGTTGTTTTGGGTATTGGATCTGGTGGTTTTGGTGGAATTAATATTCAATTGGCTAGGTGATGAACTCATGAAAGGAAAAAAATCCTAGACAGAAGTTAGAGCCTCTCTCTCTAGAATAGAGAAAAAGCTCCTAAACCCTCTTCATTCGTTCACACTTGCCAAGACATACACCTATATTACTTAGACACTACACAAATTTAACAGGATGCAACAATTGTTAATATAACTCTTGACCTAACATGAAATCGACTAAAAAAAACTTATTACAAACTTACTTTTGACTGGTTCACATTATAATCCGTGTTAAGCTCTAAACCTACTTAACAAATGGATCATAAATAATTTGAACATTTAGACAACACGGTCTATTATCAACCCTAACTTTGAGTTATATTAGTAATAACTTTTAGTGATTATTTAAAGCAGCCAAATCTCTTCTCGGTCGGTGACTTGTGTAGATAAATGGTTTGGTGGTTTTCACAATTGCCATCCGCCAAATGTATTCGAGGGAAAGATTTTTAAAGAACCCCCGAGAAGACCAAGCTCCTTTAAACATTTACTATTCTCCTAGCTAGTAAACCACATTCAAAACTTAATCATTGTTTAACTACCAGAAATCAATTCCTTATAATTGTACATTCAATTGAGATTTAATAGGTTAATAAAGTTACAACCCAATATTTTGGATTTGGATAGCTCGTCATATATTTTTTTACTTTTTGACCGTCTACGATATACTAGCATGGATCAATTTTTATATAGTATGTCTCATTTGAGTGATTTACATTTAAAATATTTTTTTTGAAGAACATCCGTATAGGTAAGGGTTTCCATTGTATCGTATTCGTGTAATTCATATGTTGTGTTATTCGTGTCGTGTCATTGTTATTCGTATCGTATTTGTGTTAAGACCCACAAAAAAAATTGTATTTAGTGTGTTTTGAGTGTTAAATATTAATCTAGATAATTTATTATGCGTATTTAATAATCGTATAAATATTATAATTATTCATATCAAATTCGCATCAACAAATCAGAGTTGACACCATTAATATAGGTTCTAAATCCAAAACTTTTATCCTCATGCATGGAGAGCCACACTCTTGCACCATTTATGCCATGGAAATCAATCCTATAGACTTCGGCCTTAGAGCATCTCTAACAAATGCTTCAAATGAGTAAAATAATTAAAATTTAACTAACCAAAACCAAAAATTATACTCCAACAGATTATGTTCCCATACTATAAAATAGATTTTTGTTACAATGATACTCTAAATATAGAGTATCACTGTAGCAACTTGTAAAGATAATTTATATTATTTTCTATCTTCTTTTCATTTCTTCCATTTTCTATCTTTCTTCCTTTCACTATTTTAAAACAAATAATACAAAATGAATGAAAAATAATATTTAAAAAGAGTAGTTAAAAATATAAAAAATCTGTTAAAATATGTATTAAAAAATGAAAAAATTAAATAAAAAATATTATTTTTTGAGCTGATAAAATACATTTTATTGTTAGAAATGTTATTACATGGCGCCATTTCCATGTCTCTGATAGAAAAGCATGCCCTGATATTTTCAGACACTCCCCTTCTTTCAGAGAGTCAAATCTCAACCCTCCCCGCCTACTCCACTTCGTCCTCTGTCTCCATGTTTTCAATTGTTATGACCCTACCTTGGCTTCAAATCCTTACTCGATTCATGACCCCACCCATCATATCAGTCACATCTTCTTTCCTCTCCCCCCCCCCCCCACCCCCCCGGCTCTCTCTCCTCTCTCTCTTCTCTCTCTGTCTCTCTCTCTTACACACACACATTATACATCCTCCTTACACATGAAACCCAGCTCTAAAACCACCCAAACACAGCTACTAGAACTGATCAAATTTCAGCAAAATGTGTCATTCATTCTCACACTCTCTTTCTCTTATTCTGCTCCTCATCTCATTTGCATTCAACCCTTCTCTCTCTATCGATGAACATGCAAACGAACGACATCCCAACAAGAATCCCCCTCCAAACACCATGGATCACTCTGAACTGGAAATTCTGTTCAAGATCATGGGCACGTTGTCCTCTGATAAAAACTGGAGAGCCTCATATCCAAACCCTTGTAAACCAGGCTTATCCTGGGTTGGGATAGAGTGCAAACCAGGAAATGATAACCACCTCCACGTAACGAGGCTTGATTTTGGAACACCACCAAATCCAACTTGCAAGAAAACAGCCACATTCCCTTCAGAAATCTTTGATCTTCCTCACCTTCAATCTGTGTTCTTCTTTCAATGCTTCACTCACACCAAGACCACCATCTCTGTTTCACAAAACAGAGTCTTCAGTTCTTCAATGCAACAACTCAGTCTTCGATCAAACCCAGGACTTATCGGCTCAATCCCTTCTCAAATCTCTTCTATCAAGTCAATTCAAATCCTCACATTGTCACAAAACCGACTTGGCGGGCGAATTCCGGTTGAGATTTTCAGTCTGAGCTCTCTCATACACCTTGATTTGAGCTATAATGTGCTCACTGGCTCCCTACCTTATCAATTGGGAAATCTCAGAAACCTTGTAGGCCTTGATTTGAGCTATAACGGGTTCACTGGATTGATTCCTGAGACAATTGGCCAGTTGGTTTTACTTCAAAAGCTTGATTTGAGCTCCAATTTGTTCACTGGAAGCATTTCAGAGAGCATTGAGAAGCTTAATTCTTTGGTTTTCATTGCTTTGGGAAACAACAAATTAAGTGGAAAACTCCCAAAAGGATTAGAAAAGCTGCAGAACTTGCAATATTTCATAATGGATGATAATCCAATGTTCATTTCACTTCCAGAAGAGTTTGGTCAGCTACAGAAACTACAAGAGCTTAGGCTTGCTAATTCTGGGTACTCGGGCACAATACCACCAGTTTATTCACAGCTTATCAATTTAAGCACCTTATCATTGCAGAACAACCGATTAACGGGCGAAATCCCAGTCGGTTTCAGTAATCTTTCTCACATATATCACTTAAATTTGAGCAGAAACTTGTTGGGTGGTGTTGTTCCTTTTAATTCAGGTTTCTTCAAGAGGCTGGGTAAGAATTTGGACTTGAGTGGCAATCCAGAGCTGTGTTTGAGTCCATCTGAATCATATTTTGTCAAAATTACTGGAGTTGATGTTTGTGGAAACAAAAACAGCACTAGTTCTGTGATCAAGCCAGTGAAGAAATCTGAAGCTCCACATGGGTTCAGTAGGCCATTGTTACTTTTTAGTGGTTTGAGTGTTCTGGCACTACATCAGGTACTGGTAGCATGGGTGTAATCTTGGTTCTGTTTATCTTTGGTATTTTTGGTATTTACTTGTATTGTTGCCGTAATTCTTGTAGCGTGATGGTTAAACTAGAATATTCTGATTCTTTGAAGTGAAGAAACTCCAGTTAAGTATGTCTGCATTCGCATTTCAAGGAAGAAAATTTTAAATTTCTTCCACAATTTTGAGTCAAAAACGTTTCGGGAAAATAATAAAAAAAAGTGATAAAAATGGAATTTTAATTATAGAGCATTCCAAATAATGGAAAGAACATCTTCAAACTCACCCAATAACATAGAAACTTCGATTTTTTATTACTTTTCCATTTATGTTTTCACCAAAATTACGAAAACCAAAATATCCTTACCTAAATTATCAAGAGTTCCTATAAACCTTAGATAGAGTTGAAGTCACTTGTTTTTTGAATTGTCTGTCACTAAAGGGCCCGGAGATTTCTGTGTAACCTATGGTAGGCGTAGGTCTAAGGAATTATTGTAATAGGAGGAAATACTATTTAGGTTTAATGTGTGGATTTAAAGTGTATATTTGATAATTATAACAATTGAATAAGTAATGAGTCTCAATAAATACTGTAATTCACATTAAAACTAATAATTGTGATTATCAAAATACACATTTTAAATTCGTATACTATTACTCGTATAACAAGACAGACAAAGCCACCCGTTGGAGCTAGCTTAGGCTTATGCCTCCCTAATTTAGTTTTTCAAAATCACATACATATAATTTTATAATTTTTTTTTATATTTAGATGTGTCTACTCTATATTATTTTCTTCTCATATTAATTGGTATAAATATCTAACTAACTATAAACTTTTGAACAAACTTCAAACACGTCGGTTAAATTTTGGACATATTAATATTATTTTATAATTTTTAGCATAAATTATGAAGTTATTTTGCTATTTTATAAAAATTAGGATCATTATATAATAAAATATAAGGTTACATTATACGCCTATAAAAAAAATTAAGAGACAACTTAAAATTATAAAATCATTTGGATTTTAAAAAATTAAATATGACTATGTTTAATTGCCGAGATTATTCTAATTATACCAAAATGAGCAACGAAGAGAAAAAGAAAAAAAAGTGACTAGTGAGTTTGACTTTCAATTATTATGCAATTGTTAGCAACTATTTTACAACTTGTACTTATTTGAGATTCAAATAGTTAATGATAACACTAAAATACTAAGTCACTCTTAGTTTGACAATTATATTAATGATGTATTCTCTAGCATTTAATTTTCAAAATCTAGAAATAATCAATGGTCATGCGCAAAGAAATTATTAAGACTATAAAAGACATAATTTATCTATTAATCTATTTTCTTGTGCCTTTGTCATTAATTTTGCCAGTTGTGTTTCCTACAGTAGAGAGAACATTTTGATTTATAACAACTATGTAAACTCGTTTGTGTTATAAATAGGTAATTGATAATATCATTTAATAAACAAAGAAAGACATATTTAAAAAACATTGGTAGTTAAAGTATCATGCAACGCTTTCAAAAATATGAGAATGGTAGAAGTCAATAGTAAATAATTGTAATTAGCTTCAATTTTTTTTATAAATAATTTGTTTATTTTTTTTGTTTGTAGAAATTGTACAATAATTTTTGATCCGGTTATGTTTAATGAATTTTTAAATATCAAATATGATATAAATAATAAGCATATTGATTAGTAGAAAAAAATAAGATTTTTTTGATATTTAAAAATAATAAATATTCACCTTAAAAAGATTTTTTTGGCTCCCACTTGCGTGCATACATGTGCATATGTGTACTTGTGTGGGTGTGTGTAGGTGGGGTTTTTTATTTTTTATCAAATTTTCCTCATTTAGTAAGTTTATTTTTTCATGGTAATTTTTAACTTATTTGTTAGTTTAACTCATGTTTTGAGAAAATAAAATAACTAGTTATTGTCTGTGTCTAAAGGCACAGAGTGATAAAAAATGATAAACAATAAACATATTTATATTTATATCTAAAATCAAATCACAAATATAGTGAAAAAATAAAAAAATTAAAACATTGTTTTGTAGTGGGGATGAGAGCTGGTGGGCGACAGTGGTGGTGGAAGGAGACGGTGATGGTTGTGGTGGGTGGTAATGACCGTGGTGGCAGTGGTGTGGTGTGGTGGTGGTGATGACAACAGTGGTGGTGGTGGTGGCGGCAATGGTGGTGGGGGTGGCAGAGGCAGTTGAGGTGGCGGTGGTGGTAATAGCGGTGATGGTGGCGGTACTGATGGTGGTGGCGACGCTGGTGGTGATGGTGGTGGTGGTGGTAGTGGTCGTGGTAGAGATAGTGGTGGGGCAATTTCAAATACTATTTTTTTAAAAATATTTATGATAAATAATTTATAAAAGTACTTTTAAAAAGTCACTCCAAACACATTTTTAGGAGTCTATTTTTCTTATTAAATTTAGGGTGTTAATATTAACCGTTAAATTAACTTTAAAGTAAAATTTAAAATAATTTTAACCGCGAATAACAAAAGTTATTTTTTTTATCTTTGAGATTTGAATTGTAAATTACTTTATTATATAGATGTTTGTAGAATATATAAAATAATGTTTGTATAATATTTTAATAAATTATCTCAAAAGCGTGTTTTGTAAAAGGCACTTTTATATTTAGAAGTAGTTAAAAATAATTGTAACAGCGGTTTAAATTTAAAAATTAGTATAGGTTGAAATTTGTTTCAGTATATATGGGTCCCAGGACCCCCACTTTTATTTAAATGCATTCACTTGGGGGCCTACAATTGAGTGGCTCCTCTGCATTGATTTTCCTAGTTGAAATTGAAGGTCCATGTTTTATTCTAAAACAGTGTGCATACTGCTTACTGCCTTTATTAGTATGTTTTGTGACAAAAAATCCCATGCGTTATTAGACCGGGGTGAACTTTAGATGCATGCAAACACCCGTTACTTGTGCACCAAAAAAATAAAAATGAAAAAAAATCCATGGGGAATGGGGATGGCTATCCCAACACCACCCTTGACCTTGTTTACATTCCTTGAAGGGATAAAAGCTACAATATCGAAAAGTTTTTGAAATTGCAGTACCAAAATTCTTAACTTTCTTCTAGTTAAAACATAATTTTATGGGATCAAAAGTTAAAATAAAATGAGATTGTTGGGATTATTCTAATATTTTATGATCAATTTCTAATTATTTTGTCATAACTTGATCTCAATTTTTTGTGTTTTGAACCAAAAATACAATAAATTTCAGTATGATACATTTTTCGGTATTAAAACGTTAACCTCATTGAAGATTACTGGAAATGGTTTTATACAATTCTATTTAAGTGGAAACAAGTTAAAGCACTGCTGTATGAGCCTTTCCTATTGAAGGAACAATATTGGTCCGTGAAATTACACAAAAACCCTTTTGAACACTTTTGTTTTCCTTATTTTGACATCAATGACAGTTATATTCAGATAAAAATAGAAATCAACAAGGGTGATACAAAAATTCATTGTTCACCATACCATCCAGATTTTCTTTTTGGGTTAATTGTAAGTTGCACTCCGAAAGATAGTTTGAATCTCAATTTAGACATCCAAAGATGAAAAATTTTAATTTACACCTTCATAAATAGAATTTTGTATCAATGTGCACCCTTAAAGATAAAAAATCTTAATTTGCACTCTCAAAAATAAAAATTTATATCAATGTGCACATAAAACTAAATTGATAAATTATACTTAGATCTCATAATGCTTGTCACTTAATCATTTGCACCTCTTCAGATTTAGAATATTACTCCTACATCTTATGATATTTGTGCATGTATAACACGTAACTTATTGTCGTTGATACATGTTAATATAACCGTTAAAATATATGATTTTATTCTAATAAAAAATTATGATTTTATATTATCTTTTTTTTGTGGGTTCAATATACTCTAAAGTTCAAAATCAAACTTACTATTTGAATGTCTAATAGAATGTAGATATTTATATAATATTTTTTATATCCAATGCAATATATTATTCAATGTGCTACCCTTTATTTTATTAGAAATTCAAATGGTAAGCTTGATTTTGAATTTTAAAATATATTGGACCTATAAAATAAAGGGTAATATGAAATTATAATATTTTTATTAGGATAAAATTAGATTTTTTAACTGTTATATTAATATATATCAACAAAAAGGGGTTACGTGTTACACGTGTACAAACGCTATGAAATGTAAGAGTAATATTCTAAATGTGAAGGGATCCAAATGATTAAGTGATAAGCATGAGAGAATCTAGGTATAATTTATTAATTTAATTTTAGGTGCACATTAATATAAGTTTTTTTTCTTTGAGGGTGCAAATTAAGATGTTTTATTTTTAGGGGTGCGCACTGATACAAAATTCTATCTTTGAGGGTACAAATTAAGATTTTTGATCTTTGGGGTGCATATTGATACAAATTCTTATATTTGAGAGTGTAAATTAAAATTTTTAATTTTTAAAAATATAAATTAAAATTCAAACGATCTTTCATAATACAATTTTACAATTAACCCTCCTTTCTAACCTCTACCAAAGCTTTAACCAGGGAAATAACATTAAAAAGTAGAAAGAAGTAGGGTTCGGTACGGACAAGGACTGCTGTGCAAGACGGAACAAGACCTTCAGAGGACTGAGCACTAGGACATTTAGAGAGACTGAAGCACAGGATCCAATCAAACACGGGATAATATCATTGGTACCCTTAGGTTGATCATACTACTAAGGACATCGCCTCCAGCTCATATAAAATCACAAAAAACCCTACAAGCCAGTGATTTTGTTCACAAACTACTCTTGTGGTTTTTGAAATCCCTCTGCCGTAAACAGTTATAAGGTATGTGGATGATTTCAACAACTTTTGGCCATAAAATATCTAAAGTGCCCCTCTGTTAGCTAGCCTATTTTGGCAATTACTGATTTAGCAAAAAATACGCCCAACACAATTATTTGATTTAGCACAACTCTTGATTATTAGAATATCACCGAAAAATTTTTGTGTTTGATTTGAAAATTTCTTCATAGATTCTATTTAGTGGCCTTAGCACTTGAAATTTTTATATTGATTTAAGAAAATTTATTAGATAAGTTGGATCTAGATTAAACCGTTTTGTGGTTATGTAAGCCTAGTTTTAATATTAATTAAAATATTTGAACTTATCTTTTCAGTAATATTTCATATTACGAAGGTACTTACACTCCGAAACAAGTGTGCACTCACTAGTTAAGAAAAAAAATACTTCAGTGGTCAATTTATAAGATAAGTTGGGTTTAATTTGGTATTTATGTTGGCTTAATTTTACTACTTAGCCATTGAAAACAATGGCATTTAAGTAGTTTTTGATCAGAGGCTAGTTTCATTAGATGAAAGTTACTCGCGGTGGGTCTCTGTGAAATTATCAAAACTAGAGGGAACCTCTCTTAAATTGTCATACTTCTCAGGGTGTCAGTGATATTATCCCTGCAGTTTGAAACTTGGAAACAGTATAATGGTACATGTACGATACCGAAATTTGCTTTTCGGTACTGCACCGAAATTTAATTGACCCCATTGATCCAACATTTTTGATATTTTAGCCGTTGATCGGATTAAAAAGGTATGTACCGATTACCTCATAAACCAGTGGATTTGACCGAAAAGGTAGCAACATAATTCAAAAATGCGGTAAATTCACCCTTAAAAGTTGTAACTATTTCAAAAGTTAGAATTTATCCAAAAAAGTTGTAATTCAATTTAAAAAAATTGAAATCTCACCCCAAAAAATTATAACCTAATCCATAAAAATTAAAACTCTACCTCCAAAAGTTAAAACCCACCCCAGAAACTTATAATCCAATCTAAAAAAGATAAACCACACCCCCGAAGAGTCGTAACCTAATCCATAAAAATTAAAACCCCATCCAAAAAAGTTGAAATCTACTCCTAAAGATTATAACCCAACCCCAAAAAATTGAAATCTCACAAAAAAAGTTGTAATTTAGCTAATCTGTAAAAGTTAAAAGTCACCCAAAAAATTGGAATTCAATTCAAAAATATTATACCCCTATCCAATGAGTTGGAACCCCTCCCCCCAATAGTTAAAATTCACTCCAAAAAAGTTACAACTCAATCCAAAAATATGGAAACCTCACCCAAAAAATTGTAAAATAATCCATAATAGTTGAAATAGTATCCCCAACAGTTAAAACACACCCCGATAGGTTATAACTCAATATAAAAAGTTAAAATCTCACCCAAAAAAGTTGTAATCTAATCCATATCCCATACTAAAAAATTTGAAACCCAACGAAAAAAGTTGGATCTGACTTGAGAAAAAATTGGAATTCAATTTAAAAAAGTTAGACCCCACTCAAAAAAGTTGAAATCCACCAAAAGTTGTAACCTAACCATAAAAGTTGAAATCCATTACCCAAAGGTCGTAACTCATACTAAAAAGTTTGAAGCCCAACCAAAAAAGTTAGACTCGACCTACAAAAAATTGGAATCCAACCCTACTTAAAAATTTTTGAATTCATTGTAAACCAACTATGAAAGTTGGAACCCATACCATAAAAATTGAAATTCATCCCTAAAAGTGGTCACCCATACTAAAAAGTTTGACCCCATCCCATTATAACGTAATCCATCATAAAAGTTCAATCCTGTCAAAAAATTGAAATTCAACCCAAAAATTTAAACAATCCAAAAAAGCTGGAATCCATCAAATGTAACTGATTCATAAAATTGTATCCCAATAAAAAAAGTTAGAGCTTGAACCCCATTTTACAAAAGTTGTACCTAATCCATCATAAAAATTGAACTCTTACCAAAAAATTTAAAATTGAAACCCTATCCCACAAAAGTTGTAACATAATTAATCATAAAAGTTGAACTCCTGCCGAAATTGTAAGTCAACCCAAAAAGTTGGATCCATCCCAGAGAAGTTTGAACCCATTCCCAAGATTTATCCACAACCCTCCTACAAAAGTTGGAAGCAACCAAAAAAATTAGATAACTCCAACAAGTGGAACCCACCAAATACTTGAAACTCATCCCTAAAAAAAGTTGGAACTCACACCTAAAAAAAGTTGGAACTTACACCTAAAAAGTTATAATCCAATCCAAAAAGTTGGACCCATCCAAAAAGTTGTACCCCATCTCATAAAAGTTAGATTCATCCCAAAAGTTGAACCTTTACCAAAAAATTTGAAACCAAACCCAAAAAATAGACCTAATTCAATTCGTTGGAACACACCCCAAAAGTTGTAACCCAATCTAAAAAGTTGGAACCATGCACCAAAAGTTCTAACTTTAGTATGAACCCATCCCGCAAGAGTTAGACCTTTATTAACAATTTTTTTATTTGATGATTACAAATTTTTTCTTAGAGAGCGATCATAATTTATTAATTTGATTTTATTTGTTTTTCTTTAGAATTAGGATCAATGGTGAGCTAGTATGGGCGGTACTAATTTATTTATTTATTGTTAATAACACTTTTATCCTTGACTTTTATCAATTTTGAGTTCCACTAAAAAAAAACTCAAAAAATTAGGACCATCCATAAATCTATGAATATTACAACATTGTTAAATGGTCAATTACAACATTTGTAAATGTTAATAGTTGTAATTTTGTCTCATAACATTTTTATTTATTTGGTTTTTAAATGCGGGACTATTTAAAAATATTAAATATTTTTGGATTACAGTTAGAATTTGTTTGATTATTTGAGGGACAAAAGTATGATAGTTAAGGTTTAAAAGAGTAATATAAAACCCAGATCGGTCGGTCATTCCCATTGTTGGTCTTAATTCTTCTAAGGTAAAATTACACTTACACCCTGCAAATATTTTTGGAATAAATTTTGTGATAGTTGTGGCTCATTTATTTATCACACTTTTATCTTTTAAGTATAAAATTTTTCATTTTCATCTAAAAATATTCAATTTTTTCATTTTATCCCCTAAAATTTTAATCTAATCCTTCTCAATCATTGTAGTTAACAAATTAATTAATTTTAACAACACTTTTATCCACTAACTTATCAATTTAATTAAACTATATATATTCAAATTATACTAATATCTACATATTTCATTATTTTTTTTTGTATTTTCAAATTACAATATAATTTTTTTATTTTCAAATTACAGTGAATATTGTGGTCCTCAAATCATAATAACCTTGTCTTCTCCCTCCAGTCACTTTCGCGCCCAAATCATTTTTCACTTCTCTTGCCTTCCCGCCCTCTCTTTTATCATACATCCCTCCCTTTCACCATACAAAAGTATTTATTTGGTTTAAGTTTTGAGTCTCTGACGATTGATTGAAGCTGGTGTGAAACCCTCCATTGCTTACTTTTTTTTTTTCTCACAATTTTGTCTTCTGATAATCCTCCATTGCTTACCTTTGTACTAGTGATCCAATGCTAGTTTGACTCGTTCAGATATAATGTAAGTAAACATTTTTAGTTAATTATGTAATTTATAGTGTGAAGCCATTTTTCTAGTTAATATAGGTGAAGCCATTTTTGTGGTTAATGATTTATTTTATGTTTAGGGTGAAGAAGAGGTCAAATGACTCAGAACATGAACTTGAAGCTATTAAGCCACCTCGCCTAACAACCTCCTGACTTTTTACTAATAGGAGATTTTTTTTTTAATCTAAATGCTAAACTATTTGTTTTGATCTTATTTTTTATTCTAATTATCTTATTAATGCTTGTAATTAGCGGCTATGGTAATTACCCGCTATGGTAAGAGTGGAAAACCTAATTTTTTTTTAGAATTCGAATGGCGAAACGGACCTCATCGTTTGATTTGTGTCGCCAAATCTAGTCACCTAGTCAATTTCTGTTGAATTCCGAGACAGTCTAATTTAATGCAATCGGATTTTAATCAAAAAATTACGACAGATAATTTAAAGTTAGCTCAAATAAAATATATTGAACTCAAAATGGGACGAGATTAAATTGAGTTAGGATGAAATCGGATCAGTAAAAGACGGGAGGTGTGGCGCGTTGTGAGCCAAGTATCCTAGGGGTATAAAAGGGGAAAAATTAGATTTTCCCCCCATTATGACTGCTAGGTTTTTTGAAAAAGAGAAGGGAATAGAAGAGAGAGAAAATCAAGAGTTCTTCAAGCTTCTCTATATGATCTAGGGCCAACCGTTTGTCAAAACGCTTTGGGCTAAGAATTAAAGTTGATTTACGTGACGAGAGTTACGTTGACATAGCAAAAATTGGGGATTTTGCTAATGTCTCAAATACGTAATTTTTGGAAATCAAGAGTTGAAGCTTGATTTGGATTTTTTGGAGTCCCTACTACGTGTATTACACTTCAAGAGGTGGGGTTCTTCTCCTACCTAGGTTTATTTTCAACCTAGTGTTTCTTATGAAATGGGTAGCATGACTTGGGATGAAAAATCTTATCTAAATGTATTTCTAGTGTTACTTGAGTATGATAAATGGTATAGAAATGTGCTAAACCAATTTTGTATAAATTGTGTTTTGAGGAATTTTCTTGTTTGGTATATTCATGAGAACTGTTATACATTGGGCATGATTTTTTGCCCTTTGGGTGTTGATAAAATGCCTATATTGATGTAGCATGTTTGTTTCATTGAAAATATTGCAACATGCTTGGTGAGAATATGTATTGTAATTATATGCTTTTGACATAATTGACAATTTGGGAATGTAATGATGTTGGAACGTAATTATATTCTGTATGATACAAGTTACACTGATGAATTAGAAATTATCCATATTGTGCTCATGACATGTTGAACATGATGTTGAAATTGCAATTGAAATTTGGGTTGCATAGTAATACAAAAAATGCAATTGTACATTACATTACATATGCAAGGGAAACATCACATTCGTGGCCATGTGACATGAGTGTGGGTGTGTGCATGGTTTTGATCAAACACCATTCTTAGTGGATGATGTGTGGACTCGAGAAAGTTGGACCAAGGTTTAACTAAGTCACACGGGTTTGTATTGAAAATAGACCACTTACAATTGGGTGTTGAATTAAGATCAAGTCATGGACTGTATGAAATTTATCTCTCTCACTTCCTCCTCCTCACCTAGTTGCTTAGCTATATTGGAAATATTTAGCTCTAGAGTAATATTCCCGAATGATAATTTCACAACTTCATTTTTGCAATTAATTAGAGCATTTGAAGCAGTAAGGAAGGGTTTTCCAAGAATAATGGCAATTTGACACCTTGAATGGGCAATTGGGTGGGTGTCCAATACAATGAAGTCAAAATGAAAATAAAACTTATCTACCTGGACAAGTACATCCTCAACTATTCCTCTAGGAAACCTTGGGTAGAACAATATGCCAACCTTATGATTCTAGTAGGTTGAGTTCGCGTAGTCCTAATTGTTGATAGACAATGTAGAGGAGTAAGTTGACACTGACTCCAAGGTCAAGCAAGGGCCGCTCAATCTTGAAGTTCCCTATGACATAATATATAGTAAGACACCTTTGATCTTTAAATTTTGGAGGATTCTTGTGTTGGATAATGGCACTGATTTGTTCAGTCAAAAAGCCCCTTTGTGAACATTTTGATTTCTCTTAACTATGCACAAGTCCTTTAGGAACTTGGCATAAGAAGGGACCTATTTGATGGCATCAATAAGTGGTATATTAGTCTTTACTTGCCAAAAAAGCTCGTAAATCTTGGCATGAATACTCAACTTTTGGGGTTTCTTGAGTCTCTGGTGGAAGGGAGCAGAAATAGGGCATGGGGGCTCCTCAACCTCTCTAGACTCAGTCTAATTAGGAAAGACTTGGGGAAGGTCTACCACCGGTGTATAAGTAGAGTTAGCGTGTGACTGTAGTTTAGCCTTTTCTATTATTTTACCACTGCTAAATTTGGTGACAGCTTGGACTTGTTCATGTTGAATGTCCATAAGAGCCGAATTTCCTACATAAAACTAATCTTGTGGAGGCTTTGGTTGGGCAGTGATCTTTCCTGAATAGTGTTGTACATCTAAGTATAGGTGGTCAAATTGCAATATAATTCTCAGTTTAAGTCCAAGGTCGAACCCATACGGAGCTAAATATTGGAATTCAAAACAGAAACAGTGAAGTTGTTACAGATACAAAATGTAATGAAATAGCTTGTGGTGTGAGCTTAGAAAAACTAAAATAACACTTAATTAAAACTATGGAAATCAAATAATTAAAACGTACCCTACAATTCGGGGATTCCACATTCATTATATTGTTTCAGTTATTGGAAATGCCACCTTATAACAAATTAACTCCCATTTTACTAGAAATGACAGGTCTGATGTATATTAAACCATATCTAGCAACTGATTAGGTTAGCCGGCAGGTATATGTTTCATGCAACAATCAAATAATCCTAGTAAACCAGAAGACAAGCTATTCGTGAGGAATACTTGAATTATTTAATCGGCATGTTTGTACCATGCATCAGTTAAACAACCCTAGTAAACTAGACGGCAAGCCATTAAGGAGGAATACTACAATTATTCAACTAGCAGGTTGATGATTTAGTGATGGTGAGGTTCTGGTTTATGCACTGAATCAAAAGCATTTGCTATGCCGAGACTTAACCTATCTATAACCAATCTATATCATGCATGAAGTACATAACTAGTAGAGATAGTATGGTATATAGCATTAAGTACCGCTTGATGTTCATAATCATGACCATATTATAAATGTAACCATCCATCAATAAGGGAGGTATATAACATTAAAGCATTGATTAAAACATCGACATTTCCATAACTTAAACAATATCATACATATGTTCACTCTTCACCGAAGGATATAAAAGAACTACTCACACCCCATTGCTATAGACGAACAAGAGGTACGATATAGTTCCATTATAAATAAAACAAAATACAAAACAATCCTTCCTCGAGGAATAGCTGAAACAATACCACCCTTATTACTAGTTACGACACAAAAGTGGGAGAGGTTCAACCCTCCAACTAAAAAGGAATAAACATAAATATAGAAGAAAAGAAAGCTGGCTAGAAGTGGTTTGTTAGGGCTTCACTTCAGTGTTTCTCTCTCTCTCTCTCTCTTTCTCTCTAACTGTCTCTGAACTCTCCCGGATTGACCTCTTCCCTCTAGTGAATAATTGATGGAAAAAACTGAAGCAGAGCTGCCTATTTATAGAAGCTGAAAGAGGGACTTGAGGCAGTAGAAACATGGATGGACCATTCAAGGTGTAATTGCTGCATCAATGGACCAATAGGAGGAAGGAGGGCTTGAGGCAGTTTAGCCACCGCCTGGAAGCCATCACCACCGTTCGGACGATGCTAATTCTTTAGTCCTTACTTTGGTTGCTTGGTTAATGTATTGTGATATTTACTCTTGCCTCCCTTACTGATGTAAGCTTGCACATTTCCATCCTCCTAGCATTACATAATTTTTGCACAAAACCCTGAAAAGCATCCAGTTTCAAGCATTAACCCTAATTTACGCACTAACCTTAATTTCACTTAACTCAACTACTTTAAATCATTTCATTAACACAATTAACCTCATAACCTAATTCATAAATGTGCTATTTAGGGTTAATCAGGCAGGAAACTTGCCTATTTTTGGAGTTGTCATTGACTCAATCATCCTTTGTAGGTGACTTTTCAAAGACTGCGTAGTATGGATTTTGAATGCTTTAAATTCATTGTAGGCTTGTGAATTTTGATTATTTTATTGCATCTGGGCCTATAAGAATTGGTTAAGGGTATCCTCCAAACTTCACTTTTGAGTTGGCTAATATGATAGGTACTGTTGTGATTGTGGTGGTGGTGGTGGTTGTGCTTATTGTTTCTGTGTACCCCTTCAACCAAAATTTAGGTCTTGTCTCTAGCTTGGATCATATGTCTTAGAATCGGGGTTGTTATATGGCTTCTAAAAAGTAGAGACAGTGTCCAAATTTTCCAACACCACCTCTTAGAGAGCAGGAATCGCAGGACACTCCTTGGTGGAATGCCCCTCTAAAGCACATATCCCACAAATACTGTGACGCCCCTAAAACCAGGGGTCCTTTTTCAACCGTTGACCACTCTTCAATCCGCGAAAGTACCCGTGATTGTCGCACAACCCGACTTCACGTCAATAGCATCCCCTTAACCGAAATTTTAACCCACACGTGTAACCCGTGTATATTTTATCATTTAATCAAATTGTGGTCCAATGTACCACATTTCATACTCTATTATAGTCCATTTACATCATTTGGAAGGAATGACACATAGTCTAGGAGATGGCAAAACAGTTTTAAGATTTCAGATTTTTGGAAGGCCTACCGGTAGGGTATACCGATAGGGTGATCTTATTGGAAAGTTCCTACAGGTATGGTATACCGGTGGGGTTTGCCTACTGGAAAATTTCTACCGATAGGGTTTTCTTGTTGAAAAATTTCTATCGTTAGAGTTTGCCTACTGGACAAAGTTGTACTAGTATGCTTTGTCCAGTTTTCCCTGTTTCACCTATTTTTCATTTGCAATTCATTTTAAACCATATTACATCCATCCAACACATGTATAATGAAGATTTTCCTTTAATATAGGGTCTATACACATTCTATTACATTCATTTCCATAAATTTACATCTCAAAACTAAGTTTTCATAATACTTGTACACAAACTCAAAATAGAGCCATATTCTGGCTTTCTTCATACTTGACTCCCCGAGTGAGAACCTTCTGCCAACGTACCACCCGCACCTGAAATATTTTTTCCATAAAAGGGTGAGTCACGCTCAGTAGAGTATTTCTTACAGAGGCTACTTCCTAACTTATATGCATATGAAATGCTCACATGCAACACTTAAACAAGCAACAACCATTCCAACAAAGATTCAACAAGTCTAAGTTGGAATTTAACATGTCATGCCATGATATGAGGTGATACCCACTCATGAAACTCAACCCGAGCCCTCCCTGACTCCTTTTTCCCCATGCAATTCTATGAGTATAAAAATCGGCTTTCCAAGCCCCGTCATTGGCATTGCACACCTAATGACTATTTAAAAATCTCAGGGTCTTTCTTGGGATTGGTATTTATAGACTTACACCAACGACACCCAACTGACACGGAATTCATGAACTTCCACCAATGGTTCTGCATACACCGACACACTTTATGGGCTCTTATACCAATGGAGTGTGTATCCAATCACCGGGCCTCTCACCCGAAGGATTGTCTAGCCCTTCTTGCTAACCTCGACCCAATTTTCATGCAACCGTGCTACTTAGTCGGATTTTCAATCCAACTTTCCCGAGGCAAACCATCAACCACCAAGTATGGTGCTTGATCAAACCATGCACATATCCATACCCACACCCATGTCTTGTGCCCATGGATGCGATGCCTTCGTGCAAATACAATGTAATACACCATTGCTATATCAAAGTCATGCCCATATGTAATAAATGCTATATGAGCAAATTTTATCACATTTATACATATTTCATGGCAATTCATATCCAAAGCATATAATTACCAATTCCATCACAATGTCGATATATCTATAAGCATACATCAACACTTTTATATCCAACAATACATCACAAGTATGTTATTATATAATATATGCTAATAACACACTTTATTCATAAAAACATAATATAAACACATAGCATGCCCATATAACACCAATTTCCATGAAATTACACAAGTAATTACCATATACCAATTCCATTCTAGGAATTTATTTTAAACCATTTCTATACCCATTTTCATACCCTATTTACCAATTTCACAAACATAGGCAAGTGATATATATCTCTATCAACCTACCCATTTCAATTTAACACCATAGGTTGTAAAATAAACCCTAGTAGGAAGGAACCCTATCTCTTGAAGCGTAAAAATACGTTGGGAAGCTCCAAGAACTTAGCTCAAGCTTTAACCCAAGCTCCCCCAAAATCTCGTCTTTTTGACCTTCCGTGAAAGCCTTCGTTTTTGGTATGGTTGCGTAGCCAACGACGCGAGGAACAACTTTCCTTCTTAGCCTGAGTGGATTCGAGCACCCAAGATTCGTAGATCATAGAGAGAAAGTAGAGTTTCTCCTTTTTCTTCTCTCTCTCTTTCTCTCTCTCTATCGGGTAACGACTAAACACCAATGAAGGATAAATCAAATTTCCCCCCCTATTTATACCCTTATAATACTTGGCCCACAGTGCGCCACATGACCCTCTTTTTTCCGGGTCCGTTTTCGCCCCGGTTCAAGTTCAAAATATTTTTATTTTAACTTGCCTTCAATTATTTTTAAAATTTTTAAATTTTATTAAAAATTTCGTTTTTTGAGTTACCCGAGACTCACTGTCTCGTAAAACACAAAAAATCTGACTATCTCGAAATTTGATGAAATTTGACGGGGTAGCTAAATTTCGCGAGACGAATCCAACAGTGAGGTCCGTTTTGTCATCCAAGTTCTAGAAAAATTCAGTTTTACAACCAGTATCGCAAGGACAAATTACCATTTTGCTCTTTTTCATAAAAAAATTAAATTTACCCAGGTTTTACAAATACATTCATTGGGTGACACACTAGACACTTCATTGACCTTTTTCATCTTTAACACCTCTAGCTTTTGAGATAAAGAGGCCATCTTAGCCCTCAAATCAACATCTTCTCTCAATATATACATTTCCACATGGGAAGTGGTTAGCTTACACTCAGAATTGATAGGTGAGCTTGAGTCCCATATTTGGGAACTTTGAGACAAAGTGTCAAAAAATTCAAAAGCCTTACCACAATAGTCCAACTTTCAAACCCTTGTTGCGGACATGCATGGAGATCTTTGAATCTCTCCCAACGCTGATAAAATTTTTTCCCATCCTTCATTGTGAAATTCATGATGTGGCATTTTAAAGCATTTGTATGGTGATTAGGGAATTTTTTTTTGAAAAACTCTTTTTGTAGTGCAGACCAATCTAAGATAAAGTGTGGTTTTAGAATATTGACCACTACTTAGCTTTACCCTTCAGTGAAAAATGGAAAAGCTTCAGCTTATCCAACTCAAAACAATCCTGGAAGGTCCTGCATACCTCCTCGAATTCCTTTATATCAAGATAAGGATTTTTGGAATCAAGGCCATGGAATTGTTGCAAAAGTTGGTTGTTGTTCCGCCTACCTCCTCGACCGTTCCTGTGTCCTTTTCCTCTATTTGCCATCTACACACATGTCAAATAGCAATAAAGTACTAACTTAGTATCCCAAGGTAGGTATCAAAGTCGAAACATTGAAATTTCTTTCCTTGTTTGACTAGTAGAGCGCATGCCACCTACTAGTAGACATCTCTACCATGAACATCCCATTCCTTCTCTTTTCAACCCCCAAGGTTATGTTCTCTAACCCTAGTGTCTATTTTCCATAAACATTGAATCATGCATATTGTTCATATAACACATAACATGTAGCAATTAGAGCACATAACATGTACTACACAATGGATGTAATGGTCTGAACCCATGCCTTGCAAACTCTAGGTAAATCAAGAACCTAGGCTCTGATACCAAGGTATGATACATGTGAATGCCATATAACCCGACACCACGACATAACATCCCTTTCACTGGGATCATAAACAACATAGAGTTTGGGCAGAGTCTCCCTTGTATCGGGCACTCCCAAACGCATATCCTGTGTACTTTTCAATCAATTAACTATTCCAAGGTCCAATATACATCAATTTATCCTTAATATTAGTTTTACATCCATTGAACAAAAGGACTCAAGGCCCGGAGGCATGACAAAATTATTTTAAATTTTTAAAAATTTAAGAGAACCTATCGATATATAATCAACATTCTACTGGTAGAAGAGCCCAATTTGTCCCCAATTCAATCTTCTTTTCAATTCCAACTCATCCAATCTAATCCAACATCCACCCAAACTCATATGACATCAAATTTTACCCAAAATATAGTTCATATGAGTTCATTTTACAGTCATTTAAACAATATTACATGTTCAAAAACTAATTACACATGTTATACAAAAATGTAATTCAAAGCCACAACTCGGCTTTCTTCATCACTGAGGGCCCATGTGAGAGCCATCCACCGGTGCTTGTCCCGGACCCAAAATTTTGTCCTCATAAAGGGCAAGTTACACTCAATGGGGTATCTCCTAAATAGGTTACTCCCTACACTAGATTCATATGAAATGCTTACATGCAATTTAACAATCAACAAACAATCCATTTGTGAATATGTATTTCATAATGGAGTTCTCTATGACATGCCATGTCATGAGATGAGACTCACACATGCAATGTAACCCGAGCCTTCAGTGGCTCCCATAACACATGCAATGTCATGCGTATGAATTCGGGCATTTCAAGCCCCCGCCATTGATGTTGCATATCCAATAACTATTTTATAAATCCCGGGTCTTTCTTGAGATGGGTATTTATGGACTTCCACCAATGGGCACCCAATTGACACAGTAGTTATGGAATTCCACCAACGATTCTGCATATGCTGACACACTTTATGGACTCAATATCAACGGAGTGTATATCCAAATCACCAGGTCTTGCACCCGAGGGACAATCTAGCCCTTCTTGCTAACCCTAACCCAAATTTTAATGCAGACCCGTGCGACTCAGTTTGACCTCGGTCCAATTTTGTCGAGCCCACACATCGTCCACCAAGAATGGTGTTTGATCAAAACCATGCACACACCCACACCTATGTCACATGCCCATGAATGTGATGTTTCCCGTGCATATAAAGTGTAATGTATAATTGCATTTTTTGTATTACTATGCAACCCAAATTTCAATTGCAATTACAAAATCATGTTCAACATGTCATGAGCACAAATGAACAATTTCCAATTCCTCAGTGCAACTTATATCATAAAGCATATAATTACGTTCCAACATCATCACATTCCCAAATCGTTAATTATGTCAAAAGCATATAATTATGATCCATATTCTCACCAAACATGTTGTAACATTTTCAATGAAACAAACATGCTACATCAATAAAAACATTTTATCAAACACTTAAAGGGCACAAAATCATGTAACACACAATCATGCCCAATGTATAACATTTCTCATGAATTTACCAAACAAGCAAATTTCACAAACCCAATTCCTGCAAAATTGGTGTAGCACATTTCTATCACATTTTTCATACTCTAGTTACACTAGAAATACGTTTAGACAAGAGATTTCATCCCAAGTCATGCTACCCATTTCATACGAAACCCTACGTTGAAAATAAACCTAGGTAGAAGAAGAATCATACCTCTTGAAGCGCAATACACATAGTAGGGACTCCAAGAAACCCAAATCAAGCTTCAACTCTTGATTTCCAAAAATCCCATCTTGAGACTTTGGCAAAATCCCCAATTTTTAGTATGTAGATGTATCTCTCGTCGCGTAGATCAACTTTAATTCTTAGCTCAAGCGTTTCGATGAACAGTTGGCCCTAGATCGTAGAGAGAAGTTTGAAGAGCTCTTGATTTTTTTCTCTCTTCTCTTCCCTTCTCTTTTCCAAAAAACCCAACAGTCACAATGGGGAAAAACTAATTTTCCCCCTTTTTATACCCCTAGGATACTTGGCTCTCAATATGCCGTACGTGCCATCTTTTACTAATCCGATTTCATTCAGAATCAAATTAATCTCATCTTGTTTTAAGTTTAATATATTTTATTTGAACTAATTTTAAATTATTTGTTATAATTTCGCAATTAAAACCCGATCACATCTTAAAAAGCAAAAAATACGACTGCCCCAGAATTCAATGAAAATTGACTAGGTAACTAGATTTCGCGAGACCAATCCAACGGTGTGTTTCGTTTCACCATCTGAGTTCTAGAAAAATTTAAGTTTTTAATCCATTCCATAATGGGTAATTATCATTTTTCCATTTTTCATAAAAATTCACATTTTTGTGGTTTTTACATTATTCCCCCCCGAAAAGAAATTTCGTCCACAAAATTTACACACACATACACACATAACCACATGCATATGAAACAAGTCATATAACACTTATGACCAAAAGAATGTATCTGTATCCTCGAACAAGAACGAATAACTGGTATGTATAGTGTCATCATGCTCTCATGTTGCCTCTTTCACAACTCAGTATTGCCACAACATCTTCACCAGCCTCACGGTCTAGCCTCGTAAAATCTATTTTCGGCCATCCATGATATGCACCACTCCTTTCTTGAAGGTCCTATTCGCATCAACAACCAACTAACCCCAATCCACCACATGCGTAGGATATGAAGTGTACTTTTGGAGCATGGAGACATGGAATATTGGATGAACACCCGATAAATTTGGTGGTAACATCAACCATTAAACGAATGTACCAACCTTTTTGAGTACCTTGAAGGGCCCAATATACCTCGGCGACACCTTTCCCTGCTTTTCGAACTTGACCACTTCTCTCTTGGGCCTCACCTTCAAGAAGATGTGATCTCCAACCTCGAACTCTAGTGGTCATCGACGTAGCTCTTCTACCGGCTTTGAGCCGTGAGAAGATGCTTTCGTACCAAGTCTACCTTCTCTGAGGTGTCTCTAATCAAATCTGGACCCATAGAGGGTCTCTCCCCAACCTCCGTCTAACAAATCAGAGAATAACACGACCTCCTATAAAGTGCCTCATAGGGTGTCATCTATATGCTCGTATGATAACTATTGTTGTAGGCAAACTCCACTAAGTTTAAGTGCTCTTTCCAGCTACCCTTGAGATCAAGGACACATGCTTGTAACATGTCCTCTAAAGTCTAGATGGTCATATCTGACTTACTGTCTGTTTAGGGATAAAAATTTGTGTTCATCATCAATTGTATTCCCCTGCGGAAAACTCTCCCAAAAATGGGCCGTGAACCTAGGATCTTGGTTAGATACAATGGATACGGATAATCCATGCAACTGGACTCTCTCTTGTATATATAATATGCACAATTCCTCTAGTGTGAAGGTCATCCACACTGCCAAGAAATGTGCTAACTTTATAAGCTGGTTCACTATCACCAACACTGCATCGTGTCCTCGTGATGTTTGTTGCAAGTGGGTCACAAAATCCATCGTGATGTGCTCCCACTTCCACTTAGCCAGCTCCAAAGGCTGGAGTAATCCTTCTGGTCTCTGGTGCTAAGCCCTGACCTGATGACACATGAGACATCGACTAACAAAGTCCCCAGCGTGCCTCTTCATCCCACTCCAATAGTATTAGTGGCAAAGATCATGATAAATCTTCAAGCCACCTAGATGTATAGAAAAATGGGAGAAATAAAACTCCCTAAGGATCGCTTCTCTTAGATCTGTAGATTGGAGAACCACAACTCTTCCCCTGAACTAAAGACTACCATTTGCTTGAATGACCCAACCCTAATCACTTGTACCTGATTGTACCCAGTCCCTAGTGGATAATATCTCTATGTCTTATCCTTGGGACTCAATCACCCTGCTCAGTAATGAAGGCATAGCCACCAAACTCCCCAAAGTGCCATGAGTTTGGCTCCTTTAGTGTAGCCTAAATAGCCTCACAGTCTCGAACATCTGGCACTCCCTGGAAGCCACATTAGTCAAGACTCCCCATGACTGAGTGTATCAGTCGTCACGTTTGCCTTACTGGGATAGTAATGCAAAGTGAAGTCATAAGCCTCTAAGTACTCCATCCAATTGCGTTGCCTCATATTAATGTCCCACTACATGAAGATATACTTCAAACTTTTATGGTCTGATAACACCTCAAACTACTCTCCATACAAATAGTGGCGCCATGCCTTCAAGGCAAAGATGACGGCCGCCAACTCCATGTCATGCATAGGGTAGTTTTACTCATGGCTCTTTAACTGACGTGAACCTTAAGCTACCACTCTCCCAGACTGCATCAATACACACCCAAGTCCATCCTTAGAGTAGTTACAATACACTGTGTACCTCTGTTCCATCTCCAAAACTATCAGAATAGGAGAATGCCTTCTCACACGAATCATTCCATTGAAATTTGACCTCCTTCTAGATCAATCTAGTCATAGGTGTAGCTAGTCAGGAGAAGTCCTAAATGAACCTCTTGTAGTATCCTGCCAATCCCAAGAAACTACATATCTTGAAGACTGACTTCAGCCTCTCCTAACCCATGATTGTCTCAACCTTCTTCGGGTCTATGGATACACCTAAAGTCGGCACCACATGTCCCAAAAATTTTACCTCTGTCAGCCAAAATTCACATTTGCTGAACTTCGTGTACAACTGATGGTGTCTCAAAGTCTGGAGAATAATCCTCAAGTGGCCCTCATATTGCTCCTCAAATTTGGAGTAGATCAAGATATCATCAATAATGACCACAAAAAATTGATCTAGTTAGGGTTGGAACACCCTATGCATGAGATCCATGAATGCTGCTGGGGCATTCATCAATCCAAAAGGCATAACTCTAAACTTGAAATGCCCATATGGCATCCTAAACACCGTCTTAGTGATATCTGTCTCCCTAATCCTCAATTGATGGTAACCCATACACAGATCTATCTTGGAGTAGACATATGCCCCTCCCAATTGATCAAAAAAGCCATCAATCTGTGGCAAAGGGTGCCTATTCGTGATGGTAACCCGATTCAACTACTGGTAGTCTAGAAATAGCCAAAGGGTATTTTCCTTGTTCTTGTGAAGAATACTAGAGTGCCCCAATGTGAGGTACTCAGTCTAATGAAACCCTTGTCCAATAATTCTTGCAATTGGACCTCGAGTTCTTACAACTCTGTAGGCGTCATTCTATGTAGAGTCATAAAAATGGGGGAAGTACCGGGTTGTAGCTCAATGGTGAAGTTCACATCCTGATGTAGGTGTAATCCTGATAACTCATTAAAAAAACACCCAAAAACTCACAAACTACCAGAGGTAGACCCATCTCCTATCTCACCTTCTCCTTAAGTGTAAGGTTCATAAGCCATCGTATTAACTATCTGTGCCAATGGGAAACATATACTACTTGTGGTGGAGCATCGTGCTTTTCTCCTGAAACTTGAAACATACACCCTCCGGTGTGTAGGCAGTGACCCTCTTCCGATTACAAGCGATGACAACTTGATGTACCGTTAGCCAATCTATCCCAAAGATGACATCAAATTCTGACATGTTCATGAATCTAAGGTCCACGGTGAGTAAAATCCCTGCGATCTCTAGCTTATACACCCAACATATTTGATCAATACATACCCTAGCTCCTAGGGGAGAACTCACATGCAGCTCTTCCAAGGTCTTAATCTATAAGCCCAAATCTCCTATACATAATGCACAAATAAATGAATGAGATGCACCAGAGTCAAATACTACCCTTACTCGTAAGCGAGAAAATAAGAATGTACCCTGAATCAATGACTGGTCCATCGGCTCAGTTTAAGTAGTGTTGGCATAGATTGGCCCCTAGGTCCCAAAGGCCTGGCTTGTAAACCCTGTCCTAGCCTCGATCCATGCCTTGACCTATCTGCCCTAATTATGGAGTCCCCATTCATGAAGTAGTAGGGTCCTATGAAGCACCCTAGAACTGAAACTAGTTTCTCTAGCTCCCTGTGGGGTAGGGAGAAATAAAATTAGTTTGTGGATGCCCTACCGATGACTAAGAGTGAGATATCCCATAGCTATGGGATCCGTACCTCTGAAGAAAATTTTGATTCATGTGACCCTACTGGTGGCATAAGAAACAAGTCCTCTGGCCTGCTTGGTAGGAAGTCTTGAAGTTTCTTCTGCCTTGGGAGGATTGGCCTTAGCCTTGGCCTTGATAGCCGCGGTGACCCTATCCTTGATACTCTTGTGGGATAAAGGTCTTTTGCTTCTTCCCCAAACTAGAAGAAGAGGATTGACCCTCCTTCTTTTTGTGCTTATCACCCACCTCCTAGATTCCCTTTGCATTTTCCACCACTCTCTCAATGGTCATAGCCATCTTGACCATCGAGTCCAAATCTTGTAGGCGGTGGCCCATAATATTCCCCTGGATGTACAACTTCAAACCATTCTCGAACCTCCTTAATTTAGCCATGTCTGTAGCCAGATAATCATTGGCAAAATAGGCTAACTCGATGAACTTAGCTACGTATTTTATCACTGTCATAGACCTTTGTTTCAAATCCAAGAATTCCAGGTCTTTCGCTTATCGAATAGCTGACGAAAAGTACTTGCCCATGAAGAGCTCCCAGAACTCTCCCTATGTCATTGCCTTTAGGATCTTTGATGCCTTTGACCAATCCCATCATAAATGGGCTTCTCCTTCAAGTTACAATGTAGCTAGCCTTATCTTAGTGCCATCGGACGTGATCTCTATAGCCTCTAAGATCTTATCTACTTGTTGGAACCAATGGTCAGCCACCATTGGATCCGCCCTTCCCATGAAAGTTAGTGGTTTGTGTGCCTTAAAACTTTGGAGGTTAGTTGAGCCCCTTTGGCCCACATTAGCGATAGCTTTTGAAAAGGTAGCCGCCATTGTGCTTAAAGCCTCCATAAAGGCTTGTTGGTCAAAGCCGGTGGTGGTTGGTTGTTGTTCCGCCCATCTCCTTGACATTTTTGGTGTCCTCTTCCTCTATTTTTCATCTACACACATGTCAAATAACAATAGAGCACTATCTTAGTATCTCAAGGTAGAGATCAAAGTTGAAACATTGAGATTTCTCTCCTTGTCTTTCTAGTAGAGTGCATACGACCCACTAGTAAACATCTATACCATGAACCGTCCCATTCTACAACCCCCAAGGTTTTGTTCTCTAACCCTAATGTCTCCTTTCCATATACATTGAATCATGCATTTTATTCACATAACACATAACACATAACATACAACATTTAGAGCACATAACATGTAATGCACAATGGATGCAATTGCCTAGACCCATGACCCACAAGCCCTAGGTAAATCAACAACCTCGGCTCAGATACCAAGCAGAGATGCCCTTAAAACCATGGGTCCTTTGATAACCCGTTGATTATCCATCAACTCGCAGATGTACCAGTGAATGTTGCATAACCCGACACCACGGCATAACATCCCCTTCTCTGGGATCATAAACAACATAGAGTTTGGGTAGAGTCTCCCTTGTATAGAGTACTCCCGAACGCATAACCTGTGTACATTTCAATCACTTAACCATTCCAAGCTCTAATGTACATCAAATTTTCCTTAATATTACTCAATTTACATACTTTGAACAAAAGGACTCAAGGCCCGAAGGATTGAAAAAATTATTTTAAATTTCTAAAAATTTAAGAGGACCTACCGATAGAAAAGCTCTCTGGAATTATTCTACCTGTAGATAATCAATGTTCTACCGGTAGAAGAGTTCTCTGGAATTTTTCTACTGGTAGATAATCAATGTTCTACCGGTAGAATATCCTAGTTTGCCACCAATCAATCCTTTTTCAAGTCCAACTCATTCAATCTCATGCAACATCCATCAAACTCATATAACGTCAAATTTTACGCAAATGTAGTTCATATGAGTTCGTTTTACATTCTTTTATACAATATTACATGTCCAAAAAACTAAATACACACTTATTTTACAAAAATATAATTTAAAGCCACAACTCAATTTTCTTCATTAACGAGGGTCCAAGTGAGAGCCTTCTACTGGTGCTTGTCTCGCACCTGAAATGTTGTTCCCAGAAAGGGCGAGCCATGATCAATAGGCTATCTCCTAAAGAAGCTACTACCTAACCTGGATGCATATTAAATGCTCCAATGCAATTCAAACAATCAATGAAGCATTCATCCAAGAACATACAACTTGAAGAATGAATGTCATAATGTCATGCCATGTTATGAGGTGAGACTCACATATGCAAGGAAACCCGAGCCTTCACTAGCTCCAATAACACACGCAATGTCATGCGTATGAATCTAGGCATTCCAAGCCCCTGCCATTGATGTTAGACATGCATATACCATTTCTAAATCCCAAGCATTTCTTGGGGTGGGCATTTATGGACTTCCACCAATAGGCACCCAACTGACACGACATTTATGGATTTCCACCAATGGCTCTGCATATTCCAACACACTTTATAGACTCGATACCAACCGAGTATGTATCCAAATCACCGGGTCTTGCACCCGAGGGACAATATAGCCCTTTTTGCTAACCTTAACCCAAGTTGTAGTATTATTTGGTGAAGTTCGAGGTCAAATCCACAGGGAGCTATGTTTTGGAGCTCAAAGTAGAAAGGGTAAAATTATCCCGTGTATAGTGTGCAATACAACAACTTGTGATGTGAACTTAGAACTAATAAGTAACTACTTGAACTAAAATTTGATTACAACAATTGAAAAGGACTATTATTTAGTTCAGGGATCTAACATGCATTCTACTACTTGAGATTATGAAAATGCCAACTTACAACAATTAACTCCTATGTTAATAGAAAGTTGACCAGTAGGTTTAATATATAAGTTGAACTATATCACAACAACTATTAAGTTAGCTAGAAGGTCTATGTACCATGCCACAACCAAATAATCATAGTAAACCAGAAGGTGAACCATTCAAAAGGTTTACTATAACTACTTGATCAATAGGTCTACCATTCAATGAAGACAGAGTTCTGGTTTATGCATTGAATCAAAATCATGGGCTATGGCAAGACTTAACCTGTCTATAACCAATCTCTCGACTATTACAAAAATTCTAAGTACTTGCATCCTTGTATCATGCAGGAAGTACATAATAATATATAGATAAAATGGTATATAGCAATAAGTTTAGTTCGGTACTCGTAACCATGAACATAGAGGAATATGATACCAAACGAAATGAAAACAATCCATCACTTAAGAGAGGTATAAACATTAAGACATAGATAAAACATTGACATTTCCATTATTCAAATATTATTACACATGTCTTCACCTTTACTAAAGAGTATAGAAGGACTACTCGCTCTCCATTGCTATAAACAAGTAAGAAGGGTAAGACAATCCCATTACAATACTACACGATTGTAAAAAAAAAAATGCAAAGAATCCTTAACCAAGGAATAGCTGAAACACCCCCACTCTTTACTATCAACTAGGGTACAAAAGTGAGATAGGTTCAACCCTCCAAGTAGAAAGGAGTACGAAGAAATGTAGAAGAAAAGCATTTGGGCTAGGAGCGATTAGGGTAGGATATTTTTCTCTAGGACTTTCCTTTGCAAATGGTGGAAGATTATTCTTCAAAATGGCTCGAACATGCTTGTTTATAGGCTCCAATGAAGGTTGAAGGCAGCAGACACCCATGGTAACCAATAAGAGAGGACTGTTACATCAATGGACCAATAGGGGAAAAGGAGAAGGTAAGGCGAATAAGACCAACATCCAGATGCCACTACCATCATCGAGACGGTGCTCATCCTCTGGATTTTGCTTCCTGGGCTTCCTTTCCTAATTTTTAGTGATTTTCCATTGTTGGGATGGTGGTTAGAATATCCAGATGGTACATAGTTGCTGATTTTTTTTTCTCGTGCCTATCTCCTTTGTTCTTCTTTCACACTTTAACCTTTCGAGTTTTTGTTATTAAAAATAAAAACCTAAAAAACATATAATTCAAACATTAATCATAATATAATCTCAATTAACCACTTTAAATCAATTAACATGCATAATTAACCCTAAACCATAATTTATTTACAACTTTTTAGGGTTAATCACAGCCCCAATCAAACATTACTAGCCCCTAGTAATAAAAAAATCAATAGTTACAATCACTTTCGTAGATTTCATGATTGTATTTAGCCTATGCAACAAGCAGTTAAACCCTTAGGTGATCTCTAGTGGATGGGTTTTGTCTCGTGAATTTTTTCAGTGAAGGTACCTATAAATTTCAATAATTAATATAAAATAATTAGTATGTTTCACATATAAAATTAAATCGTCATTCCATCCTTATGCCATAATACCTCTCATTCCTTATCACCATAAGAGTAACACACACCATTTGTAACACTATTCAGTATATTTTCAGAAAAAACTCGTGTGCATGTGGGTGGATTTCGTTTATTTCAAATACACTTAAGAATTATCACAGCCCTTCGCTAGGCTGTACTACAATTAGCTTCAATGTCAATTCTTTCCTGAAAATTACTTAGCAAAGATACACTCAAGTTTTAGTGACTTTTGCTCAAAAATTACATGTGATAAAAATATTGAAATAAACGCAATGTATAGATAGATGCAATATTCTAAAAGAAGGTTATTTGAATAAAACTAAAAATTGGCAAAATCTCATGAAAGAATATTAACACTACATAAAATAACATTATCAACACTTTCCCTTTTAATGAATAATTGAAAATGATACATATGCATGACTTTTGGAAACAAAAAGACTTTATTAGAGTTATAATGTGGCGAAGGGTGTTGGGCTCAAGAAACAACACTAAGGGATTCAAAAGCTATCCTTTTTATTTTAGATAGCACACATCTCTTTTTTCTTTTGTAAATTTTTACGGAAGCAACATCATATTTTACATTCCCATTTTTTTTCCAATCTCAGCCCTATAATTTCTTGGTTATTCTTTTCTTTGCAAAATTTTCTTTCACCCTTTTTTAATTTCTTCCCAAACATTCTTTCTTTTTTTTAATTTTTCTTTCATTCCAATTGTTTTTCTCCACTTTTCTTTATCTGTATAATGCCTTCTTTAACAGAGGATGCAAGAAAATTAAATAGCAAGGGTTGGATAAATATGTTTTCATGGGTTCAGTCAACATATGAGTTTAAGAAATTTTTTTTACTTCGGCTCAATCGCGGCTTACTAGGGATATATTTTTGCAAAAGAAATGGTCAAGACTCAAAATAAGATCACGAATGGCCTAAGATCATTTTTCGGAGCTCATACAAGTGTATAATTCTCATAAGAATTTTAAAGGAGAATGCTAACATGTGATTCAACAGTGCTAATGAAAACAAGATTAATGAGATTATTAAAAGACATCTTATGCTGAATTGAAATTCTTATTTGAGTAAGTGTTTAAAATCTCTCCAAGGAAGATCTGTTCAAAATCTGCACAAGGGTTTCACATCACTTTGTATGCAAGCTTTACAAAGGATTAATGTTATTTCAAAAGGTTTTTCGAAATAAAAAATCATTACGTGCTCAAAATAATAAATTTTTTGTGAAAATATAAAGATAGTGCACAAATAGAGTATGAAAATCTCCCATGATTAGGTTATGGTTATACTTACAAATCAACAAAATAAAAATGTAATCATATTGTGAATCATATGAACTAATTATCTTAACATAAAAAAAATAATGAAATAAACACAAACTAACTGAATTAACTGAAATTAAATTACACTTCAAAGCATAAAAGTAAATTCAAAACTATCCAAAGTACTTAAAAAATTCAATGCATGAACTAAAATTTAAATTAAAACTCCGAGAAGGTAGAGAGCAAAAGTTAGCAAAATGTAGGAGACTCTGGCTAACAAGCTGACGATGATGGGCCACCACCATATCTCCTCCCAAGTAACCTTAGAATACTGGGTCATCCTATGATAAAACTAATTAAACCTCATCTTGAGACCCAATAAAATACACATGTTAGTCCGATCATCCACTGGGATATGTGGTTATTGCTGCTGGGGCTCTTCAAGTGGCTGGAATTTTGTAGCTCTTGGAAACTGGTTTGCTTGTGGCTTGGGTGATGTCTCTTGTTGTGTCTCTGCTTAGATTCCATGGTTTTTTTTTAAAGAAGTCTTGTCTAGCAGTGCTAGATGCTCCATAGTAGGTAATGATGGATCTTATATCACTCCCTTCTGTCTACACAAATCCGATACTAAAATGGCAAAAGGAAGTAAGGGTTCCAAGGTAAGTATCATCTGATCCATAATTAGAGTCGGTAGGTCAATAGTATGTCCCATTCCAAAAGACCGTAGATAATATGCTTTCTCAATGAAGACTTGATTTTTTAAGATTGGGGCAGCAAATTATTCATAGTAATCAGGTTCAAAATTTGATATTTATCAGTTAAATCTCCCTACTTAATGTATATGTTTGGCCAACCCCAAACATAATATGGATTTCTAATCAACTCAGTCCCAACATTAGACATACTAGGTAGTGATGTAAAAGGGTATTGGGGATTAGGGTGTCTTAGAATAAGGTTCAAATGATCATCAATGGTAGATACTATAACTTGAAATTTAATTCCCTTAACATATGAAAGCAATTTCCTTGGCCCAGTTACTTCAACATTACTATAAAATTTGCGTACCATGCATTCATAAGCAATACCCAAAGTTTTCATATAATTCAACCATCCTTGTGCCGCTAAATTCTGTCTAGCCTCAATGTGCTCAAAATCTTCGTAGATAATAGGCCTTTCCAAAATGATAGTTTTAGATAGAAAATGGGTATCATACCAGATTTGTTGCTCAATATTCTCAAACATATCAATATCAAATTAATTTTGAACATGGGGTTGCTCTTTGTCTTGTGGCATTGTTGGGGGCGGTGGAGAGACTCCTCGCCTCATATGACTTGAAGATGCACCATCCTTGCGGGCACTTGATTTTCTTCTTGGATCCATAATGAAGATCTTGAATTTCTTGGCAAAAATGGAATTTTCAAGATTTCAATTGGCAAATGTATATATAATAGGATGGGTAAGTGTTTAATTAGAGCAGAATTGAAGAAAAACTAATGGGTAAGATAGATCTGAGGAGTGAAGGCAGTTTGGTTCACTAGTTTTTAAAAACAAATCTGTTGCAAGAGAAGGCAAAATGATTTGGTTTGCTAACAGACTGGTTTTATAGGAGGCAGTACTGTCTGAAAGCCACCACCAACATCCGGGCGTTGCTCAATCACTAGTTTTAGCACACTTAGCTCCTCAGCTTTCTGTCTTACACTTTCGTGATTCTAGCATGTAGTTACAAATCTTGCAATCCATAAAAGAGCATATTAATTCAAAATTCTTTATTGTATCAATTAACTTCCAAATGAAAATTATCAATATTAAAACACTAACTTAAAAATGCAACTTTCTAAAATTTAGAATTAAACACATCAAAATAAAACACCAAAAGACTACGTTCCTAATCATTTACTAAAAAGGCTTTTAATTCTTAATCCAACTCTTTCAATTTTGATAAATTAGTGAACTGACTAATCTCATGTCATACATATCTTGTAAGCATTGGACTGATACAAGAAGGCATATCAAAAAAATCGTTACTCTATCTATACTTAATCCAATCGACTCGATCAAGTGCACGACTTGAGATTGGTTTAGAACACTAATTAAAGTCCTTCATATGCATGAGTCGACCACATCGGTTGACACACACCCCATCCCGGTCTCCCAAGAATGAAATGCGACTAGGTTTTTAATATACCTATTTACAATTATTATAATCTGGACTAATCAAACATTAAATAATTTCACAGGTTTAACAACACCACCCATTACCTTAGTCATTAAGTATGATGGTAAAACCTGTCTCATAACTTGTACCATATATAAAACACCTGTACCAATCATTTGTTTCCCCAGGTTGTAGACATATATAAAATCCCACACCCACATAGCACACATCACAGAGTAGTTGAGTCTATTTAAAATATATACTATTAACCTGCCATAATAATTTCTCACAAATATAATATACAACCTAGAAATTAGTTATATTGACACTCAACTTGAGTGATATCACACTAACATTGCACAAGACTCAATCAACTAGACATTGGACCGGTCTATATCCTCCTTTATAGTACTTGAAAGAAGAAGCTGTAGGGGTATGAGCTAAATCACGTGCTCAGTGAGTATATATGCTGTATATGAAATGAAAATGATAGTAATACACTTAAGCAGGCAGATACTACATAGATACTCGTATCAAAAAAAAAATCAATCCAATTCCAAAGAATTCACAATCCACATCACCTCCCAGGAACACCAGAGTGCTAGCACATCACTGCACACCTAGTGATCAGACATCGGTGCCCTGTCTCAAACAATGCGCCACATTTCACAATACACAATACACAATACAAAGAATCATCCAATCATATAAGCACGTAGCACATAATCTTGGAGAATTGCTATTAAATTCTGTCATTTACTATCATATTATAATAGCATTTTCCAAAACATATAAAGGTATACACCCACCTCAGATGTACAAATTTATTGCCCTTCGGTCCTATCGGTGGATCATTTTGGTGTCACCGTATTTGTTGCAATACCGACTATCTCACTCGTTCCACCTAACACATTTGTAATTAAAATATCAATATTTTTATTATATTTAATAGTTAATCATGCACTAATGCATGCAAATAATACACCTCAAAGTGCCCCAGTAACCCCGGTTACCGCACTATCTACTCACACATTAGCACTTTTGTTCTAGGGATCATATTTTCTTTCCAAATTTCCAAAATCACTCACTTTAATCACAATTAGGATTAAGTAGGTCAAACACATTGAACGGGGGCCCATTTTCACACATTTCGACCTCGAATCCTAAAAACTGCACTTCTGGCATTTCATACATTTCACACCAGATATTATACTCATTTGCATTCAAAATTCACATTATCACATCAAGCATCATTTAAAAAAGTTGCATGCAAAATTTGATGTCATTTGGGTTAAAATCACATATGTGATAATAACATTTAAAAATCAGGGTTTCGGCGTTTCCAGCACCCGTTTCCCACTTCTATCGTACTTTTTATTCAAAACCGTCACACTTAAATTCACATACACATTTAATCAATGAAAAACAGCCCCTAATTGAGCTTTTAAACCATCCATTTTATTCCCATAATTTTCGTTTTCAACCTAGCCCACTAAATGCTTCCCAAATATCTCAAATGATCATTTTCACACTTTTCGTACACTCTGTTGAGTACCCATTTAATGCCCATTTTTAACAGCCCGTTAATTATGCTAAATATATTTAATTACACCCATACAAAATCTGTTTTGAAATTAACTAAATCAACCCATAAAATTTGAATTAAAATAGCCCATTAAAATAAAATAAGACAGTTCATATATTTAAATTAAAGCAGCTTACTAATTAAAACATGCTAAAACAGCCCACACACATACAAATATGTACATACTAAAATTAGTCACAACTCAAAACTTAAATCTATATACCTTCCTTGCTCACGGTTCAAATGGACACACACACGTATTTTTTCTTGATATCTTCTTCTCTCTTTTTTTTTTCCTTTTTTTCTGTTGCTCTCCTCACTCTCGGCTTCTGTCAAACAACCAGACACACACACACACACCCCTTTTATATATTAGTTAACACATACACACTTGACACCTTAAACACACACACACATACACTTACACACACACAACACCATTTTTTTTCTTTATTTTCTAATATGCAAACACATGTAAAGGTAATGGGTTAATTACCTTTGCCTCCCCCAAGTTTTTAAATGATTTCAAAATTGACCCACTAATATTTTCACAAAATTGTAATTTAGCCCACAAAATTATGTTAATATGCATGCAGTGCATGATTGGGTCTCACATCGTTCATACCCACCAAGATGTCTTGCTCACCGACACTTAGTGTATGAAGTTTTTCCACACAAAAGGTTTTGGTTGACTTCCAATTATCTCTTTTTTTCTAACTTCTCTTGCTTTATCATTATCAAATGGTGCACATCCATCGGGAATGTTCGTAACACACCAAGACTAAACCAAAAGAATTTTTCATCCATTTTTGATTTTTTTAAAAAAGACTCACTATTCGGTTCTTTAACGTCTGCCAATCAGAAAGATAGTTATGGATTATTTCCTCCCCCAACCTAAATTTAACATTTTCCTCAACGTATAACATCATAAAGCAAAAATTTAAAGACAATTGCTACTAAAGTATGGAATTGAAACAAATCCATAGTGCAAAACCCTAATTTGTAAAATAAATAATAAAACAATTAGTACTACTATTTACAAAAAATCACACATAAGAACTTCTTAAAGCACATACTTTGGTTCCATTAGCTGAATGAAATCCATATTTCGAATAAATCCATTATAATGTGACTTAAGTCTTTGGCCATTCACTTTAAAAATGGATTTTCAATTTCAACTGCCTCATGTTCAAAAACTTGTTTAACAATATATGGACCCATCCACCTAGACCTTAATTTACCAGGAAATAGGCGGTGCCTTGAATTTTATAACATGACTTTTTGAGATGGTACAAAGTACTTCTGAACAATATTTTTATCATGAAAAATCTTCATTTTGGCCTTAGCAATTTTTGAATTTTCACATGCTTTATTACTCAACTAGTACAATTTAGTAATCTGAAGTTTGCGGGATACACTTGTATTATCTATATCATAATTCATCATTTTGATTGCCCAATATGCTCAATTTTTTAATTTTATAGGGAAGTGAAATGGTTTGCCATAAACTAGCAGATAAGAAGACATTCCCAAAATAGTTTTATATGCAGTGCGGTAAGTCTAAAGCGCATCAGTCAGCCTCAAGGACCAATCTTTGCGATATGGGTTAATAGTTTTTTTTTTTCAAAATATATTTTATCTTCCTATTAGCTAATTCAGCTTGTCCACTTGTATGAGGATGATAAGGGACATATACTTTGTGTGAAATCAAATATTTCTTCATTAAATTTTTAAAAGATTTATTACACAAATGTGCACTCCCATCATTTATAATAGCTCGATAAATTGTAAATCTAGCCAAAATATATTCTTTTAAAAATTTGACCATAGTATGGTGATCATTATTCCGAAAAAGCACTGCCTCCACTCATTTAGAAACATAATCAACATTAAATGGAATGTACAAATGTCAAAAGAAGGAAGGGAATGGTCCCATAAAATCAATGCCCCATCAATAAAAAATTTGATAATCAAAATAGGGTTTAAAGGCATCATATTTTTTTTTGAAATATTTTCCAACCTTTGACATCGGTCACAATTTAGTCAAAAAACATGTAGATCCTTAAAAAGAATGGGCCAATAAAATCTACACTGCAAAATTTTAGCTTCAATTTTCATGATTGGGTACACAACGCCTTATTATTTGATCCTTACAGTATTTGAATACATAGGGATCTTTCCAAAAGAAATTGTGTAATTCTCTTAAAAATTTCTATTTGGTTATCAAGGTATAGTGAAAAGTAATAGTCCCTGTGGCCAAATAATTAGCTATATTTGCATACTGTGGTATCTTTGTTATTGCAAATAATTACACATCAGGAAAGCTTTCCTTGATCAGTACTAACTCCTCTTTTGTATTATAATTCAACCTTGATAAATGATCAACTACCACGTTTTCAACTCCCTTCTTGCCCTTGATAATAAGATCAAATTTTTGAAGTAATAGTATCTGCTGTAGGAGATGTGGCTTAGCATCTTTCTCTGTAAGCAAGTACTTCAAAGCCACATGATCAGTGCTTGATCGTTTTCCCTAACCTCAAACACAAACCCGATTGTGTGTGTATATGGCTTATAGAAATTGGTGAGTGTCACTCTCCCTCGAGTTCAATGCAAGAAGTGGGAAAATTATGTGTGGATGAATAAAAACATGTGTGCGTGCAAAAGTGCTCCCCAAGCATAGAGAGACTTACAATGTCGTGATTTACTTGGAATGAGTATAATAAGGTAGTCTCCTTAGGGAAGGCGAGGTCGGTATTTTTGAAGAGGGATTTGTGAAAAAGTAAAAATTAGAAAATTTTGTGATTCAAAGTTTAGTAAGTGCTGAGTTGAGGAATATGGAAGAAAGCAAGGTTGGTTAATTCATTGAGGTCATTCCAATGGGAATGCCAAATTGACTCATTTCATTCAACCAATGTTGTTTGATTGATTTGTAGGAAATGATGGACTAGTGTGGTTGTGTTGGACAAGAGCATACCCTATGACAAGTCTACGGTGTTTCAAAAGCCCACAACCACGTCCGCACTCAACTTAGTCAAACCAAACACTTTACAGTACGAGGAAGAATGAAAGGGAGTCGATTTCACATACCCAAGAGGAAATCCCTCTTGGATTATCCAACTAAAAGTTTAGCTATGCATGATAAAAACAAGAACAAACATAAATTAGAGAAACATGGAAGTGAAATAAAAATAGACTTGTATTAATGTAAAAGAAGGTTTAAACTACAAGAGAGAAGACATTCATACCCAAAATGTAAAGCTTGAAGGGACAAAACCCAAATATGAAAATGAACTCCAAGAAACTAAGCTAAACTTGATTAGAACTTTGATTAAAAGAGATTGGAGTGCGAGAGGGAAAGATTACAAGTAAAATAGAGCTTAATACAATGAAAATGGTGAAGAAAAAAGTAAAACCCATCTTTCTCTGTCTACAACTTCATCTTCTACCTTGGACCTTCTATCTCTAAAAGTATGATAATCTAAAAATGCATGTAGCAACTCCTTATTTTCATCCATTCCCCTCTATCACAGCATGAGTGGCTAACTTGGAGGGATTGGTGTGACGCCCCTAAAACCGGGGGTCCTTTTTATACTGTTGACCACCCGTCAACCTGCGGAATTGCCCGTGATTTGCTGTACAACCCGACCTCACGTTAGTAGTATCCCTTTACCCAGGATTATAACTCGCACGTGTAACCCGTGTTCCTTTAATAATTTAATTCAACCGAGGTTTAATATACCCTAATATATATCATTTAATGTCCATTTGTATCATTGAAACCAAAAAAACCAAAGTCCAATTGCATAGCAAAACAATTTTAAAATTTCTAATTTTTGGAAAGTGTGCTGGTACGGTTTGCCTACTGGACCTCACCGTACTAATACACTTTGCCAGTTCTTCCCTATTTTACCTGTTTGCGATTTCCAATCCATCTCATTTTCACCCAAAACACATATAATGGAGTTTTTTTTGACATAAAACCTCTCTTGTACAAGTTCATTACATTTAATTTACATATATTTACATGCCAAAATATAGTTTTAACAAGAGTTTAAAAAACAGTCAAGGTTAAAGGCCACATGTTGGCTCCTCTTCACCCTTGAGGCCCCGAATGAGAGCCGTCCACCTGCGTGTATCCCGCATTTGAAATGTTTTCCCGTATAGGGTGAGGCAACGCCAAGTAGAATATTTTCTATAGAGGTTACTTCCTCCCTAGATGCATATGCAATGTTTATGCGCAACACTTAACCATCATTTTCCATTCCAAGCAAGAATATGCATTTCAATGATGGAGTTTTACTATGCCATGCCATGAAATGAGGTGAGACTCACTCACGCATATCAACATGAGCCCTTCCCAGCTCCTCAACACATGCTAATATCCATGTGAATGAATCTATACCATGCGTTGAAATGAGATGAGACTCACTCATGCACCACAACCCGAGTTATACCTGACTTCTCAACACAATGCAATGCCAAAGTGTATTAAACCATCATTTTATGTTTACATCAAATGACATTCACAATTCTAGGGTCTTTCTTGAGGTAGGTATTCATGGACTTACACCAACGGCACCCAGCCGACACGGAATTTAAGGACTTCAACCAATGATTTCGCATACACCAACACACTTTATGGACTCTTATACCAATGGAGTGCGAATCCAATCACTAGGCCTCACCCGAGGGATATTATAGCTCTTCTTGCTAACCCCGACCCAATTTGTCATACAACTGAGTGACTTAGTCAGATTATTGATCCAACTTTTTCCAAGTCCACTCGTCATCCACCAATGGGATGACGACTTCAACCATGCACACACACCACATGATGCGAGGTCTCAGTGCAAATGCAATGTAATGAACCATTGCATAACAATGTCATGTCGCATACGTAATGAATGTCATATGGACAACCAAAATCACATATTTTAACATATGTCATTGCAATTTATATCCTAAGCATATAATAACCAAAATCCACCACAATTCATAAGTATGTTACCACAATATCCATGTCAATAACACACTTAAATCACATGGCATAAAATAAACACATAGCATGCCCACATAAATCCAATTTTCAAGAGTTTACATAAATACTCTCACATATCAAAGTCATGCTAGAAATTGATCTAGGCCATTTCTATATCCATTTCCTTATTTCCATGACTATAGGCAAGTCATATATTATTCTATACTTCTAACCATTTCATACGGACACCTAGGTTAGAAATCAACCAAAGTAGGAGGGAACCCTACATCTTGAAGCGTAAAAGAACACATTGGAAAGCCCCAAGAACCCAAAACAATCTTGAATCCTCACTTCCCCAAAATTTTGTTTTTCAACCTTTGGTGAAACCCGTCATTTTTGGTGTGGTTGCGTAGCCCTCGGTGAGGAGAATGACTTTTGTTCTTGGCCCGAGCGGATTTGAGCACTAGAATGTTGTAGATTGTAGAGAGGTGGAGAATCAAGCTCTTTCCCTCTCTTGTTTTCTTCAACGTGAACTGGCTGAGCAAAATGGGGCAAAAATCAGATTTCCCCCCTTTTTATTTCCTCCATTTACTTGGCTCACATTGTGCCACACAACCCTCTTTTTTTCGGGTCCGTTTTCACCTTGAAACGATTAAATTTTATCCTGGTTCAAGTTCATAATAATTTTATTTTAATTTGCCTAAATTTATTTTCTACATTTTGAATTTATTAAAAATCCCGTTTTTGGGTCACCCGAGACTCGACTAGCCTTGTAAAAAGCAAAAAAATTTGATTATCTCAGAATTCGATGAAATTTGATATGGTAACTAGATTTTGCAAGATGAATCCAACGGTGAGGTCCATTTCGTCATCCGAGATCTAGAAAGTTTCAGATTTTCAACCCGTACCGTAGTGGCTAATTTTCATTTTGCCATTTTTCATAAAAAGTTTAAATTTACCTGGGTTTTACATTCTTTTCCCCTTAAAAGAATTTTGTCCCTGAAATTCACACACACACATACACACTTAACCATATGGATATGCAACATTAATATTATACTTAAACTTATAAAACTCGTACCTCCATCCTCGAACATGAATGAATAGTTGGTACGTGTAGTATCCTCACGCTCTAATGTCGCCTCCTCCACTCCTCGGTGCTAACATAGCACCTTCACTAGCCGCAACATACATGCCTCACAAAACCTACTCCCGGTATCCATGATATGCACCGGCCCCTCCTCAAAAGTCCCATCTGCATCAACAGTCAATTCACCCCAATCCACCATGTGTGTTGGATCTGGAGTATACTTCCGGAGCATAGAGACATGGAACACCGCGGTAATGCCAAGCTGTAAACCACTGTACCCACCCACTCAAGTACCTCAAAGGGCCCAATAAATCTCGGTGACAACTTTCTCTATTTTTTACATCTGACCACTCCCCTCTTAGGCGTCACCTTCAAGAAGACGTGATCTCCAACCTCAAACTCTAGAGGTCACCGTTGTTTGTCGGCGTAGCTCTTCTGCCAACTCTGAGTTTTAAGAAGAAGCTTTTGTATCAAGTCCACCTTCTCCAAGGTGTCTATGATCAAATTTGGACCCGTAGAGGATCTTTCTCCCACCTCCGTCCAACAAACTAGAGAATGGAATGGCCTCCCATATAGTGTCTCATAGGGTGTTATCTGAATTCTCGTCTGATAACTGTTGTTGTAGGTGAATTCCACTAACGGTAAATGCTCCTCCCAACTACCCTTGAGATCTAGGACGCATGCCCGTAGCATGTCCTCTCAGACTGACCGTCCGTTTAGGGATGAAAAGCAGTATTCATCATTAATTGTGTCCCCCATGGCACGCTGGAAACTCTCCTAAAAATGAGCCATAAACCTGGGATTCTGATCTGATACTATAGATATAGGTACCCTATGCAACCGGATAATCTTTTGTATATACAACTTGCAGAATTCGTCCAGTGTGAAGGTTATCCGCACTACCAAAAAGTGTGCCAACTTTGTAAGCCAGTCCACTATCACCCACACCGAGTCATGTCCCCGCGATGTCTATGACAAGTGGGTCACAAAATTCATCGTGACATGCTCCCACTTCCACTCAGCTACCTCTAAAGGCTGGCGTAACCCCGCTGGTCTTTGGTGCTTGGCCTTGACTTGCTGACACATGAGACATCGAGAGACAAAATCTCCAACATCTCTCTTCATAATGGAAGCAATAGAATTCTCTATGAATCTCCTCTCTCAGATCCACTAACTGGGGAACTACAACCCTTCCCCTATATCGAAGACTGCCTTCTGAGTGAATGATCCAACCTTCGTCACCTGTACCTGACTGTACTTGGACCCTGATGGACTATATCTTTGTGTCCTATCTTTGGGACTCGATCACTCTGCTCAGTAAGGAAGGCGTAGCCACCAATCTCCCCAAAGTACTTCAGACATTTGTGGTCTGAAAACACCTCGAATTTCTCACCATATAAATAGTGGAGCCAAGTCTTCAAGGAAAAGACAATGGCCACCAACTCTATGTCGTGTGTAGGATAATTCTGTTTGTGGTTCTTTAATTGTCGAGAACCATATGCCACCACCCTCCCGGACTACATCAAAACATAACCCAGTCCATCTCTGGAAGCATCACAATATACCGTGTACATCTGTCCCCTCTCCGAAACTATCAAAATGGGGGCTGAAGTGAGCCTCCTCTTTAGTTCCTGAAATGGTTTCTCACATGAATCATTTCACTCAAACTTGACCCCCTTCTAGGTCAATTTCATTATAGGTGCAGCTAATCGGGAGAAGTCCTCGATGAATCTCTGATAATACCCTGCCAATCCCAAGAAGCTACGTATCTCGAAGATTGACTTTGGCCTCTCCTAACTCATGACCGCCTCAACCTTCCCGGGTCTACAGATACACCCGAGGTAGACACCACATGTCCTAAAAACTTTACTTCCATAAGCCAAAATTCACATTTGCTGAACTTGGCGTACAACTGGTGCTCTCTCAAGGTTTGGAGGACAACCCTTAAGTGATCCTCATGCTCCTCCTCAGACTTGGAATAGATCAAGATGTCATCAACAAACACCACGATGAACTGATCTAGATATGGTTGAAACACCCAATGCATTAGATCCATGAATGCCACTAGGGCATTCGTCAATCCAAATGACATCACAGTGAATTCAAAATGCCCGTAACGCATTCTGAACATCGTCTTAGGGATATTTGCATCCCTAATCCTCAACTAATGATAGCCGGTGCGAAGATCTATCTTGGAGTAGACTTGTGCTTCCCTTAGCTGATCAAACAGATCATCAATCCTTGGCAAAAGGTACCTATTCTTGATATTGACCTAGTTCAACTGTCGATAGTCTATACATAATAGAAGGGTCTTGTCCTTCTTCTTGGCAAATAGTATCGGAGCGCTCCAAGGTGAAGTGATCGGTCTAATAAAACCCTTGTCTAATAATTCTTGCAATTGGACCTTGAGTTTTTGCAACTCAACTGACGCCATCCTATGTGGAGTCATAAAAATTGGCATTGTACCAGGATACAATTCAATGCTAAAGTCTACATCCCTATAGGGAGGTAATCCCGATAGTTCATCTGAAAAACCATCCTCAAACTCACACACAACTCGAGACAGACCCAACTCCAGTCTTACCTCGTCTTCCAGGGGTAAGGCTTACAAGCCAACCCATCAACTGTCCGTGCCAACAACAATCATACACGGCTTGGGATAAAACATCACGCTTTTTCCTTGGAACTTGAAACAAACACCATTAGGCATATAAGCGGTGACCCTCTTTTGATCACAATCAATGACGACTCGATGTGCCGCCAATCAATCCATCTAGAGGATAACATCGAACTCTGACATGTCCATGACCCTAAGGTCCACGGTGAGTAAAATTTTCGAGATCTCTAACTCACAACCCCGACATATCTGATCAACTCTCACCCTAGCTCCTAGGGGAGAACTCACATGCAATGGCTCTTCCAAGGTCTCAACCTCTAATCCCAAGTCTTTCACACATGATGCAGATATGAATGAATGAGATGCACCCGAGTCAAATAACACCCTTGCCCACAAGCGAGAGAGTAGAAATGTACCCTGTATTATCAATTGATCTATTGGCTTAGTCTATGGCGTAATGGCGTAGACACGCCCCTGGGTCCCTGAAGTACCGGCTTGTGAGCCTTGTCCTCGTTCTCAACCCATGCCCTAGCCCATCTGGCCTATTTATGGAGTCCCCACCCTTGGAGTAGTAGGGGTCTATGTAGCACCTTGGAACTAATACTGACTTCCCTGGCCCATGGTAGGGTAGTGAGGAGTATAATGTCTGTGGTTGCCCCACTAAAGTCTGGGACTAAGATGACCTATAACTCTAAGATCCCTGTCTCTAGCGGCAATCCCGCTTCGTATGACCCGACTGGTGGCAATTGAAACATGTTTGTTAACCAGCCTAATAAGTTATCCTGGGGTTTTCCCCATCTTAGGAGAATCGACCTTGGCCTTGGCCCTGATGGCTACAGCCCTGTCCCTGTGTAGCAGATGTCCCCTGTCTCTTTTCCAAACTAGAAGAAGAGGATTGACCCTCCTTCTTCCTGTCCTTGGCATTCGCTTCCTGGATGTTCCGTGCATCCTTAACTTCTCTCTCAATTGCTATAGCCGTTGTGACCATCGAATCCATGTTTTGCAGGCAGCCCACAATTTTACTCCGGATGGACAATTTCAGACCATCCTCAAACTTCCTCACCTTGGCCATATCTGTGGCCACATAGTCATCGACAAAATGGGCCAACTGCGTGAACTTGGCCATGTATTCCAGCACCGCCATTGTTCTCTGTCTCAAATCCAAGAATTCCTGGGCCTTTGCATGTCTAGCGGCCACTGGGAAATACTTTCCCATGAAGAGCTCCCGAAACTCTCCCCATGTCATTTCCTCCAAATTCTTGGAGTCCTTTGCCCACTCCCACCACAGTTGGGCTTGTCCTTCTAGTTGGAATGCAGCTAGCCTTATCTTCATGGCATCGAAAGTAATCTCTATTGCCTCTAAAATCTTATCAACCTAACAGAACCAATGGTCGGCTACCATCGAATCTGCCCTTCCCTAAAAAATTAGAGGCTTATGTGTCTTGAACTTCTAGAGGTTACTAGAGCCTCCTTGTCCCACACTTGCACTAGCCGGGATTGCAGCTACAACACTAGCCTGTGCAATGGTAGTAGCCGATGTACCAATAGCCTCTATAAGGGCTTGATGGTCAAAGGCCGGTGGTGATTGATTAGTCTTCCACCCACTGCCTCGGTGTCCTCTTCATCTACGAGCCATCTACACACATGCCAGATAGCAATAGAGCACCAATTCAATGTTCGAAAGTAGGAACCAACGTTTAACTCTGAGATTTATCTCGTCTCCCTAGTAGAGCTTGTGCCACCCACTAGTAGACCTTTATACCTTTAACTATGTCGTTCCCTTATTTTTCGACTCCCAAGGTTATGTTTTCTAACCCAAGTGTCACTCTTGCATATACAGTTTACCATGTATATCATTCACATAACACATATCAGATAACATGTAGCACGTACTATTTAAGCACATAATCATGGATGCACAATGCATGCAATGGTATAGACCCATGTCCATCAAGCCCAAGGTAATTCGTATACCTAGGCTCTGATACCAAGCTGTGACGCCCATAAAATTGGGGGTCCTTTTTACACCGTTGACCACCTGTCAACCTGCGGAATTGCCCGTGATTTGCTGTACAACCCAACCTCACGTTTGTAGTATCCTTTTACCCAGGATTATAACTCACACGTATAACCTGTGTTCCTTTAATCATTTAATCCAACCAAGGTTCAATATACCCCAATATATATCATTTAATGTCCATTTGTATCATTGGAACCAAGAAAATCAAAGGCTAATTGCATAGCAAAACAATTTTTAAATTTGTAATTTTTGGAAAGTGTATCGGTACGTGTACCGGTACGATTTCCCTACTGGACCTCACCATACCGGTACGCTTTGCTAGTTCTTCCCTATTTCACCTGTTTTTGATTTCCATTCATTTCCAATCCATCTCATTTTCACCCACAACACATATAATGGAGTTTTTTTTGACATAAAACCTCTATTGTACAAGTTCATTACTGTGACACCCCTAAAGTCGAGTGTCCCGTTGACCATTCGTCAACTCGCAAAAATGTCCGTGAATACCGTTGGATCCGACATCATGCTAATATTATCCCATTACTGGAATTTCAAACTCACACGTAACACCCGTGTTTCATTAGTCATTTAATCCTACTGAGGTTCTATGTACCCCAATATATCTCATTTAAGGTCTATTTGTGTCATTGGAATTAAAGGATACATAGCCCAAGACCCTGAAAGAAAAATAAAAAAAATTTCAAAATCTACCAAAGTGTACCGGTATGCATGGCTCACTGGATCTCACCGTACCGGTACGCTGAGCCCATTTTTCCTTGTTTCATATGTTTTCGATTTCCAATCCAATCCAAACCAAACCTTTCTAAATTAATCCCAAATATGTATTAAGATATTTTCTACATTACACATGATTCATCCAAGTCTATTACAACCCATTCCATACATTTACATATCAAAATGGAATTAAACCTAAGTTTTTATTCAAAACTTATTTTCAAAAGCCACAAACCGATTTTCTTCATTCTCAAGGTCTCGAATGTGTGTTATCCACCGGAATATGCCCCATACCTGAAATGTGTTCCCGTGTAAGATGAGCCAACACCCAGTAGAATATTTCCTACACAGGCTACTCCCCCACCTAAATGCAAATGAATGTATACATGCAACAACACACAACCAATATCCATTCCAATGCAAGAATATGTGATTAATGTTGGAATCTATCATGTCATGCCATGAATGAAATGAGATTCACTCATGCACATCAACCTGAGCCCTCATCGGCTCTCTCCACACTATGCATTGCAAGTGTAAAACCCTTGTCATTGATGAAATACATCCAATGATCATCCTTGAAACTAAAATCATATGTTCATAAAAACCAATTCATTTATGGATGTTTCCCATCAAATGAATCATTTATCCAACCAAACCCATGTGTCTTTATTTGGGTAGTGGACTTTTGGTGTTGCATTTCTGACTCCACACACCGATACACTTTTTTGGACTTGCACCGTCGGAAGTAAATAAACCAATAGCCGAGCCTTGCACTCGAGGGGGGATTTATCCCTTCTTGTTATACCCAACACAAGTTTTTCATGTATGGAACCGTGCGACTCAGTAAGATATTCAACCCCACTTTCCTAAGCCCACTCATCAAACACGAAGCATGGTGATTGATTTAACCATGCACTCACACCTATGAAATGCGATGTGTTCTCTGTGCATATGCAATGTAATGAACCATTGAACTACCAACATCATGCTCAATGCAATGAATGCCAGTGAGCCAATTAAACCACATATCATGCCCCATATGTAATGAATGCCATATGGACAAATTAAACCACACATCTCAACATGTGTCATGACAATTTATATTAATACATATAATTACCACTATTTATCACAATGTCAATATATCAACATTTGTATCAATTAATTCCCAAGTATGTTAGCACATAATCCATGTCAATAACACACTTAAATCACAAGGCACATTATAAACAAATAGCATGCCTACATAAACCCAATTTTCAAGAGTTTACATAAACACATCACATATCAAAATCAAGCTTCAAGGGATTTCACAAATGAATTCCCCATGCCAAACCCAACTAGGAATTAGTCTAGGCCAATTTCCGTACTCATTTCCTCATTTCAATAGCCCTAGTCAATTGACCTAGGTCATTATACACCCTTACCCATTCCATAGGACAACTTAGGTATGAAATAAACCAAAGTAGGAGAAACCCTACCTCTTGGAGCATAAGATAAAGACTAGAAGCTTCAATACACCTCCCTAGCTCCAAAAACTCTTGATTTAGAAAATCTTGTCTTTAAAACTTCGGTGAAATTCCTTGTTCTTGGTATGTACGCATAGCTCTTGTCGCGTAGATGAAGTTTAAGTCTTGGTCCAAGCAATTTCGACCGACGAAACTTCTTGGAATTAAGAAAGAAAGGTAGAAATTAGGTTTTTCTCTTCTCCCTCTTCTCTTCTCTTCAATGCCTGAATCAGCCAGCCACTTGGGTGAGAAATATTTGATTTTTCAGATATTAACCCCTATTTATACTTTTTAATTGCACGGTCCACATTGTCCCGCATGTTTATTACTTCCGGGTCCGTTTTTAACCCGAAACGACTTAATTAAATCTCGATTTCAATTCAAATAAATTTTGCTTGAACTTTTATTCAATTATAAGAAAATTTTGTAATTTCTATTTTTGGAGACATTTAAAAGTTCATTTGTCACCCAGTTGTCTCGTAAAACTTACAAAATTCGACTATCACGGAATTCGACGAAAATAGACATGACAGCTCGATTTCATGATGCGAATCCAATTGTGAAGTCCATTGTTCCATATGAGCTCTATAAAAATATGCATTTTAAACCTATATAATAGTGGCAAATTACTATTTTTCCCTTTGTCGGAAGAGTTCAAATTTTCCCGAGTTTTACATTCTTCCCCCCTTAAAAGAATTTGGTCCCCGAAATTTATACAAACATACATATTCACTCACATGCATATGTAACAGTCATATAATACTAAATGACTATAACAATGTACCTCCATCCTCGAATAAAAAGGGATAACTGGTACGTATGGTATCCTCATGCTCCCATATTGCCTCCTCCACTCCTCGGTGCTGCATAGTACTTCACTAGCCACACGGTCTTGCCTCGTAAAACTTGATCCCGACTATCCATGATGCGCACCGGTCCCTTTTCAAAGGTCCCATCAACATCAACCAGAAGCTCTCCCCAATCCACCACATGAGTCAGATCCGAGGTGTATTTTCGGAGCATAGAGACATGAAATAGTGCGTGAACATCCAATAGATTTGACAGTAACGCCAACCAGTAAGCAACTGTACCCACCCTCTCGAGTACCTCGAAAGGCCCAATATACATCGGAGACAGTTTTCCCCACTTGTCGAACTTGACCACTCCTCTTTTAGGCATCACCTTTAAGAAAACATGATCTCCCACCTCAAACTCTAGAGGTCGCCATTGTCTATCGACGTAGCTCTTCTGCCGGCTCTAAGCTAAGAAGATGCTTCCGTATAAGGTTCACCTTCTCCGAGGTGTCTCTAACCAAGTCCGGACCCATAAAGGGTCTCTCTCCTACCTCCATCCAACACACCGGAGATCAACACGATCTCCCATATAATGCCTCATAGGGTGCCATCTGTATACTCGCATGGTAACTGTTGTTGTTAGCGAACTCTACCAAGGGCAAGTGATCTTCCCAACTACTCTTGAGATCTAGTACGTATGCTCGTAGCATGTCTTCTAATGTATGGATAGTCCTCTCAAACTGACCATCCGTCTAAGGATGAAAAACAATGCTCATCATCAACTGTGTCCCCATGGAACTCTCCCAAAAATGAGCCATAAACTTGGGATCCTGACAATCTCCCTTATATACAACTTGCAGAATTCCTCCAAGGTGAAGGTCATCTGCACAGCCAAAAAGTGTGCGGACTTCGTAAACCGGTCTACAATCACCCACACCGCGTCTTGTCCCCGCGATGTTCGTGGCATGTGGGTCATAAAATTCATTGTGACATGCTCCCACTTCCACTCAGCCACCTCCAAGGGCTGGAGTAACCCTGTTGGCCTTTGATGTTCAACCTTAATTTGTTAACATGTGAGACATCGTTTGACAAAGTCTCCAACGTTTCTCTTCATCCCGCTCTAATAATACTGGTGACAAAGATCATGGTACATCTTCGTGCCACCTGGATGCACAACAAAACGAGAGCAATGAAACTCTCCGAGAATCTCCTCTCTTAACTGTGTAGACTGGAGAATCACAATCCTTCCCCTAAACCAAAGACTACAATTCGAGTGAATGGCCCAACCCTCATCCCCTATACCTGACTGTACTTGGTCCCTGATGGATGATAATTCTGCATCCCGTCCTTGGAACTCAATCACTTTGCTCAGTAGGGAAGGTGTAGCCACTAAACTTGCCAAAGTAACCTTAGTTTGATCTCCATAGTGTAGCCCGAACTGTCCCACAGTCTCGAGCATTTGTCACTCTCGGGAAGCCATACTAGCTAAGACTCCTCATGACTTCCTGTTGAGTGCATCAGCCACCACATTTGCCTTATCGGGATGGTAATACAAAGTGAAGTCGTAGTCCTCCAGAAACTCCATCCACCTATGTTGCCTCATATTGAGGTCCCGTTGTGTAAAGATGTACTTCAGACTTTTGTGATCCAAAAACACCTCAAACTGCTCACCGTATAAATAGTGGCGCCAAGCCTTCAAGGCAAAGACAATGGCCGCCAACTCCATGTCGTGTGTGGGGTAATTCTGCTCGTGATTTTTTAACTGCCGAGAAACACAAGCCACCACCCTTCCAAACTGAATCAATACACAATCGAGTCCGTCCTTCGAGGCATCACAATACAGTATGTACCTCTGTCCCCTTTCCGGGACTACCAGAATAGGAGCTTATGTAAGCCTCCTCTTCAACTCTTGAAATGCCTTCTCACAAGCATCATTCCGCTCAAACTTGACCTCCTTCCGGGTCAACTTGGTCATAGGAGCAGCTAGTCGAGAGATACGATGCCCCAAAAACTAGGGGTCTCGTTGATCGCCCATCAACCCTCAAAATGCCTGCGGATATAGTATAACTCGATAGCACACTTTTGTGTCCAATTTACCGAGATTCATAATTTAACAAAATCGGGCAGAGCCTCCCTTGTACAGGAAAAACTCTACCCAAAACACAACCTGTGCACTGTACCATCACATGACCCATCCGAGGTCCCATATACAAATGTTGACCACACCGGGTCCAATTATCCATACTTTCACCTCATGAGTTTATGCATTAAACATAGTTAATACAAGTTCAAAATTATAATTCCTTTACAAATATTACATGCCAATACATAGTTTGAACAACAGTCTGCAAAACAGTCCTCGTTAAAGGCCACATGTCGGCCCCTCTTTACCTTTGAGGCCTTGAATGAGAGTCCTCCATCGGTACACACCCTGCACTTGAAATGTTTCAAGTATAGGGTGAGCCAACGCTCAGTAGAAAAACTCCTACAAAGACCACTCCCCACCTAAAATGCGTATGCAATGCGCACATGCCACAAACAACTTCTTCCATTCCAAATAAGAATATGTTATTCAAGATAGAATCTCATGATGCCATGCCAAGTAATGAGACGAAACTCACTCATGCATGCTATCCCGAGCTCACACCGATCTCCACAACACAATGCGATGCATATGTGTAAAACAAACGTCTTTGATGAAACACATCCAAAGATCATTTTGAAATCAACCATATGTCATAGAACCAATTCATTCTTGGATGTTTCCCATCAAATAAATAATTTATATATTAAAATCATGTGCCTTTATTAGGTATCGGATTCAGGAATCGCACTTTGGCTCCGTACGCCATTACACTTTTCTGAAATTTTATCGCCGGTAAGTGTATGAACCATGTGGCCGGGATTTTCACCCGAGGGAGTGTCTAGCCCTACTTGCTATACCTGACACAAGTTTTCTTATGCATGTAACCGTGCGACTCAATAGGATGTTCCATCCTACTTTCCCGAGCCCACCACCAACCACCAAGGATGATGATTGACCAACCATGCAACCACACACGCATGCTAATGGTTATGGATGTGTTTACCCCATGCATATGCAATGTAATGCATCATTTCAAACTACTGCCATGTTCAGTATGTAATGAATGCCATATAAATAATTTTAACATATCCTATGATCAATTATATCCAAACATATAAATTTCATGATCATCATAATGCTAACATATCGTTAAGCATAAATCAACATAACATTACAATTGTAAATCACATCATAAGAATGTAATTTCGCTTTACCACATTTTTCAAGCATTTTGTTTCATCAAACAACAACTTCAATAACTCAAGGCATTTTATTAAACACCTTCACGACACCAGTTATGTTATCACATAATTCACTCACATTTATCGTATAACTGAAGAAATCATAATAAGTGACTTCTACCATTAACCCCTCTGTCAATCCACAGAAAGATCCATGAATGTTGCACTAACCGACATCACATCATTATTATCCCTTTGTCTGGGATTTTAACTTGCACGTGTAATCCGTGTTTCTTTACTAATTTAATCCTATCGAGGTCCAATATACCTCAATATATCTCATTTAAAACCAAAGAACACATACTGATGAGTGCAAAATATTGAATATTTGAAGGCCTCATTACATGCATTTTAACTCAATTTTTGCATGTAAGTACTTAGAGTGAGCCAAAATTATGAATAATGTTGATATTTGGATGTTGCAAGTATTTATAGCATAAATCAAGTATTTTAGGACCTTGCAACTATCTTGGATGTGTGGTGAAGGTATGACCACATTACATGAGGATTTGGAGGCTTAGAAGTTAAGAAATCAAAGAGGTATTGGTGTTTGGTAACAAAGGCACCAGCACTAGCTCCCTCTAGTGGAAGTACCTCTGTTTTTCTCCATTTTGACCATTATACACTCAGAATCTGGGCAAGGGAAAAACACAAAAGTTGTAGATATAGATGTCTTCTATATTGTGTCAACATTTTAGCTCAATCCAACAGTTGGATCAAAAGTTATGATAATTCTACGACAACTGGTCTGGAGCAGAAAAGTGTACCAGCTTTTCTTCACCCAATTTCTATATCCATTGCAAATTCTTTCTTACAAGATTTATTTAGCACATTTAGGCACCCTTTTCCCATACTTAACATACACTAATGGTTCATTCAACAAGATAATTTATCTCAAGTCATGCCACCCATCCTCAATACCCCTTTTTAACTAAACCATCAATTTCAAACTAGAAATTGATTATATCCTTTCTACACCAACTCCATAACCATAGGCAAGTGAATTACATAGTTCCATATGCCTACCATTTTTCCATCCAACCAACTATGGTAGGAAAATTTTAAAATACACAAAACAATCCATGTAAACCCAATTTTCCAAGAGTTTACACTAATAGCTTCCACATATCAAATGTGAGCTAAAACTTGGTTTTTTCTTCCTTCTCTTTTAATCTCCCTCACTTTAGGTTTCCAACAAGCAAGAACACACACACACATTGATGTATGATTAAACACACTCACTTTATTACATATTAAAGCACACATAACTTCCATCCAAGAAATTACACAAGTACTTCCACATAGCAAAACAAAGTAGGATTTGAATCAAACCCATTCTACACCTACTTCCTCAAGGCATAAAATAGCATTTGCTATTTAATCACAATTCACAACACAAATGTTATACATAGCTCATGCTACTAACACATTCAATTTTCAAGGGATTTCACAAGTGATTCCCACATAAGCCATTTCTACATCCTTTTTCATTCCCATTTTATCTATTTCACATGCATAGGTGAGTGATATATATATATACTCTTTAATAACCTACACATTTCACATACACTATAGGTCGGAAATGAACCAAGGTAGGAAAACCCCTACCTCTTTGAAGTGTGGAGACTTCAAAAACACCAAAACAAGCCCCAAGTTCTTGATTTTCCAAAAAATTTTCTTTGAATCTTCAGTGAAAATCGTTGTTTTTGGTACCCACGCGTAACCCTCGTCGCGTAGATCGACTTTAATTCTTGGCCCGACGAATTTCGACCGACGGAACTCTAAGAAACGGCGGTAGAAAACTTGAAAACTCTCTTTCTCTCTTCCCTTCCTCCAATGTCTGAAACCAGCCAGCAAATGGATAGGAAATATCTGAAAAAATTAGATATTTCACCCTATTTATACTTTTAGAATGCTTGGCCTAGAATGCGCCACACGACCTCTTTTTTCCGGATCCGTTTTCAACCCGAAACAATTAAATTTCCTTCCGGTTTAAGTTCAAAATATTTTTATTTTAACTTGCCTCAACTTATTTCCCAAATTGTAAAATATTTGCCAAAATCTCATTTTTTTTTGGTCACCTGAGACTCAACTGCCTCAAAAAACGCAAAAAATGACTATTCAGAAGTTGATGAAATTTGATAGGGTAACTAAATTTCATGAGATGAATCCAACGGTGAAGTCCTTTTCGTCATCCGAGTTCCAAAAAATTTTAAGTTTTTGACCCGTACTGTAGCGACAAAATTACCATTTTGCCCTTATTTTCAAAAGTTTAAATTTATCGGATTTTACAAGAGAAGTCCTCAATGAACCTCCTATAGTACCCCGCCAATCCCAAGAAACTTTGTATCTCGAAGACTAACTTTGGTCTCCCCTAATTCATAACTACTTCCACTTTTTCCGGGTCCACGGATACACCCAAAGCCGACACTACATGTCCCAAAAATTTCACATCCGTAAAGCCAAAATTCACATTTGCTAAACTTGGCATACAACTAATAATCTCTCAACATCTAGAGAACAATCCTCAAGTGACCCTCAGACTCCTCCTCAGACTTGGAGTAGATTAAGATGTCGTCAACAAAGAGTACAACAAACTGATCTATGTAAGGCTGAAACACCTTATGCATGAGATCCATGAATGCCACTGGATCATTCGTCAATCCGAATGGCATTACTATGAACTCGAAATGCCCATACCGTGTCCTAAACGTTGTCTTAGGGATATCCATCTCCCTAACCCTTAATTGATGGTAACCGGTGCGGAGATCTATCTTGGAGTAGACCTGCGCTTCTCTTAGCTGATCAAAAAAGTCATCAATCCTCAACAAAGGGTATATATTCTTGATAGTAACCCTATTCAACTGCCGATAGTCTATGCAAACAACACCGGAGTGGCCCAAGGTGAAGTGCTCGGTCTAATGAAGCCCTTGTCCAATAATTCTCGTAACTAGACCTTGAGTTCTTGCAACTCAACTGGTGCCATCTTATGTGGAGTCATAGAAATAGGAGAAGTACCAGGATGTAACTCAATACTGAAGTCCACATCCCTATGGGGAGGTAATCCCGATAGTTCGTCTAAAAAAATGTCCTCATACTCACAAATAACTCGAGGGAGACCCAATTCCTGTCTCACCTCATCCTCTAAGGTAAGGCTCGCAAGCCATCCCATTAACTGCCCATGCCATCTAGAGTCAAACATGACTTGGGGGTAAAGCATTATGCTTTTCCCTTGGAACTCAAAACAGACACCATCAGGTGTGTAAGCAGTGACCCTCTTCCTATCATAATCAATGACGACCCGATGTGCTGATAACCAATCCATCCCGAGGATCATATCAAACTCTGACTTGTCCATGACCCTAAGGTTTATGGTGAGTAGAATCCCCGAGATCTCTAACTCACAGTCCTAACATATCTGATCAACTCTCACCCTAGTTCCTAGGGAAGAACTCATATGCAGTGGCTTTTCCAAGGTCTCAAACTCTAAGCCCAAGTTTTTCACACATGATGCAACAATAAAAGAATGCAATGCACTAGAATCACTAACACTCTAGCCCATAAGCGAGAGAGTAGGAATGTACCCTGTATCATCGACGGATTTGCCGGCACAGCCTGTGGCACCATGGCATAGACATGCCCTTGGGTTCCCGAAGTCCTGGCTTGTATGCCCTGTCCTCGACCTTGACCCATGCCCTGACCCATTTGGCCTGATTGCGGAGTTCCTGCACGAGAAGTGGTAGGGGCCTGAGTAGTACCCTGGAACTGATACTGGTTCCCTTGGCCCATGGTGGGGTAGAGAGGAATGTATTGTGTCTCTAGTTGCCCCACTGAAGTCTGGGACTAAGATGACTCGTAACCCTGGGATCCCTACCTCTGAAGGCAATCTTGTTTCATGTGACCCAACTGGTGGCAATGAAAACATGCCCGTGAGCCTGCCTGGCTGGGAGCCCTAAAGTGTCTCCCACCTTGGGAGGATTGACACTGGCCTTGGCCTTGATGACTGTGACCCTGTCCTTGAGGAGCAAAAGTCCTCTCTCTCTTTCTTGAACTAGAAGAAGCGGATTGGCCCTTCTTCGTCTTATCTTTAACACCTGCTTCCCAGATGTTCTGTGCATCTTCTACCTCCCTCTCAATGGCCATAGCTATGGTGACTATCGAGTCCAAGTCTTGCAGAAGAAGACCCACAATTTTGCCTCGGATGGATAACTTTAAGCCATCCTCAAACTTCCTTACCTTGACCAAATTTGTAGCCACATAATCGTCGGCGAAATGTGCTAATTCTGTGAACTTAGCCACGTATTCCATCACAGACATTGTTCCTTGTCTCAAGTCTAAAAACTTCCAGGCCTTTGCATGCCTAGCAGCCGCCGAAAAGTACTTTCCTATAAAGAGCTCCATGAACTTTACCCAAGTCATAGCCTCCAAGTTCTTGGAGTTCTTCACCCAATCCCACCACAATTGGGATTCCCCCTCGAGCTGGAATGTTGCTAGGGTTATCTTGGTAGCGTCGGAGGTGATCTCTATAGCCCTCAATACCTTGTCCACCTGTCGGAACCAATGGTCGGCCACTATAGGATCCACCCCTCCCATGTAGATCGAAGGCTGATGTGCCTTGAACTTGTAGAGGTGACTTGAGCCTCCTTGACTCCCACTTGCACTAACCTGTGCAATGGTAGCCGCCGCCGCACCAATAGCCTCCACAAAGGCTTGTTGGTTAAAGGCCGGTGGTGGTTGGTTGTTCCACCCACCACCTCGGCGTCCTCTTGCTCAATTTGCCATCTACACACATGTCAAATAGCAGTTGAATACTCACATTGTGTCCCAAGATAGTGATCAATTTAAAATTTGGAGATTTTTCTCCTCGTCTCACTAGTAGTGCGTGTGCCACCTACTAATAGGCATTTACACATTGAACTATACCGTTCATCCCTTTTTCCGAAACATAACCTTGGGTTTCCTTTTTCACATACATTTTTACCATGTATATCATTCACATAATCACATAGCACATAATCATGTAGCAAAATGTAAGCACATAACATGAAATTTACAATGCATGCAATAGTCTTGACCTAAGCCCTAGGTAATTTGTATACCTATGCTCTAATACCAAGCTGTGACACCCCTAAAATCGGGGGTCCCGTTGACCATCTATCAATCCACAAAAATGCACGTGAATGCCGTTGGATCCGACATCATGCTAATATTATCCCATTACCGAAATTTCAAACTCAAACGTAACACCCATGTTTCATTAGTCATTTAATCATATTGAGGTTCTATGTACCCCAATATATCTCACAGAGGTCAATTGGTATCATTGGAACTAAAGGATGCATAGCCCAAGACCCTGGAAGAAAAATAAATTTTTTTTAAAAATCTACCAAAGTGTACCGGTACGCAAGGCTCACTGGAGCTCACCGTACTGGTACGCTGAGCCCATTTTTTCCTGTTTCTTCTGTTTTCGATTTTCAATCCAATCTAAACCTTTTTAAATTCATCCCAAACATGTATAAAGATATTTTCTACATTATCCATGATTTATCCAAGTCTATTACAACTCATTCCATACATTTACATACCAAAATGGAATTAAGCATAAGTTTTTATACAGAACTTATTTTCAAAAGCCACAAATCAGCTTTTCTTCATTCTCGAGGTCCTAAATGTGTTTCATCCACTGAAATATGCCCCGTACCTGAAATGTGTTCCCATGTAGGGTGAGCCAACGCCCAGTAGAATATTTTCTATAGAGGCTACTCCCCACCTAAGTACATATTAATGTATACATGCAACAATACACAACCAATATCCATTCCAATGCAAGAATATACGATTTATGTTGGAATCTATCATGTCATGCCATGAATGAAATGAGATTCAGTCACGAACATCAACCCGAGCCCTCACCGGCTCTGTCCACACAATGCAGTGCAAGTGTAAAACCCTTATCATTGATGAAATACATCCAATGATCATCTTTGAAACTAAACTCATATGTTCATAAAAACCAATTCATTTCTGGATGTTTCCCATCAAATGAATCATTTATCCAACCAAAACTAAGTGTCTTTATTTGGGTAGTGGACATTTGGTGTTGCATTTGTGGCTCCACACACCGATACACTTTTTTGGACTTGCACCATCGGAAGTAAATAAACCAATAGCCGAGCCTTGCACTCGAGGGGGGATTTATCCCTTCTTGTTATACCCGACACAAGTTTTTCATGTATGCAACCGTGCGACTCAGTAAGATATTCAACCCCACTTTCCTAAGCCCACTCATCAAACACCAAGTCTGGTGATTGATTTAACCATGCACTCACACCCTTGAAATGCGATGTGTTCTCCGTGCATATGCAATGTAATGAATCATTGCACTACCAACATCATGCTCAATGCAATGAATGCCAATGAGCCAATTTAACCACATAACATGCTTCATATGTAATGAATGCCATATAGACAAATTAAACCACACATCTCAACATGTGTCATGACAATTTATATCAACGCATAAAATTACCATTATTTATCACAATGTCAATATATCAACTTTTGTATCAATTAATTCTCAAGTATGCTACCACATAATCCATTTCAATAACACACTTAAATCACAAGGCATATTATAAACACATAGCATGCCCACATAAACCCAATTTTCAAGAGTTTACATAAATACATCCACATATCAAAATCAAGCTTCAAGGGATTTCACAAATGAATTCCCCATGCCAAACCCAACTAGGAATTATTCTAGGCCAATTCCGTACCCATTCCCTCATTTCAATAGCTCTAGTCAATTGACCTAGGTAATTATACACCCTTACCCATTCCATATGACTATTTAGGTAAGAAAGAAACCAAAGTAGGAGAAACCCTACCTCTTGGAGCATAAGATGAAGACTAGAAGCTTTAATACACATCTTTAGCTCCAAAAACTCTTGATTTCAGAAAATCTCGTCTTTGAAACTTCGGCAAAATTTCTCGTTCTTGGTACGTACAAGTAGCTCTCGTCACATAGATGAAGTTTAATTCTTGGTCCTAGCGATTCCGACCGACGGAACTTCTTGGAATTAAGAAAGAAAGGTAGAAATTTAGGTTTTTCTCTTCTCTCTCTTCTCTTCTATTCAACGCCTGAATCAGCGAGCCACTTGGGTGAGAAATATCTGATTTCTCAGATATTAACCCCCTATTTATACTTTTTATTTGCGCTCCGAGGTTAATATCTGAGAAATCAATCACCGGGCCTCTCGCCCGAGGGATATTCTAGCTCTTCTTACTAACCCTGACCGAATTTGCCTTACAACCGTATGACTTAGTTAGATTATTGATCCAATTTTTTCCAAGTCCACTCATTATCCACTAATAGGGGTGACAACGTCAACCATTCACACAAACTCACATGATGCGAGGTCTCCGTGCAAATGCAATGTAATGAACCATTGCATAACAATGTCATGTCGCCTGCATAATGAATGTCATATGGATAATCGAAACCACATATTTAAACATATGTCATGGCAATTTATATCCTAAGCATATAATAACCAAAATCCATCACAATTCATAAGTATGTTACCACAATATCCATGTCAATAACACACTTAAATTAGAAGGCACAATATAAACACATAGCATGCTCACATAAACCCAATTTTCAAGAGTTTACATAAATACTTCCACATATCAAAGTCATGCTAGAAATTGATCTAGGCCATTTTTATATCCATTTCCTTATTTCCATGAATATAGGCAAGTCATATATTATTCTATACTTCTAACCATTTCATACGGACACCTAGGTTAGAAATCAATCAAAGTAGGAGGGAACCCTACCTCTTGAAGCATAAAAGAGCAAGTTGGGAAGCCCCAAGAACCCAAAAAAATCTTGAATCCTCACTTCCCCAAAATTTTGTTTTTCAACCTTCGGTGAAACCCTTCATTTTTTGTGTGGTCGCGTAGCCCTCGGCGAGGAGAACGACTTTTGTTCTTGGCCCGAGCAGATTTGACCACTAGAATCTTGTAGATCATAGAGAGAAAGTGGAGAATCAAGCCATTTCCCTCTCTTCTTTTCTTCAACGTGAACCGGCTGAGCAAAATGGGGCAAAAATCAAATTTTCCCTCTTTTATGTCCTCCATTTACTTGGCTCACATTGTGCCACACGACCCTCTTTTTTTCGGGTCCGTTTTCGCCCCGAAACGATTAAATTTCATCTCGGTTCAAGTTCAAAATAATTTTATTTTAATTTACCTAAATTTACTTTCAAATTTTTGAATTTTTATTAAAAATTCTATTTTTGGATCACCCGAGACTCGACCCCCTCGTACGCCTTATAAACGCAAAAAAATTTGACTATCTCAGAATTCGATGAAATTTGATGTGGTAATTAGATTTTGGGAGACGAATCCAATGGTGAGGTCCATTTTTTCATCCGAGATCTAGAAAAGTTTAAGTTTTTAACCCGTACCATAGTGATAAATTTACCGTTTTACCCTTTTCATAAAAAGTTTAAATTTACTCGAGTTTTAAAATTGGAGAGTGATTGTCCACAAAAGTTTCCAAAATTAGTCAAAAAGTGGTCTTCCTATGCTTTCTAACCACTCCTCTCTCTCTCTCTTGACTCCCCACTCTCTCATGCTTCAAATTTGAATGTTGGGGTTACGGGGTCATCATGGAGTGTTAGAAATGTTAGAACATGGATTAGGTGAACAAAAGGTGTTCCCTATAGTTGGTGGAGTTGTTCAGAGAACTATCTGGGATTTCTGGGCAGCTGCTACCGGTAGCTCATTTCTAATAGGGTATGCTACTAGTAGGTTTTGCAAGGGGCACTGATAGCTATTTTCTAGTAGGATTTTCTGCCAGTAGCTCTCAAGTCTTCTACTGGTAGGTATTCCCTTTTCTTGGAATTCTTGCTTCCTTGAGCTCCCAAGCCATATGTCACGAGGTCCTTTCTCCCCCATTGACCTTGATCACTTGATAGGGTACTTTAAGCTTGCCCTTTCCAACCTATTACCTACAATCAAGCCAATCTCCATTAATTATCAATTTGAATCCATTTCCCAAAAAATTCATTACAAAACAAGTTAAATTGGATGTAATGAAGATGCTTAATATGCAATGTTCGACACTCATCTCATTCCCCAGCTTGAGCTTTGCTAGTGCCTAGCAAACATTATTTCAAAATTATACTACGCGTACAATAATTCCATTCATGTTAAAAAATTCATTGATCAACAAGATACTCAAATCATATTACAATTATGTAAATGAACTTGGGGCAGAACAAAACAAAAATTACGGTCTTTCATTCATAAATATCTGAGATTAAGTACAAAGAACTCTAAACAAAATGGCATGTGTTCCTAGGGGCTCTTCTATTAGGTCGACTACTCCTAGACCATTATCCCTACATACAATCAATCAAGAACAACAACAAAATAAATAAAAAACTAAAACTCTCTATATTCCTCCTCCTTGTCGGTCCCATCATCCTCCTCCTCCTTTCTTAGGAATGTCCTCTCAAATGTCTTGGTCACCATTAGCTAGAGCAGTACTTGATGGTTTTCCCTAATCTCCAAACACGTGCCCAAATTGTGTGTATATGGATTATACAAATTGGTGAGTGTTACTCTCCCTCGGGTTCAAATGCAAGAAATGGAAAAAATCGTGTGTGTGAACAAAAATGTGTGTGTGTGTGCAAAAGTGCTCCCCAAGTGTAGAGAGACTTGCAATGTCGTGTTTTACTTGGAATGAGTATTCCAAGGTCGTCTCCTCGAGGAAGGAAAGGTCAAATGCTTTGAAGGGTGATTTGTAAAGAAATAAAAAATGGAAAGTCTTGTGAATTGTGTTTTAAGAAAAATTCAAGATAGCTAAGTTGGCTAATCCATAGATGTCATTCCAATGGGAATGCCAAATCGACTCAATTCATTCAACCAATGATCTCTCGGTGTTTGATTAATTAGTAGCAAGTGAGGGACTAATGTAGATGTGTTGGACAAAAGAATACCCTGTGACAAGTCTATGATGTATCAAGAGCCACAACCATGCCCACACTCAACCTAGTCAAACCAAACACTTTACACTACGAGGAAGAATGAAAGATAGTTGATTTCACATACCCAAGAGGAAATTCCCCTTGGATTAGCCAACTAAGATTTTAGCTACTCATACTAAAGGCAAGAACAAACATAATGTAAAGGAACATGGTTGTCAAATGAAACATGAAACTTGTATTGATGCAAGAAAAGGTTTAAACTACAAGAACAAAGTCATTCATACCCAAAATACAAATCTTGAAGGTAAACTACCCAAATGTAGAAATGAAAATACAAGAACACTTAACTAAGATTGATTACAACTTAAATAAAAGAGTTGAGAGTGAAAGAGGGGAAGATTACAAGTAAAACAAAGCTTACAAGTAAAATAAAGCTTACTACAATGAAAATGGTCAAGGAAATGTAAAAACCCAACTTTATCTCTCTAAAATTTCATCTTCAACCTTGGAGCTTTTCTCTCTAAAAGTGTGTAAAATCTGAATAATGGTGTAAGACCCTTTGATTTTCATCCATGCTCTCTCCCTTAGCATGTGTGAACAGAATTGAAAAGATTGGAGAGGGGTTGTCCACTAGAACAAGCAATTTCAGCCCAAGCGTGCTTCTCCCATGTTTTCCTAAGAAACCTAGCTAAATTTGAGTACAACTTAGATTAAAAGAGATTACAGTGCAACAGGGAAAGATTACGATTAAAATAGAGCTTACTACAATGAAAATGGTGAAGGAAAACGTAAAACCCAACTTTCTCTCTCTAGAACTTCATCTTCTACGTCGGACCTGTGATTAGTGCTTAAAATTAGCATTTTACTTTGCCTTTTCGGGACTAATTGTATTTTGATGGAGTTAAGTAATGACATTTCAGGTCCTAAAGTGAACAAAGGCTAAAGAACAACAAATATCACACTTGAGTGTAACACTAGTGCATTAGGGAATAAAATTAGAGAAGGTTGAAACAAAGTAAGAACATTTGAATGCCAACTCACGTTCGAACGTCCACTTGAACTATGAGAAGACCAGACTGTTAAGACATGGCGTGTTGTAGTAAAAAAGGAAGACCCTGAAGTACTTGAGCACCATGCTTGAACTCCAAGTCACGTTCGAACATCCATTTATTTTTATTTAAGACCAGAGTGATGAGTGCAAAAGAGCCAAGATGTGCATGGAGTGTGGAAATGGGTTTCCACAGAAGACCACAGGCCACTCGAGTGACGAGGTTAGACCCCATCTAGTGTTTGAACGTGCACAAATAAAAAATAGTAGAAACGTTTGAACACCAGACAATGTTTGAACGCCTGTAAAGGAAAAACAGAGACAACGTTCGAACACTAAATCACGTTCAAAAGTCCACCACTGGCAGAGGCTGTAGAGTAGTTGGTTTTTCACTTGGACTTGGGTGACATACACTATTCCTTCACACTACCTTGTCTTCCTCTCCTCCTTGCCTATAAATACTCCCCCTAGGAGAGCCTTTGAAAGGGAGGATGTTCTTGTAGAAGACTAGAACTTGGTTTGTCAGGCTTAGACAACACCAAGAACTAGTCAAGAACTTGATGGAGGTTTGGACTCCCACTCATGTAGTTAGATGCGTGTTATATTTGTTTGTATCAAGGAAGTTAGTTCATATATTGGTTGAGGAAGCAACCCTCCATTTCAAGGTTGAGGAATCCACCCTCCAAATGTGACTAGCTTTCTTTTACTTCTATTGTTCATGTCTTTTACTTCCATTGCTTGAGCTTCCTTCTTCCTTAGAGGAGTGAAACTCTTCTATTTTTCTAGAGCTTTACCAAAGTTGTGAAGGGTGGAACGTGATTCACTTATTCTTTGGTGAAGATCGGCTCTTCGCTTATTGTACTTTACCTTGTAAGTTCTCTACTTGGAGGGATAAGTATCACTCACTTTTCTAGCTTTACCCAAGCCATGAAGGGTGAGTAGTTCCTCATTCACTCTTTAGTAAGAGGTGATGAACATGTATTGATTATCCGAAAGTTATATTTGTGCATTTCCTTTATGCTTGAATGCTTTATATTCCACTTGCTTATTAAATGATTGATTGTATCTAGCAAAGCTAAGGTACTTTGTATAACCATGGGTTCTTTCTATGTCACGGATGACAACATTTCAATCTTCACTATTATTGTATTTTATCTAAAGAATGAAATATTAATGCCATGGTTGGATGCCTTGTAGAAACACTTGCTTGTTTGTAGATGGGTTAAATCTCGGCACAGACAATTCTTGTAAACTTTTAGAAAGGCATCGGAATCATGTGCTTAATTCTCACAGTCTATCTTTATCTTCCGATTAACTTGCTGTTGACACAGGAGTTAATTGAGTTATAAAACACAAGTATAATAAAACGGATGATCAACTACATGTTCTGATCCTCAAGCTAAAGGGTGACTGTTTTACATTTGAATTTATCTTATATTTTGTCTAGAAAACTCTTGGAAAGAATCTTCTATTCTATTCAAAGAAATCCCATAACTTCAAACTCTCACGATTTCCAGTTACATAGTCTCTGTCACTGCTTACTTCAAAACACCAATCATAGTTCCCTATGGATTCGACACTGGACTTAATCGGATTATTACTACAGCTTGATGGCCTGCACTTTAGTATACACATTTCAGATTAAGTCATGTTTTTGGCACTGTTACCGGGGAACCATAAAAGGTGTTTTAATGTAAAAGGTAAAAAGACCTCTCTTTTTGTAAAAATATTTGCTTCACTGTGCATAAATTTATTTTAATTATTTTTATGTCTGAGGACGCCCCTCAATATCAAAAATTATCGACAGAATCTTCTGGGTCTGTGAATCAACTGGAACCACCTTCACCTAGGTCAGTAGCAGACTCTTGTGAAAGTAAAATGGCAAATGATGTGAGACGAGGAGAAATTCCTATGAGAGAGGGGGAAGTGCCTAACATTCGCATTCTACGGGATTACTTAAATCCCACAGGACATAGTGTCCTTTCTTGTTTTATCTTTCCTGAAGATGCACCCTTCTTTCCACAAGACAAGGACAGTTCAACTACTCCCTTAATTTCATGGACTAGAAACAGAAAACCCATATTTGCACATAAAAGAGTTTGAGGAAGTATGTGGAACATTCCAAGACAATTATGAGCTAGCCAAAATGAAACTTTTTTCATTCTCTCTAAAGGATAAAGCTAAACAATGGCTAAATTCTTTAAAAACTCTTTCAATAGCTGACTGGCGGGCACTACAAAATGAATTTTTCAGAAAGTTTTTCCTTCTACAAAGCACTAATGCACTAAAAAGGCAAATCATGAATTTTATGGTCAAAGAAGGAGAAACATTTTGCCAAAGTTAGGAGAGATTCAAAGATCTACTCCACTCCTGCCCGCATCATGCTTTTGAGAATTGGACTTTGGTAGGAATCTTTTATGACTTCCTACCCACTAGACTACGTTAGTTTGTCGAAATGATGGCTCAAGGAGAGTTTATGAGTAAAAGTCCAGAGGAGGCATTCAATTTTTTTGACACCATATCTGACAGTTCTTAGGTGTGGGACTCAGCCTCCCCAACCATTGTTGAAGCCAAACCATCTACTTCCCAAGGGGGTAAGTATGTCTTGAAAGATGATAATGACCTAAGGTCAAAAATGCCCACCCTGTCTCGAAAGGTTGAAGCTTTAGAGATAAAAGAGGTTCATCAAGTTGATGTTGGCCCTCCCACAGAACAAGTGTGTGGGATCTGTGCATTGATAGGACACCCTACTGGGGAGTGTCCAACCATTCTGGCATTCAAGGAAGTTTTTTTGGAACAAACAAATGTCATTTCTAACTTCAACAAGCCTTACTCCAACCCGTACTCTAAAACATACAATCCAGGGTGGCGGAACCACCTAAACTTCAGTTGGAGAAACACATAACCAACTACCATGAATCAACAACAAGGTTCACACCCACCACCTTAAGGACCTCCCACGTATCAACCATACCAACTACCACAAAAGAGGAGCCTTGAGGACACACTGAATTAGTTCATGCAAAGCCAAATGAACTACAACAATAATTCCACTTAGGCCTTCATTGATTTTAAGACACAAACCACTCAATCTTTCGAGGATCTTAAAAGTCACATCCAAATGTTGACCTAATCCATGACCGTACATGAGAAGGGCAAGTTTCCTACCCAACCAAAACCACCACAAGACCAATTTCAGGTGGAAAATCCCACAATCATGGAAACTCCACAAGACCAAGCCCAAGTTGTCACTAGACTAAGGAGTGGCAAGGTGATTGACAAGACCATTAGTGACATGCTAATTCCCAAGCCAAAACCTGAGTCAATCCTAGTTAACTCACCAGTTGAGCCTGAACTAGTTAAACTTGAGACAGTGGAGCCTGAACTTGTAATTGAGGAGGAGCCTAAACTTTTGATTGAACAAGATTCAGAACCATCAAAAGAAAAGGGACCATCGTGTCCTATTCCTACTCCTTTTCATCACAGACTCAAAATTGCACCGAAGTTGAATAATCAACCGGAAGTTTACGAGCTTTTTAAGCAAGTGAAAATCAACATCCCACTTCTGGATGCAATCAAACAGGTTTCATCTTATGCCATGTTTCTGAAAGACTTGTGCACAGCGGCCATAATGTTCAAAAAAGAGCCTTCCTGATAGAACATGCCAGTGCCTTACTTCAACACAAAACCCCTCCAAAATACAAAGATCCAGGATGTCTGATTGTGTCGTGTGTCATTGGAAATTTCAGAATCAATCAAGCACTGTTAGATCTAGGAACTAGTGTCAACTTGCTCCCTTTTTCCGTTTACCAGCAGTTGGGTCTGGGAGAACTCAAATCCACAAGTGTCACACTTCAGCTGACAGACAGATCTGTCAAAATCCCTAGGGGTATTGGGGAAGATGTACTTGTCAGAGTGGACAACTTTGTATTCCCTATTGACTTCATTGTCCTAGATACTCAGTCAGCAAAACATTCAGAGAACCCAATTCCCATAATTTTTGGTCAACCATTCCTAGCAACTTCAAATGCACTAATCAATTGCAAGAATGTGGTCATGAAATTAAACTTTGGGAATATAACTCTTGAGAAAAATATTTTCAATATTGCCAAACACCTAAGAGAAGACAAAGAAGAGGGAGAAATAAATTACATCGAGTCGTTGGTTCAGGACCATCTGAATAACACATTATCTGAAAACCCCATTGAAATTTCTTTGTCAGAACGCATTACATCTAAGACAACAAATGATGATCCAAAGAATTGCCCCACTTATGCTGTTGAGACACGGGCCCCCAAATTCGAGGAGCATTCATCAAGTAGCACAAAGCCACTCTCATCAAGTGTCAGGGCACCAAAACTTGAATTGAAACCTCTCCCATCTGACCTCAAATATGCATTCCTAGGAGAGGATGGGTTGTACCTAGTGGTAATTTCATCTAAGATCACAACCTTGCAAGTGTCTAAACTGATTGAAATTCTTAAAAGTCATAAAAGCACCATTGGGTGGACCATCACTGACTTAAAAGGTATAAGCCCGTTCATTTGTAATTATGCTATATATCTTGACAAGGATTCAAAACCCTCTCGTCAAATGCAGTGATGATTGAACCCTCACATGAAGGAAGTTGTGAAAATGGAAGTGCTTAAATTCTTAGATGCAGGCATAATCTTTCCCATCTTCGATACCAAATGGGTTAGTCCAACCCAAGTTGTGCCCAAAAAGTCTGGGGTCACAGTGGTTAAGAATGAAGCCAATGAACTAGTACCAACTCGAGTCATCACAGGATGGCAGATGTGTATTGACTATTAAAAACTCGATTTGGTGACTAGGACCATTTCCCTCTTCCCTTTCTAGACCAGGTTCTACAGAGAATTGGAGGCCATAAATTTTACTGTTTCCTAGATGGGTATTCTTGGTATAATCAAATTGAGATAGCACTCAATGATCAGGAGAAAACCACATTCACATGCCCCATTGGCACTTTTACATTCAAAAAGGATGCCATTCAAACTTTGTAACACTCCTGCAACATTCCAAAGATGCATGTTGAGTCTGTTCAGTGACATGGTCGAGAATTTTTTGGAGGTGTTCAGGGATGACTTCGTTATCTATGGTGACTCGTTTGATTTTTGTCTGGCCAATCTAGCAAAGGTGCTGATAAGGTGTTAGGAAGCCAATTTGGTGCTTAATTGGGAGAAATGCCATTTCATGGTAATACAAGACATTGCCTTAGGTCACATTGTGTCATGTGAGGGTATGAAAGTTGACAAGGCAAAAATAGATCTGATTGAGAATTTGCCTGCTCCCAAGACTGTAAAGGATGTACAATCATTCTTAGGACATGTAGGCTTTTACAGGAGATTCATAAAGGATTTCAGTACCATAGCAAAATTCATGTGTTATCTCCTGAGTCAGGACGTAATTTTTGATTGGAATGAAGTGTGCCAGCAAGCTTTTGATAAGCTTAAAGGCATGTTAATTTCTACCCTAATAATGCAGCCCCCCAATTGGACTTTGCCCTTTGAACTAATGTGTGATGCAAGTGGTTACACTGTAAGTGCTGTATTAGGATAAAGAAAAGATAAGAAACCGCATGTCATTTACTATGCAAGTAAAACTTTAAATGATGCTCAAATGAATTATTCAACAACTGAAAAAGAATTGCTTGCTGTAGTTTTTGCTTTGAAAAAAATTTATCCTTATCTTGTAGGTTCTTCTGTTATTGTGTTCACTGACCATGCAACATTAAAATTCTTGCTCACAAAGAAGGATGCTAAGCCTAGGCTCTTAAGAGGGATACTCTTACTCCAAGAGTTTGACCTAGTCATTAAGGATAAAACTAGTGTTGAAAATGTGGTGGCAGACCATCTATCTAGATTGACATATGACTTTCACGAAGATAGATTGTCAATCAATAAAAAATTTCTTGATGAATAATTGTTCATAATTGATGAGACCCCATGGTACACTGGTATTGCCAATTTCCTTGCTACTAGAACACTCCCTCCATCCTTATCCCCTATGGACAAAAAGAAATTTCTGAGGGAGGTTCGTAACTTCTTTTGGGAGGATCCATACGTATTCAAGTATTGCAAGAAACAGATCATAAGAAGCTACATCCCCATTCATGAAAGTAGACATGTAATATCATTTTGCCATTCTGAAGCATGTGGTGGCCACTTCTCCTCAAGAAAAACCGCTGCAAAAATCTTGTAGTGTGGATTTTACTAGCCCACACTTTTCAAAGATGTCCATGTTTTTTTTTTAATTTGCAATAGATGCCAAAGGTTGGGAAGCATTTCAAAAATAAACATGATGCCCTTAAACCCGATTCTTGTGATTAAAATTTTTGACTGTTGGGGCATCGATTTTATGGGACCATTTCCCCCCTTCTTTGGCTATCTATATATTTTAGTGGCCGTAGACTATGTATCCAAATGGGTTGAAGCAATTCCATGCCAGAATAATGATCACCAAACGGTGATCAAATTTCTAAAAGAAAACATTTTGTCCCGATTTGGAATTTCTAAATCAATCATAAGTGATGGGGGCTCATTTTTGCAATCGTCCTTTATGGAATTTGATGAAAAAATATTTAATTTTTCATAAAATTGCAACCCCTTATCATCCACAGACTAGTGGACAAACTGAATTGGTTAATTGGGAGATTAAATTAATTTTGAAAAAAATGGTAAATCCAAATTGTAAAGATTGGTCGTCAAGACTAACTGATGCACTTTGGGTATATCTAACTGATTTTAAAATAATTTTGGGCATGTCTCCCTATTTATTAATTTATGGAAAGCCTTGCCACCTTCCTATTGAATTGGAGCATAGGACATCCTAGGCCATTAATGCAATGAACAATGACTTGGACAAAGCTAGACTTTCAAGAAAATTGAAAATTAATGAACTAGAGGAATTGAGAAATGAAGCATATGAGAATGCTAAAATTGGAAAATCCAGAATAAAAATTTTTCATGACAAAAACATTGTGCGGAAGTCTTTTGAACCTTCTCAAAAAGTCTTGTTGTTTAATTCAAGACTTCGCCTCTTTCCTAGTAAGTTAAGATCATGATGGAAAGGACCTTATATTGTCAAAAAGGTGTTTGGACATGGAGTAGTAGAAGTGAAAAACCCATCAAAAAGTAATATCTTTATTGTTAATGGTCAACAGTTGAAACCATTTTTGGAGGATTTCGTTAAAAATGTGGAAACCATTCTTTTAATGGACCTAGAAAATTTTTCCGAGATTAGCGCTTGCCGACACAAAAAGGGATTGGGTCAGGAAAAACTCGATCAAAATTGACCCGAGCGGACGCCTTTATAAGGCATCCACCCCCTTTTCCTCTCTTTTCATGCCCTTCTGTTCCTTTCCATTTTCTCTTTTCCTCTTCTTCTTCTTCTTTCTGCGCTATTAACGATCCTCTGTAACCACGACCCAAGTCCCAACAGTACCATGACCATATCACCCGAAGGCCCAATCCTTTGTCTCATGATCTACATGTATTTACTCTATTTGTACATGACTCTTCTTCTTCTGTCTGCACTCAAAATCAAGGGATCCTAGCAGAAACCCAGATATGCAGAGAAATGATTAATTTGTGTATTTTTCTTATAGGTTTTCATCAGATGAACAGAACTCTATATTTTAACCTCATCTCCAAGCTCAACATATCGGTAAATTTAAAACATTTGGGATAATGTTCGATTTAGGTTGGGGGGTGAGAACTGTTCATATTTTGTGCCCGTAAAATTTTTTATTTTTGCTGTTGTTGTTGCTGTTTCTGATCATATTGTGTACATTGCCTTGAATTTTGTAAAAGATAATGATTATGTCTGTGAGTTAGCTTTGATCATGTGACTGTTAAAGAACCAGATAGTGAGTCTTAAAAAGTAGAAAGCATGGATGTTAAACTTTTTTGGTTTAGTCTATGATTTTTATGCACTTTTCCATCTGATGTGCATACTCTGATCATGAGAAAAACAAGACTGATAAGAAAGAATGAGATCCAAGAAGAGCAAAAGAAATCCCTCTGTAGTAGAAGCACTTTTGCTAAACACCGTCGGGCCAAAAGAATTGGTGCCCTTAAACAGTGTGGCAGAGTCTTTCACAAGAAAAGATATAATTACCCTGAGATGCTATGCTATTCTGGTACTTTGCTTAACCAGTTTGTGAGAGAGGAAGTTGGGAGATTCACGGGTTGTTCAAACTACACAGATACAGAGGGAGACTCGGATTAGAGTAGGTGGGATGAAAGTCAAGGGACTGAATTTTTTGTAAAAACTGTAAAAATCTTTTATGTTTTGTACAAACTCTTTTGACTAAAATGAAAATATGGGCTGAGTAAGGAGTGTCCCAAAATACCAACCTGAAGCGTGGGTAGGGATTATACTGAGATGCCATGAATTTTTGGTTAAGACTTGTGTGTTTTGTCCTCTATTATTGTGTATAGTGTAGTGCAGAAAAATTTTGATTTTTGATTTAATGTTCGAACGTTAAGTGACATTCGAACGTTAGTCGGTTGTAGTACTCAGCCTCTAATGAAGTCTCTGATGGAAACAAAAAGTATTGTGAGCTTATCTCGTTTGAATGATGATAACGTTTGAACGCTAATAGAATGTTCAAACGAGAGTTAACTTACAGTACTTTGGTCTCTGACAGAACTCAAAAGTACTGGGAGCTCACTACATTCGAACAATATTTTAAAAATTCCTCTACATACGTTCGAACATCATGAATATTCGAACGTTCCTTCCCGACTATAAAAGCCTGGATCGTCTTCCCCATTTCAAAAACCCCAAAACCCTTTAAGAACCCCCAAACCCTAGAACCTATTCTCAATACCCAGCCCCCAAAACACCTTTCATTTTCCATTTTTACCCATAATCGACCACTCCAAAGCTATTCCCACATCAAAAATCCCCATTTTTTACCAGAAAATCAAGAGTGTCAAATCCATTCCAAGCTCAAAGCTGAAACCATGCCTCCATGGGTCAAGTTCCCTAATAGGTGCAACCCCATCAATCAAGAGCCAAATTTTATGGAAAAAGTGATTGAGGTAATAGAGGGGAGGACACCCATTGTTCGTAGGTATGACAATACTCAGTTCCCCACAGCTCTCAAGGCAGATAGGTACGAAAAATATTACTAAACTCATGCAGTCATTTGTGAACAAGATGTAATTTTCAATGATTTTTTTGAATTGGGCATCTTTGCGGACATGGAGAGAAGAAATTGGGGGTTGTATTTGCGGAATGGCGGGGAAGCCATGATTGACTTGGTGCGAGAGTTTTACGTCAATGCCGTGGATGAAGATTATATAAGAGAAATGAAGCAAGAAGTGCCTCGGGTTTAGAACCCGACATACCCCCCTAAAAAGAATGCAGCCTTAAACGTCGTGGGAAGGGAGTTGATAGGGGTGACTGATTTTGCTTTGTCGGAGAGGAGATTTTTGAGGCAGGGAGAGCTCCCCAATAAATACAAGATGTTAAATTTGATTACGGTGTCTAACTTCATCCCAATTGGGCGCAAGAATGAAATTTTACCCGACATGGCCCGATTGGTCAATGCAATTGGAAAAGGCCAGAACATTGATCTCCCCTCCCTCATCTTGACAGAAATGAAGAAAGGGTGTGATGTAAAAAGTAACTCTCTTCCCTTTGGCACCTTGGTGACACAGATGTGCAAATACCATGGGGTCAGGGTGAAACCCAAAATGGAAATTCAAAAGCCAATGAGACCATTGAACAAGGCGTCCTTTAGGAGGAGCCAAGGGTATAATGGCACCCCTGTGGTTAGGCAAGAGGTGCCATCCACCCAAGGAGTGGATGAGGTGCAGGAAGAGCTTGACCAGGAGGAAGAGAGAGAGATAGAGGCAGAGACAGAGCAAGTACAGATACAAGAGGCAGGACCCAGCAAGACCGCCCGATGTGCTTTACGGGACATCATGCTTAGCATTGAAGCTAAGCAGGATGAGATCCTTAGTCTTATAAGGGGTAGAGCTGGTGGAGTCAGTGGAGCTAGTGGAGATGGTGGAGGAGATTGATTTTTGTTCTTGATTGTGGGTTGTGGATGTTTGTTCTTTGGTGATGCTTTTTCTTATTTGGTTGATAAATTTCTTCTTTGTGATTCTTGTGGATATTTGTAGTTTGTTGTGGATATTTTTTCTTTTCTTTTGATGGATGGTTGTGGATATTTGAAGTTGTGTGTGTTTGATCACTTCTTTTGTGGATGAATGGAATCTTTGATATTTGTATTAAACAATCACACTTTGAGAAATGAATGATTCAGTTTATCACTTTTATCTGTTTAAATGCATGTGTAAATTTAGCTTAATATATTGCTATTTGTTAATGAATAGTGAAACAGATGTGGATGCTAAGATTGTTTGTTAAAGTGACTAAGCACATGATCGGTCTGACACCTCAACTTAACAACCGGAACTTAAAATCACATTTCTTGGAAAACTAGTATTATCTCTATGCTTAAATTGTCAAATCTACATTGGTATTTGTTGTTCTTAAGGTACAAGATGATCAAACTCAAAAATGGAATCGGCATATAACCGACATTCCCTAAAACACCTAACATAACCAGTGCAGATGATAAAGAATACCATGGTAAGTTTCAAACTTTACGATGCTTTTGAGAAGACATCAACATTTACTCGAAGTAAGCTCTTTCACTTCCATTTTGTTTTCAATAATCTCATTAACTTTGCTTTGATTGATGCAACTGAAGTAATCTATTGACATATCCCATAGGGAACCTTTGCATACGACACATACATGTGCACATACTTGAGAAAGGATCTTAGGCCATCTTTGATTTGACTTTGAGCCTTGGCCATTTCTTTTGCAAAAATATATCCCTAGTCAGCCATGTTTGAGCTTTCGATAAATGATTTTTTTTTCGAAATACCCCTATGATAACCAAGCCACAAGAAAAAACATTTAACATGCCCTTCTATCTCTTATAAATCAGTATGATATAGAAAGGCAAGGAAAATAGAAAGGCATGTTAAATGTTTTTTCTTGTGGCTTGGTTAAGAAAAAAATAAAGACATGTTAAATTAAAATAGAAAGGCATTTTAATTTGGTTGTAATCGGAGTACCCATTTAAAAAAACCATAAAATGCATTTCCAACTATACTTTCCAGAACTTGGTCTTGGAAAGGTAGAGGAAAATGGTATTTTTTGGTAAGAGAATTTTGTTTCCAATCATCAATATACATACGCTAACCAGTGACTATACGCATAGGGACCAATTCATTTTCTTGATTTCTTACTACTGTGACACTAGACTTTTTGGTACTACTTGTGTAGGGTTGACTCATTTACTATCAGATATAGAGTATATAATATTAACATCTAATATTTTAAGTATGTCAGCCCGAATGACTTTCTTAAGATGTGGATTCAATCTATGTTGCAGCTGTTGGGAGGGTTTAGAGTCTTTTTCCAAGTATATACAATGAGTACAAAAAAGATGACTTATTCCCTTAATATTGGCTACTGTCCAACCAATTGCACTTTGATGATTTTTGATGACTCATATCAACTGACTTTCCTGAAATTATGACAACTTTGAAGATATTACAATTGGATAAGTTTCATCCTCTCCCAAGGAGACATATTTCAAGTAAGTCATAAGAGGTTTCAATTCTGGCTTGGGAGCCATGACACTGGACTCAACAAACTTTGTTCAATTTGGTAATAACCTTTCAAAATTTGGAACCTAGGTTCCAACAGTGAACATATCTACAATAGACTCAATATTATTTACAAACTCTAATAATGCATCAGATTCCTTTTTATTATAAGCATTTTCAAACGGATTTTGAGTTATTAACTTAATGCAATTCACTTCTTGAAACTCTTCCTCTTCCTTGGATTGCATAGCAATATCAAATACATTCAATTCCAATGTCATGTTTCCAGATGAACGTTTCATGATTCTATTCCTACAATTAATTAATCCATTTGATGTGGCAATGAATAAACATTCCATAATGTCAAGAATTTGCGTAGAGACATGTAAAACTAGTTGAGTATCTAAAACAATAAAATCCACCAAAAAGTAAAACTTATCAACCTGAACAAGCACATCCTCCACAAGTCGACGTGGAATTTTCACAGATCGGTTTGCCAACTATAATATATCATTTGGGGTATTCAACTCTTCCAATCCTAATTGCTCATAGATTGTATATGTGAGTAAATTGAAACTAGCTCCAAGATCAAGCAAAATTTACTCCCAGGATCTTTGTACTTTAAATGAGTCTTGTGTTGAATGATAACACTGGCTTATTTAGTCAAAAATGCTCTCTTTTTTGTAAACAATTCAAAAATTTCAGCATGATTGTTCAATGATTGATGTTTCTTGACTCGTTAAGGAAAAGATAAAGGAACAAGAATTGATTTGTTTTTTCATTAGGCAAATCTGTTTCCTTTTGGACAATCGGTTCAGACTTAACTGGTTCATTAATAGGATTGACTCAACCATTGGCTCAAAGTTTTTAACTTTAATGGTCTTGTCAATCAGTTTACCACTCCTCAGTGTGGTAATTGCTTAGACTTGACTCGAAGGAGGTTCAGAGGATACAACATTACTCTGCTTTTGATCCTATGGAGGTTTAGGTTGAGATGATAATTTTTCCTTGCTCGTTGTGCTTAAAGACTGGGTCAATTTTCCTAAATGACTTTTAATATCTTCAATGTTTTGTGACATTTGAGCTTTGAAATCATTGAATGCATGAGTAGATTGTGTATTGAAATTCATTTAACTTTGAATGAACTGATCCATTGTATCTTCCAAACTTCTTTTATGTGGGGGTGGGTAAGGTTGATATGGTTGCCGAGTCTGAGGCTATGGTGGGGGTCAATCTGGTTGTTGACTCACACAGGTTATGTTTTTCTAGTTGAAATTCGGGTGATTTCAACACGCTAGGTTATAAGTCTAAGAATTTGGATTGGAATAGGGCTTGTTAAAGTTGGAAATGACATAGAATTTTTCCATCAACATTTCCTTAAATATTAGGATGGTGGAACACTTTCTCGTGGGATGTTCTGACAAAGTACAAATTCCATACAATTGGTCAGTAGGAGACATAATAGAAACTTTATTGACCTTTTTCATCTCTAGAGCATCTAGCTTTCGAGACAGAGTATCCATTATGGTCCTCAAGTATTCATCTTCTTTTAACACATATTTCCCTCCTTAGGATTTGGATGGCTTAGTTTTAATAATATTTGGTGAGGGCAAGTTCCACATTTGGGAACTCTCAGAAATGGTATCAAATAACTCAAATGCCTCATCGGAATTCTTTCCCTTGAATTCTTCTTGGGCAATTATTTCTACAAACTAACACAATGTAGAGGGAAGGGAATCATAAAAGAAACTAACTAAGGTCCAACTCTCAAATGCATGATGTGGGCAAGCTTGGAAAATATCATTAAATCTCTCCCAATATTGATAAAATGTTTCTCCCTCTTTCAAACAAAAATTCGTGATTTGGAGTCTCAATACATTAGTGCGATGTACAGTAAATAGTTTCTTAAAAAATTCTATTTGTAAGACTTTCCAACTTGGAATGGGTTGAGCTTTCAAAAAAATTTAGCCACTATTTAGCTTTATCCTTCAAAGAAAAAGGAAAAAGATTCAACAGGGCCGTTTCAGAATTATCATATAATGCACTACATACTTCCTCAAATTTCAAAAAATTTAGCCACTATTTAGCTTTATCCTTCAAAGAAAAAGGAAAAAGTTTCAGTAGGGCTGTTTTAGAATTATCTTATGATGCACCACTTACTTCCTCAAAAATTTTCATATGCAAATAGGGATTTTCTGACTCAAGATCATGAAACTATGGTAAAATTTTTATTATCATTACTTTAATATTAAAATTTGGAGCATTTGTGGAAAAAACAAAACATGAGGGGACAGTAGTGCGTGTAAGATGTAAATATTATGTGAAAGGTCTAGCATTTTGAACCACCTCTCGTTCTCTTCAATTATTATTACCCATGCTTAATACAAGAGTTTGAAGACGCTTGTGATGATGAAGAAGATGAAGGTGGAGGATTAGACTAGTTTATAGACCCTACTGATGACTTAGCAGAAATAAACAAAAATAATGAAACAAATAGTATATATACATATAACACAAACTTGGAAACTTCCATGTTCTTTTTCAAATTACTATAATTGTAAGGCCCCAAAATCCACATTGTAAGGCATTACTATCTAGAAACCATGCAATAATGAGAGCAACTAACAATAACTATTAAATAATAGACCATTCATCCTTCTAGCAAAGAATAAATACTAAAGTCCATAAAACATTGTAACTTCCCCAACTTACAATTTAAAACCAAATAGTATCTAGTAGCGGAATAATTAAACTAACTGAAACATTGCTTCATAAAAATATCTCAAATCTAAACCAAAAATAAAATAACCCTGTTCCTCTAAGATAGGGTCCACATATTCATTCTCTAATGGCTTGTAGTCAACCTATTCATCCACATTGATATCCTCCTCTTTAACAAAATCTATGAGTGTATGGTTGTTGGGGGTGAGCAAAAGCCCATAGGAAATCCCTTTTAAATTCCAACAAGGTTTAAAACAATAAAAAGAAGGCAAGTCCCTTTTGAAAAAATAGTATCTATAGATTTTGAGAGTAAAACTATGGTAGTTGTAATGATCTCAAGTGTATGGAATATAATAAATCAATGATAGGAATAAACATGCAAGAAATTAAAGCAATCAATAAACAACTCAGTAGCATCATCACATATTCTCATACATGTTGGTTGCTTCTCAAGAATCTATACAATGATTCTACCTCATTCACCTACCACAAAAAAAACACTCTCAATCATTTCCCACCGAGCACATCACAAACCACTTTAAGAAGGGCATATACTGTCTCCCACGACATTGATGAATCCTTTCTAGGAAAGGTATACCATTCCTCAGCCTTGAACCTACGTGAACAATAGTGGTTGCTCTCAGAAACAACTCCACTACAAGTTTTTAGGCAACCAACTCACCCCACAAGGGTAGACTAACCTCTAATACTATACGACAGCTCTTGAAGATAATTGAAATCCGTCACACCCAAAACAAACAAGAGATGAAACCATAATATTCTCAACATCTGCAATCTTAATCAATCACAATTTTCATAAGAACTCAACTATCACAATTTTACAATTCTTAATAAACTAATGTAATAAAGGAATTAAAATATACAAAGAGATAATTTCAAGAAAACCTTTACAATTTCAATATCAAAATTCTAGGGTTTTGCCAATAATCTTAATTTTTTGGAATAAAAACAAGTATTAGATGAAAACATAATTTAATCAATAATAGGAATTTATAAATCAAGAATCCATATATTCTTCACAATAAAACAATGTATTTAGCAAATGAGAGTTTTGAAAATTCAAGTACAAGTAATCCTTGAACCCAAACATATATTTTGTTCAAAACTATGTTTAAATGATAAAGAAATCAAGAACTCAACTATTTATCATATAAATATCAAGAAGATTGAAAACATACATAGATAATACCCTAAGTCTCAATAAAAGAACTTAAGAAGAATCTCCTACCTCAATTTCGTATTTTGTGTGTAAACCTAGCGTGTTTGATCCGTTCCAACGTTAGAATCCCACTTCAATCTTGTGTTTATATTATTCTTTCTTGCTCTCTAAGGTTCTATAGGGTTAAGAACTAATGAAATAGGGATAGGGAAGGCAATAGTCTAATCGGCGTAGACCTGATACTGAAAATCTTGGCAGTACGTTCGAACTAGAGGCGTGACGTTTGAACTATGTACTGGACGTTCAAACGTCAGATTGGGCATTCGAATGTTGTTTCCTCCCAATAATTTTTCTTTTCCATTAAGTTTCTATTAGACACCAAAGTAGGGACTGATTATCATTCAAACGGATCCATTTACGTTCGAACATTCTCCAGTTTTTACGTGAACTTCCAAAGAATTTTTGGCCTAGTTAGAGGTCGATTTAGGAAATTTTTGGGAAATACACTTTTGTTGCCCTGGAAGCCTATTGTCTACTCTAAAAATTTCAGAGCAATCAGAAATTGGGTTAGAAAGTTATTTTCTAAATACTAAGATAGTTTCAAATTCCTTTCCTCCCAAATTCTCTCTAAAATTTACTTAAACTCCAGAATACTTCCTAACTTCTAATACACCCCTATTACCTCTCTCAAAGTTTTTATATATACTTTTACAATCTATATAGTTCATTCTTATGTCATTACATATATGAGGATTACAAAATAATTACGTCACTAAATTATGATAAACATGCGGGGGTTTATAATCCAACTGCCTTAAAGAAAGTTTTGTCCTCGAAACTTATCTTGTGTAGAAAACAAATGATGGTATTTTTCTCGTATCTCCAAATCTAGTTCCCAGATAATTTCTTTCACTCCATGATGTTGCCACAAAACCTTCACCAACTGGATTACCTTATTGCGAAGCATCTTTTCCTTGTTCTTTATATGTTACTCCGTCTTAAATTTAAATTCCTTCCAAATCTATGATATGCGTTGTATCAGATTTGTACTTTCTTAACATTGATACGTAGAACAGGTCATGTACCCCTAACAGCTAGGTTGGTAACCTAAGTTGATACGCCACTTTACTCACAACTTTCATCACTTCAAATGGTCAGTGTACCTTGGGGCTAACTTCCCCTTCTTGTAAAATCTGAACACTCCCTTTTTGGGTGACTCCTTGAGGAACACATAGTCTCTCTCTTGGAATGCCTATGGTCTTCTTGTTCTATCTACTTAGCTTTTCTATCTACTCTAAGCCATGCGTAGTCTTTCCCTGACTAGTTGAATTTTCTCAGTAGCCTCCTGAACCATTTCTAGTCCAAACAAGTTACTCTCTCCAGCTTCTAACCAACAGGTTGAGGATCTACATGGTCTTCCATGTAATACTCCATAAAAAGCAATTCTGATACTTGCTTGATAGTTATTTTTATAGGCAAATTCCACCAATAGGAGATTCGGAATTCGACCAAGGCAAATTCCAACTACCTTTGAGATTAGGAACACATGCCCTCAATACATCTTCCAAAATTTGGATCACCCTCTTAGATTGTCCTTCTATATGAGGATGAAAGGTTGTATTGAAATGCAACTCTTTTCCTAATGCCTTCTATAAGCTCTACCAAAATTTAGCCACAAAGTGACTATCTCGATCAGACACAATCGATAATGGTACTCGATGCAACTTCACTATTTCCCTGATGTATAACAGGTTCAAGGTTACCAAATTATCTTTGGTCTTAACAGGCATAAAGTAGGCAGTTCTTGTCAATCTATCAACCACCACCTAAATTTCATTATGTCCCTTGATGTTTCTGGGTAACACTGACACAAAATCCATAGTAACGTGGTCCCACTTCCACTCAGGAATCGATAAGGAGTGTAATGATCCTCTTGGTCTTTGATGCTTAATATTTACATGTTGACACACTGCGCACTTTGCAATGTACTTAGCCACGTCTTGTTTCATTCTTTTCCACCAATATTGACACTTCATGTCTTGATGCATCTTAGTACTACACCGGATGTATGGAGAATTTTGAACGATGGCTCTCCTCCAACACTTTTTCCCTTACTTGGTCATTGTTTGGCAAATATAGTTTTCCATGAAACTGTAACTCGTCATTATATATAGACCAGTTCTCAACAATCTCATCCTTCTTAAATCTACCTTGGATAGTGATTAGCACAAAACATTTCATATTTTGTGTGTTCTTACATCCCTTTTACACTTGCTTTTGTGGTTAAAAGGAGCAGAATAGCACTGTTTGAGCATTTAATGGAGTTTTGATATGTTTACAAGAAAAAGGGTTCAAATGGTGCATTTTAGGCCTTTCATGATGCTTGAGTTGATTGGAGATTAGGTGGAGGTTTGATGTTTTCTTGAAAGGTGGAGAATCCAAGATTTTTGCAAAACAAGTAAAAACCTACAAGTAGGCCCTACCGATAGGTTTTAGGTACTGGACCTGCACCTACCGCAAACCTACTGATAGGTTTTGCTTACTGGAGTGAAACCTATCAATAGGTTTCTATCGACCTATTGGTAGGTTTTAGCTACTGGACCTGCACCTACCAATAGGTTTTGCTTATTGGAGTGAAACCTATAGGTAGGTTTCAATCAACCTATTGATAGGTTTTGCTGAAATAGCTCATAATCTGCATCTCAAGCTCCGCAACTTTTGGGGTCCCACCAAGCACTCTCCCACTTTTTCCTGACGTGTCTTACACATAGAACATCCCTTCACACACTCATGCTTGGACTTTTGGAGCTTTGATCATAAGTAAGGAGAGAGACAAAGGGTGAAGCTGGGTGTGTAGCCTGCGCTAGCCTACTTAACCCATCCTTTTCACCCTTATTGATGTGGATCACGTCACAAGGCTTGGCAAGGGCTCCATGGATAGTTTTGAAGCTCATACACCAACATACATCATTGTGCAATATACATTGTAATATATATATATAGAGAGAGAGAGTCTAGGGAAGAAGATGAATAGTGCTAGAGAGAGAAGTTAATATTTTTCCATTTCCTTCCATACATTGTATTGTAATTCCTTATGAGAACCTTGTAAGCTTCTTTTAATGTCTTTAATGTTATTCACTGCAAGTTCATTTCAAGTTTAATCTTTCATTTTAGCTTTCACCATCAATGTTTTCAAGTTCCTCACTTCCAAGCTTTAAGATGGGTATTAAATTCACTTTCATATAGTCGAAATTTTCTTGCATTAACTTAACTCCAATCTTCATTTATTTATAATGTCTTCTCATTACATTGTTGTCTTTACTGTAAGTATGAGTAGCTAAGCTTTTTAGTTGGCTAATTCAAGGGAGACCTCCTCTTGGGTTTGCTATTTCAACTCTTTTTTTTTCCTCTTCTTGGTGTACGATGGTTCGGTTTGACTGGGTTGGGTGTGGTTATGGTTGTGGGTCTTTGATATCCTGTAGACTTGAAATGAGTAATGCTTGGATCCTCACTTCCATCTCATCCCTAGATTCTCACGAATCAATTAAACATCTATGCACCATTGGAGGAAGGTCTCGAGTTGATTTGGCATTCCCATTGGAGTGAATACTTCGGATTAGCCGACACTTGTTTCCCATTTTATTTTCATCAAGATACAATCACAACCCAAACTTTAACAACAAAAGATTTTTACACTTTACCCTTTCTGCTAAAAATCACCTTCAACATGATTCACCTCCTTCCCTTAGGAGACGACCTTGGAATACTTTTCTAAGTAAAACACGACACTCAAATGACTCCTTGTGCTTGGGGAGAACTTTTGTTCGCACACACACACAATTTACACTTCATTCACCTACTATGCTGTCGGCCTTTCTTTTGACATCATTCCAATGGAGAGTGACACTCCCCTCCATATATACACTACATACATTGCGGGATGATGCCAGGAGATTAGGGAACAACAACAGAACCAATCAAGCAGATAGTTTCCAAATCTATATCTAATTGTTACAACTCTACAATCCTTTGTTAAAGAATTGGTTGAACTACAAGATTAAATAAGCATGATCGATCCTTCTATTTATCCACCAGTAGGTCAAATTCCTCTAAGCCCTCAATCATCTTCCACCTATTAACAAGAACATTGATTTCACCCTTAGACTTTTTGGTAAGTGCATTTGCTACCATGTTAGCCTTCTTAGGATGGTAGTTGAGTTTGAAATCTTAATCTTCTAGGTATTCAATCTACCTTCTTTGCCAAAGATTCAAGTCTTTTTTGTGTGAATATATACTTGATACTCTTGTGATCCAAAAACACTTGAAACTTTTCTCCATACAGGTAACACCACCACAACTTAAGAACAAAAACCATAGCAGGAAGCTCCAAATCATGATCTATAAGCAACTACCTTATCTTCCTGTATTAGCACACATCCCAAACCTCATAAAGAAGCATCTGTGTAAACATCGTATCCTTCACCTTTGCTCGAAATAATCAGGACAAATGTTGTTGTCAACCTTTCCTTTAATGTGGGGAAGGCTAGTTCACACTATTTAGTCGATGTAAATGTTTCCTCCTTTGTAAGGCGGGTCATTGGCATAGCCAGCTTTGAGAACCCTTTCACAAACCTCCTGTAATAGCTTGCTAAGCCCAAGAAACTAAGTATTTCTATCGCATTCCTCGGTGGTTTTCACTTCATCACTACTTCAATCTTTGTGGGGTCAACAACTACACCCTGTTTCGACACAACATGGCCAAGGAAATTCTCTTCTTTCATCTAGAACTCACATTTACTCATCCTAACATATAACTTATGTTATCTCAATGTCCATAGTAGTACCCGAATATGGTGTTCATGTTCCCTTTGTGTCCACAAATGGATCAATATGTCATCAATAAACACAGTAACAAATCAATCTAAATATGGTCGAAATACTCTGTGCATCAAACCCATATATGCTACGAGAGCATTAGTTAGTCTGAACAACATTACAATATATTTGAAATGCCATACCTTGTATGAAAAACTATCATAGGAATTTCCTCCTCCTTGATCCTCATTTGATGGTACCTTGTGCGAAAATCAATTTTGGAGTTATACTTAGAACCCCTCAGCTGATCGAATAAGTCATTAATTCGAGGTAATGGGTATTTATTCTTCACTGTCACTCGGTTCAACCTCCGGTAGTCTATGTATAACTGAAGTGTTTCATCATGCTTCTTCACCAATAGCATCAGGGCTCCCAAAGGGGAAGTTCTTAAGCGAACAAACTTAATTGCTAGCAACTGTTCTAATTACATCTTTAGCTCCTTTAACTCCAAATGTGCCATCTGATAAGGTGCAATAGAAATGGGTTCTGTTCCAAGATACAAGTTGATGGTGAACTCAATCTCTTTTCAATATAGTAAGCCAGACAGCTCATCCAGAAGTACATATGAAAAGTTCGACACCACAAATATCAACTCTCGCGGGGATTCAACTCATTTCTCTCCCATTAAGCTAGCAAGAAAGCTTAGGCTACTTCCTGCCTTAGCTTGTAAGAACCGTTTACGGGTCATGGTAAAAGGGTGAAAAGCATTCCGCTCATTTATGAAGTTGAATACTACTCCTCACGGTGATTGGAACACTACCTTTTTTCGAAAATCGTTCATCACCGCATGCTATGTAGACAACATGTCCATTTTAAAGATCACATCATACCCCTACATGTCCAACACTACCAAGTCTACCCTCTGCTCTTGTTCCCCTATCCACAGTATACAACCCCGACATACCCTTAGGGTTTCCAATTGTTTACTAGTGGGTAAGACAACATTCAACTCCATGTCTAAGTTTTCACATTTCAATCCCAGTGTTTTAACATATTGCCAAGCATATAAATGAGTGAGTAGCACCAGGATCAAATAATATACGTGCCCAAGAATTATATAGTAAAGCCACAGCATTGGCGAGATCATCTTCCATTTTAGTCATTGCAAAGAATCGTCCTTAAGTGGTACCGATTGGTATAGTTTCACCAGGGTTCTTCTGTGGTGGTTGCCTTTAAGGTGGGGACTTGTCCATATTCTATTGTCCTGCTTCCAGGTTGGCCTTGGGTGGAAATGATGGACAGTTATTTATTAAGTGCCCGAAACCTCCACATGCATAGCATTGGCGAGGGTTAGTGACTACTCTATTTTGAGTAACCCCAGTTCCTCAAATTGCTTGATTCCTTTGCCTCAAAGCTTGATTAGGTCAGCAATCCACAGCTGCCCTTTGTGTGACTCCATTGTTGATACCTTCTCTCAAGGGATCTCCTATACCAAAAGTTTGGCCTCCTCTATGTCTCTCTCCACCAAGTTCACCCATTCCATTAGATACATGTATTCTCAGATCCTGAGTGCAACTAGCTTCTCACGGATGGAAGGCCTCAAACCATGTTCAAAGCATTTAGCTATAATTGCATCCATAGCCACAAACTTGATTGTGTAGCAAGATAGCTCATCAAATTTTATTTCTTATTTAGTCACCATCATGTTGCCTTGCTTCAAAGCCAAGAAGTCTGCACTCATCCTATCCTTCATAGACTCAAGGAAGTATTTATATAGGAAGATCTAATCAAACATCTCCTAAGTCATGGTATCCACTATAATTATTACTTAAAGTTAACACTTTACTATGCCTTTTTGGGACTAATTGTGCTTTGATGGAGTTTAAGTGATGAAATTTCAGGACCTAAAGTGAACAAGAGCTCAAGAACAACAAATATCACACTTGAGTGTAACACCAATGCATTAGGGAACAAAATTGGAGAAGGATGGAACAAAGCAAGAACGTTCGAATGACAACTCACGTTCGAACGTCCACTTGAACTATGGGGAAACCAGCCTGCTGAGACCTAGCATGTTGCAGTCAAGAAGGCAGGCCCTGAAGTACTTGAGTACCACATTCGAACACCAACTATCATTCGAACGTTCACATGATTTGACTGAAGACCAGAGTAATGAGTGCAAAACTCCAAATCATGCATGAAGTGTGGAAGTGGGTTTCCACATAAGACCAAGACCACTTGAGTGATGGGGTCACATCCCATCTGGCGGTTGAATGCCCCTAAAGCAAAAACATAAGACATGTTCAAACATCAAACAACATTTGAACGTCCCTAAAGCCAAACCAGAAGACAACGTTCGAGCGTCCTCTACTAACTGCCTACAGAGTAGTTGGCTTTTATGAGCAGCAAACACTATTCATTCACCCCTTCCTTTTCCTTGCCTATAAATACCCTTATTGTGGGAAATTCAAATGGACAATCTTTTTCTCTTGAAAAGTAGGGTAGAGAGCTAGTTCTTGTACATTTCTTGTTTATGTTTTCATTTTACATTTGTATCAACCATGATGGAGGCTTAGACTCCCCTTGTTGTTGAAGTCTTTTATTTAGTTGTGCTAAGTCTTTACATTCATGTTGTGACAACCATGATGGAGGCTTAGACTCTCCTTGTAGTTGTACTTGCTTTTATTTACAAGTATCAAGAGAGATAACCCATCTTTTGGTTGTGGTGGAAACCCTCCAAAACGTAACTAGCTTTCTTCTACTTTATTTCACTTCCATTGCTTGAGCTTCCTTCTTTCTTAGAGGAGTTAAATTTTTTCACTTTTCTAGAGCTTTACCAAAGCCGTGAAGGGTGGAACGTGATTCACTTATTCTTTGGTGAAGATCAGCTCCTCATTTATTGTACCTTACTTTGTAAGTTCTCTACTTGGAGGGATGAGCATCATTCACTTTTCTAGCTTTATCCAAGCCATGAAGAGTGAGTAGTTCCTCATTCACTTTTAAGTAGGAGGTGATAAATATGTAAAAATTATCTGGGAGTTATATTTGTGTGATCCATTTATGCTTTAATGCTTTATATTCCACTTGTTCATTGAATGGTTGAATGTATCTAGCAAAGCTAAGGTACTTTGTCTAACCATGGATTCTTTTTATGTCACGGATGACTCTTGCATGGAAAAACCTATTGGTTCAAGGCAAGTACCTAGGCGATATCTGCATGATACATTTTAATCTTCACTATTACCGTGCTTCATCTAAAGAATGGAACATTAATGCCATGGTTGGATGCCTTGTAGAAACACTTGCTTGTTTGTAGAAGGGTTAAATCTCAACACAAGCAATTCTTGTCCACTTCTAGAAAGACATCAGAATCATGTGCTTAATTCTCACAGTCCATTTTTATCTTCTGATTAACTTGTTGTTGACACGGGAGTTAATTGAGTTATAAAATACAAGTATAATAAATCGGATAATTAACCACATGTTCTGATTCTCAAGCTAAAGAGTGACTCTTTTACATTTGAATTTATCTTATATTTTGTCTAGAAAACTCTTGAAAAGAATCTTCTATTCTATTCAAAAAATCCCACCACTTCAAACTCTCAAAATTTCCAATCACTTGGTCTCTATTATTGTTTACTTCAATACACCAATCATAGTTCCCTATGGATTTGACTCCGGACTTAACCGAATTATTATTATAACTTGGCCGCTTGCACTTGGGTGTACACATTTCGGATCAAAGTCACACTACATGCATCTGCTTTCACTGAATCCCAACAATGATCCACTTCTCCTTTGAACAAATAGGTTGCTAGCTCCACTCAGAGATCAACAACAATCCCCATGCTATCACTTAATTTCGTCACCCTCCTAATCCACTTATCCGCCTCCATTGGATTGGAGCTTCTTTGTCATAAGAATTATTGCAACACCATCATCCTACAGTTTGCATTAACATCTCCTTGTCCCACCGCCAGTGGGTTTTCCGCCCCATTATAGGTATGGTTCCCATTTTTTTTTTTTGTACGAGAGTATTTAAATGCCATAGTCATTGGTAAATACCATTCATAGCATTCGGAGCAATACACCTCCACATCTTCATCCTCATCCTCATCTGCCGTCCATTCTGCATAGCAAGTTATAGTTTAGTTTCCTTCACACATAATAAATCCTAACTAACACTATAGTATAAAGCCTAAAACTTGTTATCAGATTCATTTCTAAAATTTCATTCTTCCAAATCCTAACTCTCTAGTCGTAATCCATAACCTATAGCTCCCATTTAAGACCTAAAGCCAAGGCTCTGATACCAAACTTGTAATGTCTTGAAATCCACCCTAGAAGGCATTACAATCTAGAAATAATCCAATCATAAAAGCAACTAACAATAACCATTAAATAATAAATCATTCATCCATATGGAAAAGAATAAATACTGAAGTTCATAAAAATCTCTCAAACTCAAAACCAAAAATAAACTAAGTCTATTCCTCTAAGATAGGGTCTACATCATGATTCTTCAATGGCTCGTACTCGACCAGTTCATCCACATCGAAATCATCTTCTATGCCAAAATCTGCAAGTGTGTGGTTGAAGGGGTTGAGAAAAAGCCCATAGGAAATCCCTCTTAAATCCCAACAATGTTTAAAACAATAAAAAGAAGGCAAGTCTCTTTGAAAACAAATAGTATATATAGATTTTGAAAGTAAAACATTGATAGTTGTAATGATCTCAAGTGTACGGAATACAGTAAATAAATAACAAAAATAAACATGCAAAAAATTAAAGAAATCAATACATAGCTCAATAGCATCATCAAATATTCTTGATTATCCCAAAATATTGCATATCCTATATACATTTGCATCCCTTTTATACTTGTTTTTGGGGTTAAAATGAGTGGAATTGTAATGTTTGAGCTATTAATGGAGTTTCAGTATGTTTATAGGTGAAGGGGCTTAAACGCTACTTGTCAGGCCCTATCATGGTGCTTGAGGTGATTGGAGATGAGGTGGAGGCTTGATGATAGCTTGAAAGGTGAAGGAACCAAGAATTTAGCAAAACAAGGAAAAACCTACCGATAGGCCATATAGGTTGATTTTGGCTACTAGACCTACACCTACCGCAAACCTACCGATAGTTTTTGCTTATTGGAGTAAAACCTACCAATAGGTTTTATTGAAACACACAAGATTTTGTAACTCTAGCTCTGTAACATTGAGGGTCCCACCACTGGGTCTCCTACTTGTCCCTGTCACTCCATACACACAGATATCCTCTCCTCAACCCTAGCTTGTACTTTGGAGGCTTGGACATTAATGAGGAGAGAGAGAAGAAAGGGAGCTTGGGACTGCAGGCAGGACTTTTGCTAGCCTACCAAATCTATCCATCCAGCTTCCTATTGATGGGAGGCCCATCAAATAGACCCAAGAATCTCTATGGATCTTTTTTGGCAAGCTTGGAGACCATTATTCAGATTACATTCTAGTATAGGGAGAGAAGCTCCAAGGAAGAAGATGAAGTTCTAGAGAGAGAAGTTGATATTTTTGCATTTTCTTCCATCCTTTCATTTGTAGTTTATTGTAAGACTTGTGTAATCTTCATTTAATGTCTTTAATGTCATTTATTACAAGCACATTGCAAGTTTAATGCTACATTTTGGACTTCACCATTGTTGTGTCAAGTTTTCTTCATTTCAAGCTTTTGAAATGGGTATTAAATACATTTCTTCATAGTTTAAGTTTTCTAGCATTAAGTTAAGTTCTAATCTTCATTTTTTCATTATGTCTCTTTACATTATACATGTCTTTCCCTTTACTATGAGTAGCTAAGTTTTATGTTGGCTAATCCAAGGAAGAATTCCTCTTAGGTATGCTATTTCAACTCATTTTCTTTCCTCCTCGCAGTGTAAGTTAATTCAGTTTGACTAGGTTGAGTGTGGACATGGTTGTGAGTCCTTGATACACCATAGACTTGTCACGGGGTATGCTTGAATCCTCACCTCCATTTTGGTCCTGCACTTCCTACGAATCAATCGAACATCTAGGCACCATTGGAGGAAGGTCTCGAGTTAATTTGGCATTCCCATCATAATGACCCCTTCAAATTAGCCAACCCTTGTTCCATTTAATTTTAAGCAAAAACACAATCACCAAAACTCAAACTCAAAGATTTTTAGACTTTATCCTTTTTCACCAAAATCACCTTTAAATGATTCACCTCCTTCCATGAGGAGACGACCTTGAAATACAATTTCTAATTAAAAAATGACACTCAAAAGTCTCTCTGCGCTTGGGGAGCGCTTTTGTTCACACACACACACATATTCCATTCCACGCACCCGTTTCCCTATTTCTTGCATAGAACCTGAGTGAGAGTGACACTCACCCACACATATAAGTGATACACAAATTGATGGTTTATGTTCGGAGGTTAGGAATGTCAAGGAAAACAACCAAGCATTTTTGGTGCCGTTGACGAGAAGGCAAGTGTTGAATTGAGAAGGTGATTTTCGGACAATGGAGGTAAGTCCCATGATTTTCATCATGGGTTGAGGTACGTTGCTCCTTGTATATACTTTTATTTGTTTGTATTTTCATTTGTAGATAGTGTGTTATATGTGGGGGTGGGATGAACAAAGCCGATTGGTTAGACATCCTTTAGGCCTTAACATGAACATTAACCAAGACCCACCCGAGGGTGCGGGTGACAATTTTGAGAATGAAGGTGCAAATTCGAACATTCAAAGGGGTAGGGGAGTGCAAGATGCTAGAATGCCTAATCCATGAATGCAATTCGCCCTCATATGAATGAAGGGAACAACATCCAAATTGATCCTCTAATGAGGTAAATGAGGTATTACCTTCATCCTAAAAGAAGCACTACCCCCTCATGCATTCTATTACCGGTCCAAGCTCATGACTTCCTTGTTAAGCTAGGGATGTTGCAACTACTTCCTACATTCCACGGAATCAAAAGTGAGAACCCTTATTTTCACATAAAGGAGTTTGAGGAAATAGCTGCAACCTTCCTCACAAATCATGGTATGGAAGACAAAGCTAGAATAAAATTGTTCCCCTTTTCCCTGAAAGATATGGTAAAAATGTGGCTCAATTCCTTGAAGCCCCAATCCATAACATCTTGGACTCAAATGCTCTCCGAGTTTTTAAACAAAATTTTCTCGGTGCCTAAAATCATCGCTCTTAAAAAGAAAATTCAAAACTTTTTGAGAAGCCCAATGAGCAATTCTATCAATGTTGGGATTGATACAAGGAATTGCGACAATCCATTCCACACCATGACTTTGAACCACGACAATTGCTAAGTTTCTTCTATAAAGGAATCACACCGGGCCATCAAAAGTTCATCGATATGATGTGTAATAGGGAGTTTTTGAACAAAGATTCCAATGAGGCCCTAGAATACTTTGATACATTGGCCCAAAATACACAATCTTGGGATATCAAGAATCCCACCAATGTACCATGGTATTCTCCGTAGGGTAGTAATCAAGCACATGGGGGAGGGATGTATGATTTGAGAGACCGAAAAGACTTGTTTTCAAAAATTGCCAAGTTATCTAGGAAAGTAGAGAGTCTTGAGGTAAATAGGAGATATGAGGGGTCTAATGTGACAAAGATCGAGGAGTGTTGCTCAATTTGTGAGAGTGTGGAGCATTTCATATCGAAGTGCCCTAACATTTCGGCACTTAAGAAAGTGTACCACGAACAAGTCTATGCTTTTAACCAAATGAGGCAATCATTCTTTCCCGCACTCAAACACTTACAATTTGGGTTAGAGTAATCACCAGAACTTTAGTTGGAGAAATGAGAATCCTATTCCTTATGGGCCTAATGCGTATACACCTCCTGTACTTGTTAAGTAAAATCAATACCCAGGCCAAGGTCAAGCATTTAGCTCCCAATACTCCCGGTCCAATGCGCAAGGGTATTCACAAAATCCATCCCTACAAAATTTCCCCCAAAGTCCACCTCCACAAAATTTTTTCCAAGGACCATCCAATCCTTCCACCTACCAACCTCCCCATAAGAGGAATTTGGAGGAGGTGTTGTATAATTTCATCCAAAGCCAAACCACCATCAACAATCAAAATGCCATAGCTTTTAATAACATTAAGACTTAACTCATGAAGTTGACAAACTCTATGGGGGCATCACAATATGAGAAGGAGAAATTCCTTGCTCAACCCTAAGAAAACCCTTGAGGTTAACCTGTCGTTGATTCATCGGAGCCCATGAGGGAGAGTTATGAATAACTCAAGGTGGTCACCACCCTTCAAATTGGCACAAATTGATATGATCATTGTGCCAAAGGTCTCACCCAAGGCCATATTGCTAATAGAAAAGAGACCAAGGGTGACAGTGAGGAGGGTGAGGTGAGTGAAAAGAAGAAAGTGGTTGATGAAAGTGTACATGCATCCCCTATTCCTGCTATTTTCCCCAAACGTTTGAATCCACCCATCAAGGTGGCTAACTATTTTGATATAATTGAGATGTTCAAGTAGGTGAAAATTAACATTCCACTCTACGCGATAAAGTAAATTCCATCTTGTGCAAAGATTGTAAAGGACTTGTGCACAGTAAAGAGGAAACTCAATGTCCATAAGAAGGCATTCATCACCAAGCAAGTGAGCCCAATCTTGAGGACAAACACCCCACCAAAGTTTAAAGACCCCTGTTGCCCTACCATTGCCATTACAAATAGGGAATTATTGGGTGGAGCAAGCACTTCTTCATTTGAGGGACTAGTGTCAACCTCCTCCATTACTCGGTGCACAAGCAACTCTATCTTGAGGAGTTGAAGTCAACTTCAATCACTCTTCAGTCGGCGGATCAGAGTATTCAAACACCAAAGAAAATGGTTGAGGATGTATTGGTTCAAGTGGATAACTTTTATTTTCTTGTCAATTTTATTATGTTTGAGACTCACCTTGTTGCTAATCCTTGTTCCCAAATTCCTGTTATATTAGGTAGACCGTTCCTTGTTACCTCTAATGCTATTGTTAATTACAGTAATGGTCTTATGAAGCTTACTTTCAGGAGCATGAATGTGGATTCAATGTGTTCAATTTGAGCAAACAACTAGGGGATGATGAAAAAGTGCATGAAATCAATAGGATTGACACCTTGGTAGAGGAGCACTTGGAGTTGCTTAACATGTTAAAAGTGGAGGAGGAAGAGGTTGATGAGCAAGAGGAATCAGAGAGCTTGAAAGGGGTAGAAAAATGGGCCCCTACATTTGAGAAACTTCCACACCAAGAAAAGAAGATTTTTTCGTCAAATGAGCAAAAACTTATTTTGGAGTCCAAGCCATTACCATCCCATCTTAAGTATGCATATCTTAGGGATAACAAGACCCTTTCGGTGGTGATTAGCTCAGCTTTGGAGGAGAAGCAAGAAGAGGATCTCTTGGAAGTGTTGAGGAGGAACAAAGGAGCGATTGGTTGGACAATTGTAGACATCAAGGGGATAAGCCCCCTCATTTGCACACATCGCATCTAACTTGAGGATGACTCCAAGTCGTCCTAATAATGACAAAGAAGATTGAATCCAATTATGAAGAACGTGGTGAGGCACGAGGTACTTAAACTACTTGATGTGGGAATCATCTTCCTGATTGTCGATAGTAAATGTGTGAGTCCCACTCAAGTGGTACCAAAGAAATCAGGGATCACTGTGGTATCAAATTAGGAGAATGAGTTGGTTTTGACTAGGATGATCACCAGTTGGAAAGTATGTGTTGACTATCGGAAACTCAACTGTTGCACAAGAAAGGATCACTTTCCTTTGCCATTCCTTGACCAAGTATTAGAAAGGGTAGTTGGACACTTGTTTTATTGCTTCTTGGATGGATACTCTAGCTATAATGAAATCAAAATTGCATTGGAAGACCAAGAGAATACCTCCTTCACTTATCCCTATTGTACTTTTGCCTACCTTCGCATGCCTTTTGGGCTGTGTAATGCCCCTGGAACTTTTCAACGTTGCATGATGGGGATTTTTAGTAATATGGTGGAGAAGGTTGTAGAGGTATTTATGGATGACTTCTTGGTGTTTGGGGATTTCTTTAGTGGATGTTTGGAGAATTTGGAGAATGTTCTTGAGAGATGTTAAGAGAAGAACTTCGTTCTTAATTGGGAGAAGTGCCACTTCATGGTGACACAAGGAATTGTGCTTGGACACATAGTCTCGGCAAGGGGGATTGAAGTTGACAAATCAAAGGTTAAGGCAATTTCCAACCTCTCCACACACCGACAGTCATTAAAGATATCAGGTCGTTTATTAGCCATGCTAGCTTTATCATCGTTTCATTAAGGATTTTAGTGCATTACCCCGACCTTTGACTAATTTACTTTCAAAATATTTCTCATTTGTTTGGTAAGATAGTTGTGAGGCATCTTTAAAAAATTGAAAAGCATGTTCACTACACCTCCAATTATGCGAACACCCAAGTGGGATATACCATATGAGTGTATGTGCGACGCGAGTGATTATGCGGTCGGTGCAGTGCTCAGTTAAAAGGTATATCCCTAATCAAATCATGTAGAGATGTGTATCAAAAAATGAGCAGCAGGATGTCCTTGCATTTTGCCACTTGGAAGCATGTGGTGGTCACTTCTCTTCCAAAAAAGATGTCAACAAAAATTATACTATGAGGTTTTTATTGGCCCTCCTTCCTAAAAAAGTGTGTTTCATTTTGTAAAGAATATGATAGGTACCAACGTTTGGGTAGTGTGACCCGAAGGAACGTGATGCATCTCTCCCCTGTACTTGTTATAGAGATATTTGACTGTTGTGGCATCGACTTCATGAGTCCCTTTCCTATGTCGTTTGGCTACCTATACATCCTACTGGCAGTGGGCTACGTGTCCAAATGGGTGGAGTTTATCCCAACCAAAACCAATGCCTCCTACTATGATAAGCGACGGTGGATTGAATTTCTTTAATAGGCTATTTGCATATTTTATGCATAAATATGGTGTCACATACAAGGTGTCCACCGCATATCACCCATAGACCAATGGCCAAGTCGAGTTGGCCAATAGGGAGATCAAGAATATCATAGAGAAAATAGTGAACCCCGAATAGGAAAGATTGGTCATTTAGACTGATTGACGCCCTATGGGCTTACCGCACTACCTACAAGACTGTCTTAGGTATGTCTCCCTACCGGCTCGTTTATGGAAAGGCTTGTCTTTTGCCAGTCGAAATGAAACACAAGGCCTATTGGGAGATTAAGACTTTAAACTTCAATATGAGAATGACCAGAGAGAAAAGGAAGCTAGAATTGAATGAATTGGAAGAGATTTGAAAAGATGCGTACGAGAGCTTTAAAATTTCAAAAGAGCGGTCTAAGATCTTTCATGACAAATCCATTGTGAGCAAGTCATTTGAGCCCAACAAAAAACTACTCTTATAGAACTCTCGTCTCTCGATCTTTTAAGGGAAACTCCAATCTCATTGGGATGGCTCTAATCTTGTCAAGCTGGCTTACCCCAATGGAGTCGTGGAAGTGACAAACCCAGAGGATGGCAAGACATTCAGGGTCAATAGCCAAAGACTTAAACCAATTTACCTAGATATTTTGGAGGAGTAACTGTTCTTATGCATTTTCAGTGTACAATCATTTTCATTTACTTTAAATTTTCATCTTACTTACTTTATTTTTTTGTATAGTGTTGTTTTCTTAGTCGCAGATATTGGTATTTTGTCAAAGATCAATTGCGAGGTGTTTTCTAACCCTACTCATTTTTTTACAATCCATCAGTGCATATCATATATTTTTTGCTGCCTTGAGGACAATGCATGAATCAAGTTAGGGGTGAGGTGCACCATTTGCATGATACACCAATGTTTGTGAAAAATTTTTATTGACAATACAAATTTTTGTGGGGAAAAGTCACCAGTCACATATCGTATAGATTTTTGTTTATGATAGTTGTAAATTATGTGAAAATTTTGAAAATTCAAATTTTTGTGAAAAATATCTGAATATTGATTTGTATTCCCATATTTAGAGTGCGTTGGGTTTGTTGATATGTTGATTTTTGTTTTGAACCTTGAGCCCATTATAAAAATTAATCCTATGTGTGAATATCACATATGTATCTGCTTTTGAACTCAACCGTATGTGCTTCTTGAATGTGTAATTTTGGCAATTTATGAATTGGATTCATATTTTAGGCTTGACATAAATAGTGGAGATGAGTAAGGACCCATGAAAGGTTTAGTGCCAATCCTTTTTTGAGGGACCTAACAGTTACTCACGGAATATTTTTTCAAGTTTCAAATTTGTTCAATAATCTCATTATGCTTGTCTTGGCTAGGCGCATTTGGGTAGTAGATTGACTTTGTCTGGATATGTTCAATGCACCCCCGTACCTATCTAGAAATGATCTTAGGCCATCTTTGTGTTACTTTGAGCCTTTGCCCTTCTTCTTGTGAAAATTTTATTCCTAGTGTCGTGATTGAGCCTTAATTGTAAATTCATTTTCATGCCTGATTAACCCTAATTAAGACATAATTTAATAGGTAAATTGTGTTAGTTGAATAAAGTTAAACTAGTCAAAATAAATCAAATTAGAGTTAGTGTGTGAATAAAGGATAATGCATTAATTGTTATTTTTTACAGGATTTTGTGCGTCAAAGCTACAAACTACTGGGGAGCCAATTGCATTAAAGCTACAAACTACTAGGGTGCCAATTATCAAAGCTCAAAACAAAGGGGGATCAAAGAATTCAAGGCCACCTAACAAGACTTTCATGCCACCAAAAAAGACTTTTCAAGGCTACCTAACAAGATTCAAAGCCACCTAACAAGACTTTCACCCTCCCTTGTTGCCTATAAATACCACCCCTTAGGACTTGTAAATCATTCATCTTTTGGTAGTGGAAAACCCTCCAAATGTATTATTGCTTTCCTTATTGCTTATTGTTTTCTTTAAGTATTGCTTTCTTTTATTGTATTATTGCTTCCTTTTAATTTATTACTTTGTTTTACTTTAAGTATTGTTTTCTTTTATTGTGTTATTGATTTCTTTTACTTCCATTGCTCGAGCTTCCTTCTTCCCTTAGAGGAGTGAAACTCTTCCACTTTTCTAGAGCTTTACCAAAGCCATGAAGGGTGGAACGTGATTCACTCATTCTTTGTCGAAGATCAGCACTTTGTGGAAAGTGTGTTACCTTGTAACTCCTCTACTTGATGGGATGAGCATCACTCACTTTTCTAGCTTTAACAAAGCCCTGAAGAGTGAGTAGTTTCTCATGCAATCTTTAGTAAGACATGGTTATCCGGAAGTTATATTTATGCATTTCGTTTATGCTTAGCTCTAGTCTTTATTTCTTCATAATGTCTTCTCATCATATTGTTGTCTTTATTTTAAGCATGAATAGCTAAATCTCTTAGTTGAAAAAACCAAGAGGAACCTCCACTTGGGTATACCATTTCAACTCATTCTCCTACCCTCTTTCAGAGTTCAATGGTTCGGTTTGAATGGGTTGAGGGTGGATAACTTGGTGAGTCTTTGATATTCCGTAGGCCTAGTCACGGTTTATGCTTAGATACTCACCAATCTTATCCCTAGCTTCCCACGAATCAATCGTTCATTCATGCTCTATTGGAGGAGGGTTTCGAGTTGAGATAGTATTCCTATTGGAGTGACCTCTTGGATTTGCCAACATTTGTTTCTCATTTTACTAGCATCAAAACAACTTCACCAAACAACTTCCAACAATCAAAGATTTTACACTTTCTTTCTCCCAAAATCACCTTCCCCTCGGTTTACTTCCTTCCCCGTGGAAACGACCTTGGAATACCACCAAGTAAAACACGATCCGCGAAAGTCTCCCTGCACTTGGGGAGCACTTTTGTTCACACATACTCATATTTGATATTTCATTCATCCATCATTTTGTTGCCCTTTCTTTTGACATCATCCCTAGGAGAGTGACATTCCCCTTCATTCATATACTATACATGCTAAAAGGTGATGTTTAGAGGTTAGGAAACAAAAAGGAATTTTGCCAAGCATTTTTGGCGCCGTTGCCGGGGAAGGCTAGTGTCAAACCAAGAAGGTGATTTTCGGATGACGCAGGTAAGTCCCATGATCTTCATCATGGGCTGAGGTACGTTATTCTGTGTACATAATCTTATTTATGTATAATTTTGTTTGTATATATTTTGTTTTATGTGGAGGCAGAATGACCGAAATCGACTTGTTAGACAAAACTTGGCCCCTACCATGAATATTGACCAAGAACAACCTGAGGATGCGGGTGACAATTTTGACAATATAGGTGCAAATCCAAATGTCCAAAGGGGTGGGGGACCATAAGAACCCCAAATACCCAATCCGAGAATGAATTTTCCCCCTCCTGTGAATGAGCGGAATAATTTTCAAATGGATCCCCCGGTGAGGTCAATGAGGGATTTCCTACAACCAACACGAAGCACCACACCATCATGCATCCTCCTTCCGGTCCAAGCTCATCTTTTCATAGTTAAGCCAGGTATGTTGCAACTAATTCCCACATTCAACGAACTTGAAACTCAGAGCCCCTATTCACACATAAGGGATTTCGAGGAAATAGTTGTAACCTTCCTCCCAAGTCATGGGATGGAAGAGACAGTTAGAATGAAATTGTTTCCCTTTTCCCTGAAAGACGAGGCAAAAATATGGTTTATTTCCTTAAGGCGTCGAACCATCACATCATGGAGCCAAATAATTTTTGACTTTTTGAACAAATTCTTTCCGATGCATAAAACCACCACCCTAAAAAAGCAAATGCAAAATTTTTGAAAAAGCCCAATGAGCAATTCTATCAATGTTGGGAGAGGTAAAAGGAATTGTTATAATCCCTTCCACATCATGGCTTTGAACCATGGCAATTGGTGAGTTTTTTTAATGAAGGAATCACACCGGGCCATCAACAGTTCATTGACATGATGTGTAATGGGGAGTTTTTGAACAAAGACCCTGAAAAAGCCTTAGATTACTTTGATACATTGGCACAAAATGCACAATCATGGGACATTACAGATCCCACCAATGTACCAAGGTCTTCTCCTCAAAAGAGTGGCCAAACTCAAGGGGGAGAGATTTATGATTTGAGAGACCGGGAAGACTTGTTTTTAAATATTGCTAAATTATCAAGAGAAGTTGAGAGTCTTGAAGTCAATAAGAGACACGAGGTGTCTAATGTGTCACGAACCAAGGAGGGTTGTTCAATTTGTGAATGTATGGAGCATTCCCTATCAAATTACCCAAACATTCTGACCCTTAAAGAAGCATACCATAAACAAGTCCATGCCTTCAACCAAACGAGGCAATCATTTTCTCCTAATTCGAATATTTACAATCCGGGTTGGAGTAATCACCCAAATTTTAGTTGGAGAAATAAAAACCCCATTCCTCATGGTTCAAGTGCATATACATCTCCCATGCCTCCTAAGCAAAACCAATACCATGGCCAAGGGCAAGCATCTAGCTCTCAATACCCCCGGAACAATCCACAAGGGTATTCGTCAAACCCACCACCACATAATTTTTCACCAAATTCACCTTCACAAAGTTTTTCTCAAGGAATGTCCAATCCATCCACATACCAACCTCCTCACAAAAAAAATTTGGAGGATATGGTCCATTCCTTCATTCAAAGCCAAACCGCCATTAATAACCAAAATTCCAAAGCCATCAATGATGAAAGAGCCCAACTCACAAAGTTGACAAACTCCATAGGGGCATCTCAACAAGAAAAGGGGAAGTTCCCCGCTCTACCACAAGAGAACCCTAGGGTCAACACCTTGTTGTGTCATCGAAACCTTTAAGAGAGAGTTGCGAGCAACTCAAAGCTATCACCACCCTCCGCAGTGGCAAAGAAATTGATAAAATCATTTTGCCAATGGTCTCACCCAAGACCACATTGCCAAAAGAAAAAGATATCTTGGGTGACGCTGACAAGAGTGAGGTGAGTGAAGAGAAAGAAAAATTAATTGATGATTGTGTGTTTATTCCACCCATGCCTGCCCCTTTCCCAAGTCGTTTGAAACCACCTGTCAAGGTGGCTAATCATGCTGATATTTTGTAAATGTTTAAGCAAGTGAAGATTAACATTCCACTCCTCGACGCCATCAAGCAAATTCCATCATGTGCTAAGATTTTGAAGGACTTATGCACGGTGAAAAGGAAACTGAATGTCCACAAGAAAGAATTCCTCACCGAGCAAGTGAGCTCGATATTGAGGACCAACACTCCTCCCAAATTCAAAGACCCCGATTGTCCAACCATAGCCATCGCCATTGGAAATTATCGAGTGGAGCAAGCACTCCTCGATTTGGGGGCAAGTGTGAATATTCTCCCCTACTCGGTGTGCCAACAGTTGCAGCTTGAGGAGTTAAAGCCCACCTCAATCACGCTTCAATTGGTAGATCGTAGTATACGTACACCAAGGGTAGTAGTTGAGGATGTCTTATTTCAAATTGATAAATTTTACTTCCCTGTCGATTTCATTGTGCTTGATACACACCCTATTGCAAACCTTAGCTCCCAAATTCCCGTAATACTTGGAAGACCCTTCCTTGCTCCATCTAATGCTATGATAAATTGCAGGAATGGTCTAATGAAGTTGGCATTTAGGCATATGACAATGGAACACAATGTATTCAACTTGGCAAAGCAACTGGGTGATGATGAGGAAGTAAGTGAGGTCAATAGAATCGACACTTTGGTTGAGGAACACTTGGAGCTAGAGGGGATATTGAAATTCACGAAAGAAGGAATTATGGATCTTAAGAATTATGATGAGTAAGTGGAGGTAGAAGATTTGAAAGGGATGAAAAGGTGGATCCCTACATTTGTAGAGTTACCCCATTGAGAAAGAAAAAATTTTTGTCGAATGAACAAAAGCCCAACTTGGAGTTGAAGCCCTTGCCCTCCCATTTGAAGTACGCCTATTTTAGGGAAGGTGAAACATTTTTGGTGGTCATTAGCTCTACATTGAACATAGAACAAGAAAAAGAACTCTTGGAGGTATTGTGAAAGCATAAAGGAGCAATTGGATGGATCATTACGGATATCAAGGGGATAAGCCCTCTCATTTGCACCCACCACATATATCTTGAGGAGGATTCCAAACCTTCCCAACAACCACAAAGATGGTTGAATCCCATCGTGAAGGTGGTGGTAAGGGATGAGGTTATGAAACTACTTGATGTGGGGATCATTTTTCCAATTGCCGTTAGTAAGTGTGTTAGCCCCACGTAAGTAGTACCTAAGAAATCTGGAGTTATGATGGTTGAGAGTGATGAGAATGAGCTTATACCTACAAGAGTAATCACCGGATAGAGGGTGTGCATTGATTACCGAAAGCTAAACACTTGCACAAGAAAAGACCACTTCCCATTGCCATTCCTCGATCAAGTTCTAGAACAAGTAGCGGGGCATCTATTCTACTATTTTTTAGATGGATACTCCGGCTACAATCAGATTGAGATTGCTTTAGAGGATCAAGAGAATACCACTTTCACTTGCCCATATGGTACCTTTGCCTATCGCCGCATGCCATTTGGACTATGCAACGATCCGGGAACTTTTCAACGCTGTATGATGGGAATTTTCAGTGACGTGGTGGAAAAGATAGTGGAGGTATTTATAGATGAATTTTCGGTGTTTGGAGATTCATTCAAGGGATGTTTGGAAAACTTGGAGAAAGTTCTAACAAGATGTGAGGAGAAGAATCTAGTCTTGAATTGGGAAAAGTGTCACTTTATGGTGACGAAAGGAATTGTGCTTGGCCATATAGTTCCGATAAGGGGTATTGAAGTCGATAAATCCAAGGTGGAGGCCATCTCCAACCTCCCCACGCCAAGAGCCATCAAAGGCATCCAGTCATTTTTTGGCCATGCAGGTTTTTATTGTCGATTCATAAAATTTTTTAGTGCATTGGCCCGACCCTTGACCAACCTGCTGTCTAAGCAGGTCCCATTTGAGTGGTCGGATGATTGTGAGATATCTTTTAAAAAACTTAAAAGCATGCTAGTCACACCTCTGATCATGCGACCACCTAATTGAGATCTACCTTTTGAGCTCATGAGCGACGTGAATGATTACGCGGTCTGCGCAATGCTCGGTTAGAGGGAGGAAAATAGACCATATGTGATACACTATGCTAGAAAAATATTTCATGAGGCTCAGATGAATTACACTACCACCGAGAAAGAATTGTAAGCAGTAGTGTTTGCCTCAGATAAATTCCGTGCTTACATCATTGGTTCGCCTATTGTTGTCTTTACTGATCACTCTGCTTTAAAATATTTGTTGTCTAAGCAGGATGCAAAACCGAGACTCATTTGGTGGATACTCCTCCTACAAGAATTTGACTTGATGATCAAGGACAAGAAAGGAGTTGAGAACGTGGTGGCAGATCATTTATCTCGGCTTGTGGTGCAAGAGGCTGATGAGCACATTCCTATCCCTGACTTTTTCCCTGACGAGCATTTGCTGTCAATTCATTCTGTGTTTCCTTGGTTTGCTAATATATGTAACTATCTTGCAATAGGACAGATACCACCACAATGGAGCCCAAAAGATCAAAGACGATTTATGGCAGATGTGAAGTACTTCTAGTTCGACAACCCGTATTTGTTCAAGTACTGCCCTGACCAAATCATGAGAAGATGCATACCTGAAAATGAACAACTTGTCTATGGAAAGGCTTGCCACTTGCCAGTCGAAATGGAACACAAGGCCTATTGGGACATTAAGACTTTAAATTTTAATTTGAGAATGATCGGTGATCATATGAAGTTAAAGCTGAATGAGTTGGAATAGATTTGACAAGATGCGTATGAGAGCTCCAAAATCTCTAAAGAAAGGGCTAAAATATTTCATGATAACTCCATCGTGAGGATATCATTTGAGCCCGGGCAAAGAGTACTCTTATACAATTCTCGCTTCTCCATTTTCCAAGGCAAACTCCGATCCGTTGGGATGGTCCCTATCTTGTCAAGGTGGCCTACCCTAACGAAGCTGTGGATGTCCAAAATCTCAAAAATGGCCAGACATTCAAGGTCAATGGCCAAAGACTTAAGCCATTTTTTGGGGACTTTGAAGAACAAGTGGTGGAGGAGAATTTGATGGATCCGGTATACCCAGAAGTTGTGGAGGAATAATTAGTTTTTTTTTTTTTTCTGCTTTTCAATGTACAGACTTTTATTTACTTACTTTATTTTTATGCCATGTTAATTATGTTCTTTTGTCATATAGTTTGGTTCTTCTTAGTCACAGATATTGGTGTTTTTGTCAAAGCTCAAGTGCGAGGTGTTCTCTAACCCTACTAATTTTTTTACTGTCCGTCATTGAATATCATACCATTTTTGTTTCATTGAGGATAATGCATGAATCAAGTTGGGGGGTGAGGTTGCACTATTTGCATCTTACACCAATGTTTGTAGGAATATTCCACGCGGATATTCGCGTCTACCGACACTCGTGCTTGCCGACACTAAAAAAAACAAAAACAAAACCAAGTGGGAATATTCCGCACGGATATGCGGCTGCCGACACTCAAAAAAAATAAAATAAAATAAAAAATGGGATGCCCTTATAAGGCTTTCAAATTTTTTCCTTTTTCTCCCATCCACCAGTGATTGGTCTCCCTTTCTTCTTCCCTTTTTCTTCTCTTTTTTTTTTCTTTTTTCTTCCTCTTTTCTTCTTTTTCTTCTTCGTCATTCTCTCTGTTCTCTATAAAAACAACCTACCCCCTGTAAATCTATGACCATATACACTGATGACCCAATCATTTGTTTAATAATTTGCTTTATATGTTTGTATTTGTTCATGGGTGCTCTTTTTCTGCTCACACTTAGGGTAAGGGGTTTCCAGCCTAAACCAAATCTCCCTCAAGTTGATTAATTGTGGTGTTTTATTTGTTGGTTTCGGCAGCTAAACAGATCTCTACACCCACCGCCCTTCCCTTTTTCTTCGTCTTCTTCTTTTTCTTCTTTTTCTTATTTCTGTTGTGCTATTCTCTACAACACGACCCAACTCCCAACAATCCCATGACCATATTCCTCAAAGACCTAGTCATTTGTCTCATGATCGGCATTTGTTTACTCTATTTGTACATGACTCTTCTTATTTTGTCTGCATTTAAAATCAAGGGTTTTTGTCCTAGCGAAAACCCAGATCTGCATAGAGAAGATTAATATGTTTATTTTCTTTATAGGTTTCGATAGTTGAACAGATTTCTACCCTACAACTTGATCTTCAAACTCCACACACTGGTAAATTCGAAACATTGGGGACAATGTTCGGTTTAGGTTGGGGGGTGTGATCTATGATTCTAGTTTGTTATAGTTTCATATTTAAAAAAAAAAAAAATTGATATGGATTGCGTATTTTTACAGCATTTTTGCTTCTATTTCATGATCACATTAAATGCAGCTTCAATCATCTTTGTGATTGGCAGACGTTAAAGAACCAGATAGTGAGTCTTAAAGCATAGAAAACATGGATGTTAACATTTTTTGGTTTAGTTTGGGAGTCTTACGCACATTTCCATCTGATGTGCGTGCTGTGATCATGAGAAAAACAAGAGTAGTCAGAAAAATTGAAACACGAGAAGCACAAGCATAACTATTGTGTGGCAGAAGTACTTTTGCTAAACGTCGTCATGCCAAATGGCTGGATGCTTGTAAACAATGTGGCAGGTGTTTTCACATGAAAAAAATACAATCAGTGTTCTGAACCAATTTCGGGTTGTGCAACCGATCGATTAAACTAGATAGTGTATAGGTAGAGTAAGGATTTTCCTGACACGCCATCTTATACTAGTCCGGGACATACATGTTATGTGCGACAAGAAGTGGGAAGGGTCACTAATAATGACACAGACACAAGCGATGACTCGGATTAAATTTTGACTAATAATGACAAAGCTGTGGAAAAATATATTTTGGGGATGAAGGTTAATGGTCCGAATTTTTTTTTTGTGTAAATATTTGTTTATGTACAAAGTCTTTTTGTTGAAATAAAGATGTGGCCTAGTAAGCATTGTCCTAAAATGCCAACATGTAGTTTTCCAAGTTCAATGTGTGCATTTAGTTTTTTTTCAATTTTCATAGATAAATGTGTATGTAAATAACTTTGATTTTTATTCGAGTGAAAAAAAAAGCCGCATTTCCTTGAAAAGTGGTATTTTCTATATGCTTAAATATCAAATGTACATTGATATTTGTTAATCTTAAGGTACAGAATGACCAGAGTCGAAAATAGAATTATAATATAACCGACATTCTTTGGAAACCTGACATAATTAGTGGAGATAACGAAGAATACCATGGTAAGTTTTGAGCCTTGCGATGCTTTTTGAGAAACAATCAACATTTACTCAAGTAAGCTCTTTCACTTTCAATTGTTGAATAATCTCATTAAACTTGCTTTGATTAAATGCAACTAAAGTAATCGATTGACATATCCCATAGGGAACCTTTGCATGCAACACATACATAGGCACATACTTCAAAAAGGATTTTAGGCCATCTTTGAGTTGATTTTGAGCCTTAGTCATTGCTTTTATGAAATTATATCCCTAGTTAGCCATGTTTGAGCCTTCAATGAATGATTTTTTTTTTTTCGAAAAAACCCATATGATAACCAAGCCACAAGAAAATACACTTAACATACCTTGTTATCCAATTTTTTTGCACCCTCTTATAAGTTGGTATGATATAGAAATGCAAGAAAAATAGAAAAGAAGATGGTGGCTACTATTCAATGAAGAATTGGTGGAAACAACCGAGAAAGAAAAAAAAAACCGGGAATTGCCAATAAAGTGAAAAATGAGAAAAATGAAAGAAATATCATTTCTAAGCAAAAGATCGAAAAACAAGAAAGAGGTGTGCTCCACTACATTAAAAAGGGGATAGCCTTTGAATACCATTTATGTCATTTCGTTATCCACTGATCTCTGGCCACATTACAACCTATACAAAGTCCTAATTGATCTCAAGTCTGATGCATGTGTGTGTTGTCGATCGAAAACTAGGGTATTTTAAATAGTATTTCTTTAATTGCATTGATATTCTTCCATGAGATTATGCCAAGAACATGATTAGTCTACTTTCTTAAGACTTTCACTCCCTTTCTAACTGTGCATATGATTCTTCAATTGACCATCCTCTAATCACATGCCCTTTGAGAGACAAGTCACTTGAATCGGAGTGAATTTTTTGCTGAGAGCATTCCAAGAGAGGTTTGAGAAATCAAAGCTATCCATGGAAGGTGATAAAGTGGAATGTTTGTTATATAACAATTATTGCTACTAGAATGATCATTCTTACTACACAGGGAATTCCAAATACCAATGTAACAAGTGTTTATATTTGTATAAAGTACGCACCAATGACAGAGAAATGTTTGGGAAACAATTCGAAATTAAGGGATGTGTGTCTCAACGATCCTGTTGCTAACACATTCTCACAAGAAATCTCACATATACACATCTTTTAATTGGAGTTTGTAGGTAGCTTCACTGAAAACCTTCAAGAGACAAAACTCATCCACTAGGGATCACCTAGGGGTTTAACAACTTGTTACATATGCTAAATGCAATCGTGTTATCTACGAAAGTGGATTTATTTTGTTATGTTGTTATTTATTACTAGGGACTAGTAGTGTTTAAGTTGGGTGGTGTGATTAACCCTAATTAAGGCATAATTTAATGGGTAAATTGTGTTAGTTAAATAAAGTTAAACTAGTCAAAATAAATTAAATTAGAGTTAGTGTGTGAATAAATGATAATGCATTAATTGTTGCTCTTTTTAGGGTTTTGTGCGTCAAAGCTACAAACAACTGAGGAGCCAATTGTATTAAAGCTATAAACTACTAGGGTGCCAATTATCAAAGCTCAAAATAAAGGGAGATCAAAGAATTCAAGGCCACCTAACAAGACTTTCATGCCACCAAACAAAAATTTTCAAGGCCACCTAACAAGATTCAAAGCCACCTAACAAGACTTTCACTCTCCCTTGTTGCCTATAAATATCACCCCTTAGGACTTGTAAATCATTCATCTTTTGGTAGTGAAAAACCCTCCAAAAGTATTATTGCTTTCCTTAGTGCTTATTGCTTTTTTTAAGTATTGCTTTCTTTTATTGTATTATTGCTTCCTTTTAATTTATTGCTTTCTTTTACTTTAAGTATTATTTTCTTTTATTGTGTTATTGATTTCTTTTACTTCCATTGCGTGAGCTTCTTCTTCCCTTAGAGGAGTGAAACTGTTCCACTTTTCTAGAGCTTTACCAAAACCGTGAAGGGTGGAACGTGATTCACTCATTTTTTGTCGAAGATCGGCTCTTTGTGTAAAATGTGTTACCTTGTAACTCCTCTACTTGGAGGGATGAGCATCACTCACTTTTCTAGCTTTAACAAAGCCATGAAGAGTGAGTAGTTTCTCATCCAATCTTTAGTAAGAGGTGATTATCCGAAAGTTATATTTATGCATTTTATTTATGCTTAGCTGTAGTCTTCATTTATTCATAATGTCTTCTCATCATATTGTTGTCTTTATTTTAAGCATGAATAGCTAAATCTCTTAGTTGGCAAAACCAAGAGGAACCTCCACTTGGGTATACCATTTCAACTCATTCTCCTCCCCTCTTTTAGAGTTCAATGGTTTAGTTTGACTGGGTTGAGGGTGGATAACTTGGTGAGTCTTTGATATTCGGTAGGCCTGGTCATGGTTTATGCTTAGATACTCACTAATCTTATCCCTAGCTTCCCACAAATCAATCGTTCATTCATGCTCTATTGGAGGAGGGTTTCGAGTTGAGACGGTATTTCTATTAGAGTGACCTCTTGGATTTGCCAACATTTATTTCTCATTTTACTAGCATCAAAATAACTTCACCAAATAACATCCAACAATTAAAGATTTTACACTTTCTTTCTCCCCAAATCACCTTCCCCTCGGTTTACTTCCTTCCCCATGGAAACGACCTTGGAATACCACCAAGTAAAACACTATCCGTGAAAGTCTCCTTGCGCTTGGGGAGCATTTTTGTTCACACATACTCACATTTGACATTTCATTTATCCATCATTCCGTTGCCCTTTCTTTTGACATCATCCCTAGGAGAGTGACATTCCTCTTTATTCATATACTATACATGCTAAAGGTGATGTTTAGAGGTTAGGAAACAACAAGGAATTTTGTCAAGCAATGCCACACATTTGACCAAGCTAGTGCAAAATGATAAAATTTGCCTCACCTTGGTTGTTCCTAGTGTTGAGTATCAATGAACATAAAAGAGAAGGAGGTATGGTGTAGAAGCCCAAGCAAAAAGGATGAATGAAACTTGAAACTCAAAGAGTTGAATTGAAAAAGAATGAAATCAAAGAAAAGGAGAATAAGGGGTGAACAGAAGAAAAAAATGACAAAAGAAAAGGAAAATGTTAAGGAAAAGAAAGAAAAAGAAACAAATAGTGTGGTGATGGGTTTGGACTAAAAAATCCCATGAAAAGGGAGATGCTTTTGAAATAAAAGTCTGTCACTCGGAACAACCCTTTTGTTATCCTATATCCTTCACTTTTTTTGTCTCAATATCGTCCCAAGGCCCCATTATAACCTTTGAAAGTCCTAAATGATCTAGAGAAGCATGGGGGATGCATGCTTTTAAAGAAAAAGTGGAGTTAGTTTTGCTACCTAATGCTCTAGCATTCCTTTCATGAGATTAAGCCAAAGTCACTTCATTTTCATGCATAAACTTCATTTTTTGGATTAAATGTGAGCATACTTTATTTTGTGCACAAGATTCTATCTCACATGTACACATAGAGTGCATGCTAGGTTCACTATAGTGTGATTCATTGTTGAGAGAGGCATTTGGTGAGTTTTGCATTGAAGCTGAATTTGGCTAGCCAATCGAATGTGAATTTTGTTGTGTAAATGCTCAAATTACTTGTCCAATTCACACACACATGAGTTTGAAAAATGAATTTGTAGGTGCATACTCTAGACTATTATTTAAGGCTATAGTGATGCTCGTGTGTGGTTGATTCGGGCAATTGAACGATATGCTTCGTAGCCCTATGCTTAAAGGATAGGGGAATATTGCTCAAGTTTTTTATATTTGAATGAATTAGGAATGCCTTAGTCATTTAAACATGTGTTTTGCATCTTGGGTGTTCATTTTGATAGTTAAATGTAGAAATCTATGCCTCGTGTTTTGAAAGCATCAAAATTTTAAATCATAGTGCAATTTCGATAATGATTTGGGACATGATGGTTTAAATTGTGGTTTACAAGTGTAGCACATGGTTTGACGGTGTAGTGGTCATATATACGATGTTAGAATGTGTAGGTTTTGAAAATAAGTGGAGTGGAAGTAATTTGGATAGTAGGGTTTATTTTGCAAGTGAAAACCAACCGGTAGGTTTTGGCCACTCGTCCTGCTTCTACTACAAACCTACTGATAGGTTTTCCTCACTAGAGTAAAACCTACCAGTAGAGTTTCATCGACCTACCGATAGTTTTTACCTAGAATGCCAAATGGTAGGGCTTTTAATCAAATTTTTTCAGGGAAGCTATTCATTATCTCCCTTAATTACAAACCCTAAGGCATTTCTCTCTCACTCAAAGCACTTACAAGCTTAAAAATTGCTTATTTATTGCATTAATCTCTCAAACCTCACTCCAAGGACTATTTATTTTGTGATTTTTAGTGAATATTTCAAGAGTTCCTCTTTTAAAACCTTAGTTTTGCCAAAAATTCTCGAAGCCCTAATCTCCTTTAATCTTTGCAAAACCTCCAAGGGGTGGTGAAGGGTCCAGTGGAGATCGTGATGAGCAACAAAAGAAGGCGAGGAACGATGCTAGGTGTCAAAGCATCCATGAGAAGAATGTTACTTGCGAGAGGTACATCAATCGGATTTCCCTAGGCTCAAACAATGAGGTTGTGAAGATCATCGAGGCCCACGGGATTGGGTTTTGGTTCAAGCCCATGAGTGGGTTTAATTTGTCTTTATGTTTGGAGTTTTACCAAACAATTAGGGTGGTGGATGAGTTTGAGATTTTTAGAACAAACGTGAGGGGCAAGACTTTTTCTGTGACCCCTACGACGATTGCCACCCTCATGGAATATGAGAGGCCACCTCTCTCCACTTTAGTGTATCCACATAATATTAATAGGGTCAAGACAATCTACTTGATTGATTCTGTTGCATTCCCAATTATCAACACAAGAACCCTTGATGTGTATATGACTTATGTAAATGGGTGAGTGTCACTCTCACTCGTGTTCAATGCAAGCAATGGGAAAATGGATGTGTGGTGGAATGAAATGTATGTGTGTGTGTGTGTGAACAAAAGTGCTCCCCAAGCAAAGGGAGATTTTTGAGTGTCGTGTTTTACTTGAAAATCGTATTCCAAGGTCGTCTCCTCAAGGAAGAAGGTGAATCGTGTTGAAGTTGATTTTTGGTGAAAATGGAAAATGTAAGAATCTTTGTTGTTTGAGTTTGGTGATTTTTTGTTTGCGACAGAAAATGAAATGGAACAATTGTTGCCTAATCCGATGGGGTCACTCCAATGGGAATCCGAAGTCAACTCGAGACCTTCATCCAATGGTGTCTAGAAGTTCAATTGATTCGTTGGAAGCGCAGGACTAAAATGGAGGTGTGGAATCAAGCATCCCCCTGACAATGCCTATGGTGTATCAAGAACTCACAACCACGTCCACACTCAACCTAGTCAAACTGAATCAACATACACTACGAGGAGGAAAGAAAATGAGTTGAAGTAGCATACCTAAAAGGAGTTCTACCTTGGATTAGCCAACTATACGCTTAGCTACTCATGTTGAAAGCAATAATATAGATGAAATGAAGAGACATTGAATAGAAATGAAGCATGGAATTTAACAAATGCAAGAAAACACAAAACTACAGGAAAATGCATTTGATACCCATTTAAAACTTGATATGTAGAAAACTCAAATACATTAATGGCAGAAGTTAAGACGCTCAACTAAACTTGAAATGTACTGGAAATAAATGACATTAAAGACAATAAAGGAAGCTTACAAGATCCTTACAAAAGATTACAATTGAAATGGGTGGAAGAAAATGTAAAAATCTTAAACTTTATCTCTCTAACTGTGCCTTCTACCTAGAGCTCCCCTCTCTATAATGCAATACATTTAGAATAATACATTATGAATCCTTATTTTCGTCCATAGAGAGCTCCTTAGGTGTGTGACAGTCCTCCCATGAAAAGGGGGGCTGATTGGATGGAATGTTGCAGGCTAGGACAAGCATAGCCTTCCCCTCTCTTTGCCTTGTTCATCTCTCTCCTCCTCATTAATGCGAAGGACTTCAAAGTCCAACTAGAGGTGAGGGGAGGCTTATAGACATGTAAGGGATGTCAGGGGACCTGTTGGAAAAGTGTAAGTGGGACCCCTAAATGGCAGAGCTTGAGTTACAGGCTGTTTGGGCAATCTAGACAAAACCTTCCGAAAGGTCGACACAAAAGGTTCTACAAGGTTTGTGCAGGAACAGTTAAATGAGCATTCCAATAATAAAAACCTTCTGGAAGGTTTCTGGCAGTGAATAGGTAGACAAAGCAAAAACCTTCCGGAAGGTTTTCATCCAAAACACAATTTTCTTGGTTTCTTCACCCTCCAAGCCTTCCTTTAAGTCATCCTCTCATCTTCATTGATTTCAAACACTTCATTAGGGGTACAACTCCAACCATTTATGCCTTTGCACCTACATTTACATAAAACTCATTAAAGCAAAGATTAAACACATTTCTTCCCAATTTCATGAGAAAAACAAATATAAAAGGGCAAATTAGCATGCAATATATGTCATGTTTTTGTGCTAATCACACCCCCCAACTTGAGTTTTCCTAGTCCTTAGCAAATATTTATTTTAAACCAAAAGCTATATCCTTTATGCTTGGAGGGTTAAACCACCCCTCCCACTTTTGTGCCCTAACTGGTAATTGGAGTGGCTGTGTTTTAACTATTCATCGGGGAAGGACTTTCTTATATTCTATTTTCTGTTGTAATGGGATTGTCTCACTCCTTTTGCTTATCTATAGCAATGAGGTGTGAGTAGTCCATTTATACTCTTCGATAAAGGGTGAATGAATGTGTAATACTGTTTAAGTTGTGGAAATGACGATATTTTATTTATAAGTTAATGTTTGTACCTCCCTTAATTGATGGATGGTTATATTGATAATATGCTTATGGTTATGAACATCGAGCAAAGCTTAATGCTATATACCATTATATCTATAATTATTATATACTTCATGCATTATACGATGATGCACATTGTTGTTTTTATCTAACAATCAGGGGATTGGTTATAGATGGGTTAAATTTTTTCATAGCCAATGCTTTTGATTCAATGCATAAATTGGAACTCCATCTTCATTGAGTCATCAACGTACTAATCAAATAGGTAGAGTAAACCTTCTGAATGGTTCACCTTCAGGTTTACAAGGGTTATTTGATTGTTGCATGGTCCATACACCTTTCGGCTAGCCAAAACAATTGCTATGATATGGTTTAGTTATACATCAAACCTACTGGTTAGCATTCCAGTAAAATGGTAGTTAAGTGTTATAAGGTGGCATTTTCATAAATAAGCAGTATAATGCATGTTGGATCCCTGAACTAAAGAGTACCCTTTATCATTATTATCCAAAGTTTTAGTTAAGTGCTTATTTAATAATTCTAAGCTCACACCATAAGCTATTCCATTGTTCACTACACAAATGACAATATTACCTTTTTTCTGTTTTGAATTTCGATAGTTAGCACCTTGTGGGTTTGACTTCGGACTTAAACCAAGAAATACTATAATTTGACTAATTATACTTTGGTGTATGATTTAAATCTAGTCATATTAACCACTACTCAGCCCTCCACCTCTATGCCTTATGCCCCTTCAAGTCAAGCAATGTCTAGTCTCGTTCGATCTTTTCAGTAATTAGTCTTTGCACCTACCACCACGAAAGTTTGTACATAACTCATCTCCACAAGTGTTTAATCCCTAGGGATAAGCCTGTGTACATCCATACTAGTGTCTTCACCAGAGAAACATCGAGGACGTTCTCTATTAGTTTATTTAGAGCCAAATCACCATAAACAACCAAACCAATCAAGCTCTGAATGACATCAGGTCTCAAATGCCCAAAATGACCAACACTAAGGGGATTATCCAAAAAGAAATGGGAAAATTTCATGCACAAATCCAATAGAATCCCAAATTTTAACATGAGAATGAGAGTTCTAATGTCACAAATATTAAGGAGCAACTAAAGTCTATAACCATTTTGTGGAGTGGTAAGGAAGTTGACAAAACTATCCCACCCAGAGTCTCTAAGCCTACAAAAAAAAAGAGACTTAGGGTACTCCCAAGGATAGTGAGTCACTTGAGCTACCTAAGGTTGTTGGGTCTAATGAAGTTGTTTATCCCATTCTTGTTCCCTACCTTCAATGGTTAAAAATGCCTGCAAAGTAAGCTAACCAAACAAAAATTCTTGATTTATTCAAGCAGGTAAAAATCAATATTCCTCTCCTTAATGCAATCTGACAAGACCCATCATATGCTAAGTTTTTAAAAGATTTGTGAACTTTGAAGAGAAAATTGAATGTCTAGAAAAAGGCATTCCTGACGGAGCAGGTGAGCACTATTCTTTTAACCAACACTCCACCCAAGTACAACAATCTCAGTTATTCCACCATTGTAATTACCATTGAGGATTATAGGGTCAAAAAGTACTATTACACTTAGGTGCGAGTGTGAATCTAATTCCCTTCTTGGTCTATAAGAATTTAGGCTTGGGAGAATTGATGTAATGACCTAGTCTTTGGTGATTGAGAATTTGGATCGGAAATAGTGTATGTGGGATTAAGGGTTCGGATGTCGGAGAGCCGAGATATAAATAGTGGATTGCTAGAGTGTGTGTGGATGTTTTTAATGATGATTGGGATGTTAAAAGAGGATAGGATCTTGACTAGTGAAGTGGGAGGAAGCCAAAATATGGATCCGAAAAATCTAGGTCTAATGCTAATTAGAGAGTTAGGGGTGCGGGTGTAGGATTTGGAGATGAAATTAAATGCTCACTTTAATTTTACAAATTAGGTTGAAACTTTTTTAGGGCATGTTTTAATATGTGTAATTATAATATATATATATATATATATATATATATATATATATATATATATATATTAAAATTTAATTTTTAGTTTTATTGTATTTATGGAAATGCCATTGCATGACATCCTTTCCCAAGTAGCTTGTTGGTTGGCTTGAGGCTTCTCCACCTCTTGCCATCCATCTAGAAACTTGTGGAAATGATAGACATATCTACTGGCTGTTTGGATGAGCCAGAACCGATAGGAAGAGAGAGAAAGAAACAGAGAAGGTAGAAATAGAAACTTTGAGCTTGTAGAACCAAACCTATTTGGATTTGAAGTCAATGAACAAAGGGTAAGCTTCTAGCTTAATTATGGTTCTAGGATTCCATTTATGATGCATAGAATTTGTTTTACTTACTGTCTGAGCTTGAATTTTCATTTTGAAGTTTTGGGGTTTTAACGGGTTTGAGTTTTTGATTGATTTTAGCTACTGTTTGAAGGGTTTTTGTTTGATTGTTCTAGTTACTTTTTGGAGGGTTGCCATGGTCGGTGGTGGTTGTTTGAAGAAGAGGAAGTTTAAGGTTAGGGTTTGAGTGGTTAAAAATCTAATCTTTGAATCTTTAGTTTTTAAAATGTAAGAGGTATTTGGCTAGACTAAAACCAACCCTCAGAAACCATTGGTGACCTTAGAAATTTATTTAGAGTTCATTTGGTGGGTGAAAAAGGTAGTTACAAGTCCAGTCATGAGGTATAAAACTATATATTTTTTTTTCAAATGTTAGTTAAATTTTTGGATAGGGTAGAGGTTGACTCGAAGGGTTTCGCAAAGGGGATCTGAAGAGGGCCATTTGTTGAGTGTGTAGGTTTTGAAAACATAGAAAAGTATGTATGGTGGATTGAGTTATAGGAGTTGGAAGAGGGGTGGCTGAAACAAAACTTTAACATCTAGGGTTTGTCGGAGGTAAAAGATGAAGTGGACTGGAGGACCACTGTACAACCCGATAGTGAGTGAGGGTGCGTCCTATGTCCAATTGACCTTTGGTAAGTGCCAAAAGTTCTGTAATGTCCATGTAGAGGTCTCAATAAAATTTCAGGTCAATCCAACACCCGGATCAATATCTGGTGTAAAACGTCTATTTTTCCCTCTAGGATAGATTTGACCCAATTTTTGGGTGATTTTCATCAAATAACTTTTATTTTCATTATTAGGTTGGTTAATTGAGTATGGGTATGAAATTTCATCAAAAATAATATCATTTTATTTTTAGCAGTTTCAGATTGAAAAGTAGCGCATGGTTTTTAAATTAAATTTATCAAATTTATTTTTAAATTATGTCTTACATTATTTTTAAATTATTAGTATGTTTTAAAATTATATGAATGGATATTTGAACTTGGGCGAAAAATTGCAAAACTAAATTAGGGTATTGAGTGGGGTAACGGATAGTCGTTTGAAATGATTGATTTAACTATATGAAATGTGATAGAATCCTTTTAAACTAAACAAAAGTGCACATAGGTTGAATGACCAAAGGGTTTACATTCTAGTTTGAGGTCTTACGGGCTACTTGTTGAATTCGTAAACACTTAGGTAGCCCAGTTGGTATTCGGACTTAGGTAATGAACTTTGACTAGGAAGCTATCTTCCTTGGGGTTCAAGCCCCTAAAAAGGTTGGATTGTAACTTCGTATGGACACGGAAAGGTCTATTAGGATGAATTGTCCACCGTGTAGCACTGTACAACTTTTACCTAAATGACTCTATCTACATGAAATAATGTTTTTATCCGTATATGTGTATCAAATGCTCGTTCGATTTTCCCTATCATGGTAAAATATATATTTCCAAACTCTTTTGCTTGGGAATTGAGTTACTCTACTGAGCTGTTGATACTCACCCTACAATATTTCTCTTTTTTAAGATTAGTAGGTGACAGGGAAGTTCATGATTGTTCGAACTACCAATTTTTCTTTGGTTATATTGAAGAATTGAATATGTGTTAAGTTATAAACATCAAGGTGTATGACTATTTGTAATAAGAGATCACAACTGAACAATGTATTACATTTGAGGCATGTAAATTATAATAGGCTAGATTTACATGTTTGAAATGTATACGAAATTGGTATCAAATTTTATTCATTATTTGGAGAGTATATTATTTGCTAACTATGGAGGCTATTAGCATATGTTTTTGGGGGTTTTACAATTGAATCCCACTTCAATTCTTCTTCAGCTGGCAAAGAAAATTGTGAAAGTACGGAGAAGGGTGGCAGAAGATGTGTTGGTTCAAGTAGATAGGTTTTACTTTCTCTTCGCCTTTATAATACTGGACACTGCATCAATTCCTAACCTCGCTACAGAGATTCCCATAATCTTAGGATGCGCATTCCTTGCAACATCCAACGCATTAATAAATTGTAGAAGTAGTGTGATGAAATGCTCTTTTTGAGAACATGACAGTAGAATTTGATACATTTCATGTAGCAAAGCAACTGGGGAGTGAGGAAGAGTTTTTTGAGATATACCAAGTGGATGAGTGTGTGGAGAAGTTTGAAACTTATATGCATTCTTATCCTCTTCAATTGTGTTTGATTAATTCTGAATGTGAGAAAGATAACTTCGAGGATGTATTTTATACTGATTTGCTAAACAATTCATAGGAGTTAAGAGGTGTGGAGAGAAACTTCAAACAAGAACTATTATTTGTTGAAGGAAAATCACGAGTGAAGTCGGGTATTAGGCAATTGGAGCTTGGTTGAACCCTTTGAATAAATTGACTTTTTGTAAATTAGTTTAGTTAGATAATTTATAATTTTCTTTTTGGATAGTTTTGTTATTTTCTTTTATGCAAAGTTGTATTTTTGTTATTTTGCAGTTTGTTGCTACACTTAGGTGTTTGCTTCTTCTTTTTTTTTTTTTTTTTTCTCATTGCATTATCTTTGTTGCATTAAGGACAATGAAAATTTCAAGTTAGGGGATGGGGGTTATGACTTGATCCGAAATGTGTACACCCAGGTGCAGGAGGTCAAGCAGTAGTAATAATCCGGTTAAGTCCAGAGTCGAATCCACAGGGAACTATGATTGGTGTCTTTAAATGAGTAGTAATAGAGACCAAGTAACTGGAAACTTGGACAATTTGAAGTTATGGGATTTTCTGAATGGAATATAAGATTCTTTCCAATATTTTTCTAGACAAAATATGTAAAACCCGGGTAAATTTGAACTTTTTATGAATAAGGGAAAAATGTAATTTGCCACTACAGTGCGGGTTGAAACTATGTATTTCTCCAGAGCTCAGATGATGCAATGGACCTCACCATTGAATTTGCTTCGCGAAATCTAGTTACTATGTCAATTTTCATCGAATTCTGAGATAGTAAGATTTTTTACATTTTACGAGACAACTAGGTGTCAGGTGATCTCACAAACATCCCCAAAAATAAAATTTCCTTATAATTGAAGAAAATTTCAAATAAAAATAATTTGAACTTAAACTAGAATGAAATTAATCGTTTCGGGAAAGAAAACTGATCCGGGCAAGGGGGCGTGTGGCGCAATGTGCAACAAGCATCAAAGGCTATAAATATCGGTAAAAATCTGATTTTTGGAGGGAATATCATCTGAAATCAGTGTGTAAATGTGTGAGGAAGAGAGGGGAGGAAAAGGAGAAGAAAAACATAAATTTCAAGGCTTTTCTCTACAATTCACCGAGTTCCGCCGGTCGAAATTCTTCGGGCCAAGAGTTAAAGTCAATCATATTGACGAGGGCTACGCAATCATACCAAGAATGAAGGATTTCACCAAAGATCTAAAGAAGAGATTTTGGGAAATCAAGAGTTTAGAGTTGTGGTTGGTGTTCTTGAAGGTTCTACCCTTCATTTTACGCTTGAAGAGATAGGGTTCCCTCCTACTTTGGTTTATTTCTAACCTAGGATGTCCATATGGAATGGGTAAGTGTATAGCTATAGATGTCACTTGCCTATTGTTATGGAAATGAGGGAATGGGTATGGAAATGCCTTAAACCAATTTCTAGTTTGAATTTGGTGTAGGGAAGGTACTAGTGTAATTTCTTAGAACTTGGTATTATGTGGGCACGCTATGTGTCTATATTGTGCCTTTGTGAATGAAATGTGTTAGTGACATAGATTATGTAATAACATGCTTGTGATATTGTTGTTGATATATGATTTGTGATATATTCACGATATGATAAATTTTGATGATTATATGCATATGATGTAAGTTGCAATGGAATATGATGATATACGGTTAAATTGCTCATTTGGCATTCACTGCATAGTGACCAAGATGTTGGCATCACATTCATGGGCATTGGGCATGAGTGTAGGTGTGTGTGAATGGTTGATCAAACACCATGCTTGGTGGTTGATAAGTGGACTCGGGAAGGTAGGATCAAAGATCCCGTTGAGTCACATGGTGGCATAAAAAAAAAAAAACTTCTGTTGGGTATAGCGAGAAGGGATAGATTCTCCCTCTGGTGAAAAACCTGGCTACTTGGTTCATACACTCCCCTGTGGTGAAATTCTGGAAAAGTGTAATAGATTACGGAGTTAGCGGTGTGATTCCAAAATCCAATACACAACAAAGACACATGATTTTTTTTTATAAAGTACTCATTTGATGGGTAACACCCAACAATGATTTGGTTTTATAAACACATGACTTTTACTTCAAGCAAACATTAGATGTATTTCATCAATGACAAATGTAATACACATGTGCATTGCATTGTATTGTGGGAGTCGGTGAGGACTCGGGTTAAAGTGCATGAGTGATTATTATCTTATATCATGACATGACATGGTAGAATTCTCATCTTAAACTACATGTTCTTGATTGGAATGGATCATGGTTGTTGATTATTGCATGTGTAGATTTCATATGCATCTAAGTTAGGCAGTAGCCTCGGTAGGAGATACTCTATTGAGCATAGCTCATCCTATACGGAAAAACATTTCAGATGAGGGATGCACACTGGTGGGCGGCTTTCGTTGTGGCCTTTAATCCATATTTTTGTAAAATGTTGTGAAAATCTTGTTCTGAACATGTAATCTTTTGAAAATGATAGTAACAGAACTTGTATTAACTATGTTTGATGTACAAATATATGTTATATGAGTTTGGGTGGATTTTGGAATGAATTGAAAATGAAAAACAGGTGAAATAGGCAAATCCGAACAAAACCTACCAGTAGAAATTTTCCAGTGGACAAAACCTACCGGTAGGTTTTACAAAAATATGAAATTTTAAGAATACTTTCCCAGGCCTTTGGGCTATGTGTTCTCTCAATTCAATGATATAAATAAATTATAAATTGTGGTATATTGGACCCAGTTGGGTGAAATGGCAAAATATGCATGTGTTATACTTAAGGGTAACAATCTCCGTTAAAGGGATTCTATTGACGTGATGTTGGATTGGGCGACAATCACGGGTATTTTTGCGGGTTGACGGATTGGCAATGGTTGACAAAGGACCCCTAGTTCTAGGGGCATCAAAAAATATAACATAAATTCAAAAGTAAACAGTCACCCTTTAGTTCGAGGATCTGAACATGTAGTTAATCATCCAGTTTGTTATACTTGTGCTTTATAACTCAATTAACTCCCGTGTCAATAGCAAGTTAATCGAACGACAATAGTCAAAAAATTCAATCACCAAAATGGGGTTTAAGGGCATCATATTTCTTTTTGAAATGCTCCCTAACCTTTAGCATCTGTCGAAAGTTAAACAAAAGTCATGGACATCTTTGAAAAGTGTAGGCTAGTAAAATCCACACTACAAGATTTTCATAGAGGTTTCTCTTGATAGAAAATGGCCACCACATGCTTCAGAATAATAAAATGTTATTACCTGTCTACTTTCTTGAGTGGGAATGCAACGTCTTATGATTTGATCCTTATAGTACTTAAATACGTATGGATCTTCCCAAAAGAAGTTACGAACGTCCCTCAAAAATTTATTTTTGTCCATGGGGGTGTAAGACGGAGGGAGTGTTCCAGTAGCAAGGAAATTAGCAATATCAACGTACCATAGGGTCTCATCAATTATGAACAGTTGTTCATCAGGGAATTTTTCATTGATCGGCAATCCATTTTTGTGAAAGCCATACGTCAAGCTGGACATATGGTCTGTCACCACATTCTCAACAACCTTTTTATCCTTGATGACCAGGTCAAACTCTTAGAGTAAGAGTATCCATCTTAAGAGCCTAGGCTTAGCATCATTCTTTGTGAGCAAGAATTTTAGGACTGCATGGTCATTGAATACAGTAACAGAAGAACCAACAAGATAGGAATGAAAATTTTCCAAAGCAAAAACTATGGCTATCAATTCTTTTTCAGTTGTTGAATAATTCATTTGAGCATCGTTCAAAGTTTTGCTTGCATAGTAAATCACATGTGATTTCTTATCCTTTGTTTGCCCTAATACAACACCTACAGTATAATCACTGGCATCACACATTAGTTCAAAGGGTAGGGTCCAGTTAGGGGGCTACATTATTGGGGCAGAAATTAACATGCCTTTAAACTTATCAAAATATTTTTGGCATGCTTCATTCCAATCAAAGATAACGTCTTGACTCAGAAGATGTCACAGAGGTTTTGCTATGGTGTTGAAATTTTTTATGAATCTCCTGTAAAAGCCTGCATGCCCTAGGAATGATCGGACATCCTTTACAGTCTTGGGAGCAGGCAACTTCCAATCAGATTTATTTTTGCTTTGTCAACTTTCATGCCCTCAGATGACATAATGTGACCTAAGACAATGCCTTGTGTTACCATGAAGTGGAATTTCTCCCAATTAAGTACCAGATTGGCCTCTTGACATCTTATCAACACCTTTTCTAGGTTGGCCAGACACAAATCAAATGATTCACCATAGACAAAGAAGTCATCCAGGAATACTTCCAAAAATTTCTCAACCATGTCATTGAACGAGCTTAACCTGCATCTCTGGAATGTTGCAGGAGTATTACAAAGTCCAAATGGTATCCTCTTGAATGCAAAGGTGCCAAAGGGCCTATGAATGTGGTTTTCTCCTGATCATTTAGTGCTATCTCTATTTGATTATACCCAGAATACCCATCCAGTAAACAGTAAAATTCATGGCCTGCAATTCTCTCCAGAACTTGGTCAAGAAAGGGAATAGGGAAATGGTCTTTCATTGTTACCAAATTGAGTTTTTGATAGTCGATACACATTCGCCATCCTGAGATGCCTCGAGTTGGTACTAGTTCATTTGCCTTATTTCTGACCACTACGACCCCAGACTTTTTGGGCACAACTTTAGTTAGACTAAACCATTTGTTATCGGGGATGGAAAAGATTATCCCTGCATCTAAGAGCTTAAGCACTTCCATTCTCACAATTTCCTTCATGTGAAGGTTCAGTCGTCACTACATTTGATGAGAGGGTTTTGAATCCTCTTCCAGGTATATGGCATGATTGCAGATCAATGGGCTTATACCTTTCAAGTTAGCGATGGTCCACCCAATGGTGCTTTTATGGCTTTTAAGAACTTCAATTAGTTTAGAATCTTGTAAGTTTGTGAGCTTAGATGAAATTACCACTGGGTATGACTCATTTTCTTCTAGGAATGCATATTTGAGGTCAGATGGGTTTCAATTCAGGCTTTGGTGGCCTGACACTTGATAATAGCGGCTTTGTGCTACTAGGTGAAAGTTCCTCGAATTTGGGGGTCTATGTTTCAATAGCATGAGTGGGGTAATTTTTTGGATCATCATCTGTTGCCTCAGATGTGATAGATTCTGACAGAGAAGATTCAGTGGGGTTTTCACATAATGTTTTGTTTAGATGTTCCTGAACCAACGAATCAATAGAATTTATTTCTCTCTCTTCTTTGTCCTCTCCTGGGTGTTTTGCAACATTAAATATATTCAGCTCAAGAGTCATATTCCCAAAGATTAATTTTATGACCCCATTCCTACAATTGATTAGTGCATTTGAAGTTGCTAGGAAAGGTCAACTGAGAATTACGAAAATTGGATTCTCTGAATGCTTTGCTGGCTTGGTGTCTAGAATGATGAAGTCAATAGAGAACACAAAGTTGTCCAATTGGACAAGTACATCTTCGAAAATGCCCCTAAGGACTGTGATAGATATGTCTGCTAATTGAAGTGTAACACTGGTGGTTTTGAGTTCACCCAGACCCAACTATTGGTAAATAAAGAATGGGAGCAAATTGTCATTTGCTCCAAGGTTTAACAATGCTTGTTCAATTATGAAGTTTCCAATGAAACACAGTGATGAGCACATAATATTGCATATTTGAAGGTCTCATTACATGCATTTTAACTCAAATTTTGCATCTAAGTACTTAGAGTTAGCCAAAATTATGAATAATGTTGAATTTTTGATGTTGCAGGTAATTATAGTGTAAATCATGTATTTTAGAACCTTGCAACCTAGTATGGATGTGTGGTGAAGGCATGGACACATTAAATGAGGATGGGGAGGCTTGGAAGGTGAAGAAACTAAGAGAAATGGATTTTGGAAGGTTTACCCACTGGTTTCCCAAGGTTTTGACACATTACCGCTATTTTTCCCATTTTGGGCCATGGTCCACTTCAAATCTGAAAAGGTTAAAAAAAAGAAAGTTGTAGACCTGGAGGTCTTCTATATTGTATCAAACTTTTAGCTCCATCCAACGGTTGGATCAAACTTTATTTCGATGCTACGAATATTGGTCCAGAGCAGGCAACCTACCGGTAGTTTTTACTTCAGTGACCAAAACTTACCGGTGGATCGCTAAAAACCTACTAGTAAGTTTTGCCCAAAATGCCCTGAACGTCTGCAACTCATGCTCCACTTGCTTGGGGGTCCCATCTATGATTCTACCACTTGTTCCTTGACATATTATATATATGTACATGCTTCCTACAACCCAAAGTCAGCTTTGGAAGGTTTGGGAGGAGAGAGAAAGAGATGGGCATTGTGGATTGAAAGGATGGCTTGTCCTTGCTTGTGTAAGTGCCTAGCCCCTTCCCCATGCTTGGAGGTCAGTTCACACACCTAGGGGGACCCTCCATGGATGAAAATACAAGACTCATACTCCATATATTCAGCATTCCACATGACATTAGGTGTGGCTACTTAAGCTAGGAGTAGTTCAATGTAGAAGATGATGAATAGTAATTAGAAGGCTAATGTTTTTGTTTTTTTCTTTCCATTTCAGTTGTGGTAAGCTTTTAATCTCTTGTAATCTTTAACTCTTGCACCTTAATGTCATTTACTTAAAGTCATTTCAAGTTTAGTTACATGTTCTTCATTTCACCATTAATGTTTTCAAGCTTTCTTCATTTTTAGTTTTAAAATGGGTATTGTATTTCTTTCTTTATAGTTCAAGTTTTCATGCATTAAGTTAAGTTTCATGCTCCATTTCAATATTATGTCTCTTTATATTATGTATTTGTTTCTTACTTTCATGAGTATCTAGATTTTAAGTTGGTTAATCCAATGGAGACCTCCTCTTGGGTTTTCTATTTTAACTCATTGTCTTTCCTCTTCTTGGTGTACGATGGTTCGGTTTGACTGGGTTGAGAGTGGATGTGGTTGTGAGTCTTTGATATTTCGTAGGCCTAGTCACTGTTTATGCTTGGATCCTCACCATCTCGTCCCTTGCTTCCCACGAATCAATCGTTCATCTATGCACCATTGGAGGAAGGTTTCGAGTTGAGTTGGGATTCCCATTGGAATGACCTCTTTGGATTAGCCAACACTTGTTTTATTGCATTTTCATTAACAAACTCCAATCACCAAAACACAAACAAAAGATTTTACACTTTTCCCTTTTCACAAAATCACCTTCACACACTTGAACTTTCCTTCCCTGAGGAGACGACCTTGGAATACTTTTCCAAGTAAAACAATGACACACAAAAGACTGCTCGCGCTTGGGAACACTTTTGTTCTGATACGCATTTCATTTGACACACATATTTTGTTCATTTGATTCATTCCATAATTATTCTGTTGCCCCATCTCTTGTATCACCCATAGGAGGGTGACACTCCCCTTCATCTATATACTATACATGCTAAAATGTGATGTTTAGAGGTTTGGAAACTATAAGGAATTTTTTCAAGCACACAGCAGAGTTGGACACCTAGGGTCTTTGTATTTTGGAGGGGTTTTGTGTTAAAGTAAGGCACTGGTATGTTCTATCAAGAAAGCTCTCTTGTGGACATTCTGGCTTCTCTTGACTGTGCACAATTCTTTTAGAAAGTTGGCATAAGATGGAACCTGTTTGATTGCATCTAGAAGTGGGATGTTGATTTTTACGTGCTTAAGAAGCTTGTAAATTTAAGGCAAATTATTCAACTTCTGTAGAGTTTTGAGTCTATGAGGAAAAGGGGCATGAATAGGGCACAGAGGTTCTATTTCCTTTGAAGGTTCTGGCCCTTGTTCAATTATAGGCTTGGGTTCTTCTGGTTCAAGCTCAACTAGTGAGTTGACTGGGACTGACTCAGATTTTGGCTTAGGAATTAGCACGTCTCTAATGGTCTTGTCAATCACCTTGCCACTTCTGAATGTAGTGACAACTTGGGCTTGGTCTTGTGGAGTTTCCATAATTGCAGGATTTCCCACTTGGAATTGGTCTTGTGATTGTTTTGGTTGGGTAGGAAACTTGCCCTTCTCATGTGTGGTCATGGATTAGGTCAACCTTTGAATGTGGCTTTTAAGGTCATCAAAAGATTGAGTGGTCTGAGTTTTGAAATTAGCAAAAGCCTAAGTGAAACTATTGTTGTAGTTCATTTGGCTTTGCATGAACTAATTCAGAGTATCCTCAAGGCTTCCCTTTTGTGGTGGTGGTATGGTAGATACGTGGGAGGTCCTTGGTTCATAGGAGTTGGTTATGTGTTTCTCCAACTGAAGTTCGGGTGGTTTCGCTACCCTGGATTGTATGTTTCAGAGTATGGGTTGGAGTAAGGCTTGTTGAAGTTAGAAATTGCATTTTTCTGCTCCAACAGAACGTCTTTGAACACTGGAATGGTAGGACACTCCCTAGTAGAGTGTCTTGTCAACGCACAGATCCCACACACTTGTTTTGTGGGAGGGCCGACATCAACTTGATGAACCTTCTTCATTTCTGAAGCTTCAAGCTTTTGAGATAGGGTGGAATTTTTGCTCTTAGGTCATCATCATCTTTCATGAAATACTTACCCCCTTGGGAAGTAGATGATTTGGCTTCAACAATGGTAGGGGAGGCTGAGTCCCTCATCTGAGAACTGTCAAATATGGTGTCAACAAAATTTAATGTTTCCTCCGGACTTTTACCCATGAACTCTCCTTGAGCCATCATTTCGACAAACTGACATAGTCTAGTGGGTAGGGAGTCATAAAAGAATCCTACCAAAGTGCAAATCTCAAAAGCATGGTGTGGGCAGGACTAGAGTAGATCCTTGAATCTCTCCCAACTTTGGTTAAAGGTTTCTCCTTCTTTAACCGAAAAATTAATGATTTGAATTTTGAATGCATCAGTGCAGTGTAGAGGGAAAAAGTTTTTCAAAAATTCATTTTGTAGTGCCTGTCAGTTAGGTATAAAAGAGCTTTTAAAGAATTTAGCCATTGTTTAGCTTTATCCTTTAGAGAAAATGAAAAAAGTTTCATTTTTGCTAGCTCAAAATTATCTTGAAACGTTCCACATACTTCCTCAAACTCTTTTATGTGTAGATATGAGTTTTTTGTTTCGAGTCCGTGGAATTGAGGGAGTAGTTGAACTGTCCCCGTCTTTACAGTAAAGAAGGGTGTATCTTCAGGAAAGATAAAATAAGAGGGGACACAATTTCTTGTGGGACTTAAGTAATCCTGCAGAGTTCAAATGTTAGGCACTTCCCCCTCTCTCATGGGAATTTCTCCTCGTCCCTCATCATTTGTCATTCTACTTTCACAAGACTCTGTTACTGATCTAGGTGAAGGTGGTTCTGGTTGATTCATAGATCTAGAAGATTCTACCGACAATTTTTGATAGTGAGGAGCGTCCTCAGACATAAATTAAAATAAATTTATGCACAGTGAAGCAAGTATTTATACAACAAGAGAGGTATTTTTACCTTTTACTTTAAAACACCTTTTATGGCTCCCCGGCAAAGGCTCCAAAAACTTGACTTGATTCGTAATGTGTACCCCCAAGTGTGGGCGATCAAGCTGTAGTAATAATCCGGTTAAGTTTGGAGTTGAATCCACAATGAACTATAATTGGTGTTTTGAAGTGAGCAGTAATAGAGACCAAGTAACTAGAAACCTTGAGAGTTTGAAGTTATGGGATTTCCTGAATAGAATATAAGATTCTTTCCAAGAGTTTTCTAGACAAAATATAAGATAAATTCAAATGTAAACAGTCACCCTTTAGTTCGACGATCCGAACATGTAGTTAATCATCCGGTTTATTATACTTGTACTTTATAACTCAATTAACTCTCATGTCAATAGCAAGTTAATCAGAATATAAAAGTGGATTGTGAGAATTAAGCACATGGTTTCGATGCCTTTCTAGAAGTTTACAAGAATTGTCTGTGCCGAGATTCAACCCATCTACAAACAAGCAAGTGTTTCTACAACGCATCCAACCATGGCAATAATGTTTCATTCTTTAGGCAAAACACAATAATGGTGAATATTGAAATGTTGTCATGAAGATCTAGTCGGGGTACTTGCCTTGAACCAACTGGTCTTTCTATGCAAGAGTCATCTATGACATAGAAAGAACCCATGGTTATACAAAGTACCTTAGCTTTGCCAGATGCATTCAGTCATTCAATAAGCAAGTGGAATATAAAGCATTAAAGCCTAAAGGAAATGCCCAAATATAAATTTTAGATAATTTATGCATATTCATCACTTCTTACATATTCATCACTCACTCTTCATGGCTTTGGTAAAACTAGAAAAGTAAGTGGTACTCATCCCTCCAAGTAGAGGAGTTATAATGTGAAAGCACAATACACAAAGAGCCAATATTCTACAAAAAATGAGTGAATCACGTCCCACCCTTCACGGCTTTGGTCAAGCTCTAGAAAAGTGGAAGAGTTTCACTCCTCTAAGAAAGAAGGAAGCTCAAGCAATGGAAGTGAAATACATAACAATGAAAGTAGAAGAAAGGTAGTCACTTTCAGAGGGTTGCTTCCTCAACCAAAAGATGAATTAACTTCCTTGATACAAGCAAACATAACATACATCTACGACTAGCTACATGAGTGGGAGTCTAAGGCTCCATCAAAGCTCTCCACTAGTTCTTGGTGTAGTCTAAACTTTACAAACCAAGTTCTAATTTTTTGTGAAGAGCTAACTACTCTGCAGCCTGCCTGTGAAGAATGTTCGAACGTGAGTTGGCGTTCGAACGTTGTCTCTGTTTTTCCTTTATGTGAATTTGAAAGTTGTGTGGTGTTCGAACGTATCTTCTATCTTAGCTTTATGGGCGTTCGAACACCAGATGGGGCCTGACCTTCTCACTCAAGTGGCTTGTGGTCTTATATGGAAACCTATTTCCACACTCCATGCACTTCTTGGCGCTTTGCACTCATCAATCTGGTCTTCAATCACTCAAGTGGACGTTCGAACGTGGTACTCAATTACCTCAGAGTCTTCCTTCTTGGCTGCAAGATGCCATGTCTTCAGCAGTCTGGTTTTCAACCACTCAAGTGGACGTTCGAACGTGAGTTGGCATTCGAACGTCCCTGCGTTGGTCCAAGCTTTTCTAATTTTTCTCCATAATATGCTGGTGTTGCATGAAAGTTTGAAACTTATTGCCTTTAGTCCCTTGTACAATTTATAGCCTAAAATGTCATCATTTAAACTCAATCAAAGTATAATTAGTCTTAAAATAGCATAGTAATATGCCAATTTTAACTACTAATCAGGTTACACCATGGTTTTGCTCCTATTATTGTTTTTAGTATCCTATTCCTATTTTCCTTAGTATTATGACTAACCTAATTTAAATCATACATCCAAGTATAAGTGGTCAAGTTGTAGTATTTCTCAGTTAAGTCCGAGGTCAAACCTAGAGGAAGCTAACTATTGGTATTCAAAACAGAAAAATGTAAAGATCGTCGTGTGTGTTGTTTGCAATGGAATAAATTGTGGTGTGAGCTTAGGATTATTAAAAAATACTTAACTAAAAGTTGAATAACAATGATAAAAGGTACTCTTCAGTTCGAGGACTCGACATGCATTATATTGTTCATTTATGAAAATGTCACCTTATAACAATTAACTCCCATTTTATTGGAAAGTTAACCTGTAGGTCTGATGTATAATTGAACCATATCATAACAATTGGTTAGATTAGCTGGAAGGTCTATTTACCATGCAACAACCAAATAACCTTAATAAGTATGAAGGTAAACTATTCAAAAGGTTTACTATCACGCACCAGAATTTGGGTGTCTTTCCTCAACCCGTTGATCATTCATTAACCCGTCAAAGTACCTGTGCATGCCGCATAATTTGACACCATGTCTTCATACGACCATTCCAATGCCTAATATCTGTCAATTTTCCATAAATATTACTCTATTTACATACTTTGAACAAAATGGATCAAGGCTCGAAGACTTGGCAAAGTTATTTAAAATTTTTGTGGTGCTACCGATAGCTAATGTTCTTGCTACTGGTAGTTGAGCTCTCTACTAGCGAGCTACCAGTAGTTGCCCACTGAGAGCAAGCTACTGGTACCTCAACCTGCTACTTGTACCAGGGCCCAATTTTCCTCTAATTCAATCCTTTTTTAAATTTAACTCACCTAATCTTATACAACATTCACCCAAACTCATATAACATGAAATTTTACACAAAATATAGTTCATATGAGTTCATTTTACAAACCTTTCAATAGTATTACAAGTCCAAATCAATTTACACCATTGTTTTACAAATTTTAAGCTTAAAGCCATATTTCAGCTTCATCTCAACATGGACCCATGTGAGAGCTATCCGCCGACGCTTGTCCCACACCTGAAATGTTATTCCTATAAAGGGTGAACCACGCTAAATATGGTATCTCTTAAAGAGACTACCACCCAACCCAGATGGATATGAAATGGTCACATGCAATTTAACAATTAAACAAGCATTCATCCAACAATATGCAATTCATAATGAAATTCACAATGTCATGACATGCTAGGAGATGAGACTCACACATGCAATGCAACTCAAGCCTTCCCCGGCTCCCACAACACATGCAATTCCATGTGTATGTACCTGGGCATTCCAAGCCCCCATTATTGATGTTACATATCAAATGAATATTTTTATAAAATGAACCATGTGTCTTTCTTGGGTAGATGATTTCCTAGACTTGCACCAACGGTCCACCAAACTGACACGGATTTTGATATCACACCTCTAGTTCCACGTACAACAATACACTTTTTTGGACTTTCACCTTCAAAAGTGTATAAACTAGTAACCGAGTCTTGCACCCGAGGGAGAATCTAGTCCTTCTTGCTATACCCAACACAAGTTTTTCATGCAACCTGTGCAACTGAGTCGGACCTAGGTCGAACCTTCCTGAGTGCACTCGTCAACCACCGAGAATGGTTTTTGATCCAAAAACAAGCGCACACACGCACACTCATGTCAAATGCCCTTGAATGCAATGCTTCCCATGCATGTGCAAATGTAATGAACCATTGTAGTTCATATCTTTATACAACCAAGTTTTCAATTGCAATTACGACATCATGTTGAACATGTCATGAGCACAACACAAACAATTCCAAATCCTCAATGTAACTTATATCATAAAGCATATAATTATATTCCAACCTTATCACAAAGCATGTTATGTCAATTTTATTCAAATAACATACTTAATCAATCATAGGAATTTTATCAAACTCCCAAAAGACAAAAAAATCATATAAACACATAATCATGCTCAATTTATCACATTCTCATGAAACCACGTAATGAGCAATTCTCAACAAAGCCAATTAATGCAAAATTGGTTTTATTTATTCTCATACCATTTCTCATACTCTAGTTACACTAGGAGTGCATTTAGACAAGCGATTACATCTCTAATCAACCTACCCATTTCATACGCAAACCCTATGTTGAAAATAAACCTAGCTAGGAGAAGAACCCTACCTCTTGAATCGTAATATGAGTGGTAGAAACTCCTAAGAATCCAAATCAAGCTTCAAAACTTGATTTCCAAAAATCTTAATCTCAAGACTTTGGCAAAATCTGTAATTTTTAGTATGTAGTAGTAGCTCTCATCATGTATATAAACTTTAGTTCTTAGCCCGAAGCAATCCAATGAATGATTGACCCTAGATCGCAAGAAGAAGATGGAAAAAAACCCTTATTTTATCTCTCTTATTCTCTCTCTGTCTATTCAAAAATTAGAAACCAAATGGGGGAAAGTTTTTGTTTTCCCCTTTTTTATACATCTAGGACAATTGGCCCATAACGTGCCATACGTTTGATCTTTTCCTGATCTGGTTTTTTTCCGAATCTATTTAATATCATTCCATTTTATTTTTAACATATTTTATTTGAACTAACTTTAAATTATTTTTCATGTTCAAATAAAATCCAATCTCATTGTAAAATGTGAAAAATCCGATTGTCGGGTAACTATATTTCGCAAGATGAATCCAACGGTGAGGTTTGTTTCATCATCCGAGTTCTAGAAAAATTTGGGTTTTAAACTAGTACCATAATGATTAGCACAAAATATTGCACATTTTGTATGCCTTTTATACCCTTTTATACTTGTTTTTGTTGTGAATTTGGAGAGAAATGCATTTAATCTACTTTTTAATGAAGTTAGTGAGGAGCTGTAAATGGCCTAAGTTAAGTCCCCATCGTAATGCTTAAAGAAAATGGAGATGAGGGGATAGTTTAAAGGAAGGATTGGAAGATGAAGAAACCAATAAAAAGGCAAATTAGATGAAAACCTTCGAGAAGGTTTGGGCATAAACTTTAGGGAAGGTTTGCACTTGGTCTCTATATGCCCTGCCAAAACCTTCTAAAAGGTTTGAATCGACCATTTGGGAGGTTTGGGTTACTAGAAATATTTTTCTCCTTGCCCTGCATAAACCTTCCAGAAGGTTTTGCCTAGAAATGCCAGATAACCTGCAAGTCAAGCTTTACCACTTGGGGGTCCCACCTATGATTCTCCCCCTTGTCTCTTGACATCTCTTACACACATACATGCCTCCCTTCACTTCAAGATGGACTTTGGATGCCAATGTATTAATGAGGAAAAGAGAGAAGAGAGAAGCTTGGGTAGATGCAGGCTAGGCTTGTCCAATGCATCAACTCAACCCCTATTGATGGGAGGCTTCTCACACAGAAAATAGCACCTGCATGGATGAAAATGAAGGCATCACTTGACATTTGGAGAGGATTATTCAGCATTGTAGAGAGGAGACCCCACGGAGAAAGACATAGTTTTAGAGAGAAAAGTTAGATATTTGCATTTCCTTTACCCATTTCATTTGTAATCTTCTGTAAGACTCTTGTAAGCTTCATTTATTGCACTTAATGACATTTATTTCAAGTGTATTGCAATTTTAGTCAAGTATCTTTCAATCTACCATTGTTACATTCAAGTTTTACACTTCAAGTTTTTTAGTTGGGTATTAAATGCACTTATTTTTGAAGTTGACGTTTCTTTACTTCAATACAAGTTTAAACTTCCATTTCAATACCATGTCTCTTCCATTTCAATACCATGTCTCTTTATACATTGTATTTCGTTGCATTTAACATGAGTAGCTAAGCCTTAAGTTGGCTAATCCAAGGGAGATTTCCTATTGGGTATGCTAATTCAACTCTTTTTCATTCCTCCTCGTAGTGGAAGACTGTTTGGTTTGACTAGGTTGGGTGTGGACGTGGTTGTGAGATCTTGATACACCGTAGACTTGTCATGGGGTATGCTTGAGTCCTCACCTCCATGTTAGTCTCTCACTTCCTACTAATTAATTAAACACCTATGCAATATTGGAAGAATATTTTGAGTTGATTTGGCATTTCCATTGGAATGACCTCTTTGGATTAGCCAACACTTGTTTCCTTCACATTTCTATAGCCAATCTTCACTCACCAAAACTCAAACTCCAAAGATTTTATACTTTTTATTTTTCACAAAATTAGCTTCGGACAATTCACCTACCTTCGCTGAGGAGACGACATTGGAATATAAATTCCAAGTAAAACACGACACTCAAAAGTCTCTCAACGCTTGGGAGCACTTATGCACACACACGTCTTCCCACGTCTTCCCATTTCTTGCATAATGTTTGAGGGAGAATGACACTCAACTAACCATATAAGCCAAATACACATTACTGGAATTATGGTCAAAAATTAGGAACGACGAAATAAGTTCATGCACGTAATGGCTAATTGCCATTTTATCCTTTTTTTCTTAAAAGTTTAAATTTTATGGGTTTTACATTCTTCCTTCTTAAAATAAATTTTGTACTCAAAATTTACAGAAATGCACATACAACAACATGCATATGCAACAAGTCATATAATGCATGACTATAAGAAGGTGCATCCATCCCGGAACAAGAATTGATAGGTGGTATAGATACTGTCCTCATGCTCCTATCTTGCCTCCCGCACACCACAGTGCTACCACAACACCTTCACCATTCTCAATGTTTTGCCTTGCAAAACCTACTCTCAGCTATCCATGATACACACCAGTCGCTCCTTGAAGGTCCCATCTGCATCAACAACCAACTCATCCCAATCCACCATATGCGTAGGATATAGAGTTTACTTCTAGAATATGGAGACATGGAATACTGATTCGGGCGTAAAGTTAACAATTTTTACTATGCCTTTTTGGACTAATTGTGCTTTGATGGAATTTAAGTAATGACATTTCTGGTACTAAAGTGAACAAAGGCTCAAGAACAACAAAAATCACACTTGAATGTAACACCAGCACAAAAGGGAACAAAAATGCAGAAGGTTGGAACAAAACAAGAACGTTCGAACGTCCTCTAAAACCCTGGCAAGACCAGCTACTGAGACATGGCATGTTGCAGTCAACAAAGGGAAAATGTTTAGGTACTTGAGTACCACGTTCGAACGCCACTCCATGTTCGAATGTCCTCTAGAATCCTAAAAAGACTACCCCATTGGAACCTGGCATGTTGCAGTAAGAAAGAAGAACCAAAAGTACTTGAGTACAACGTTCGAACGTCACTCCACGCTGAAACATTGTCCTGAGTGACTGAGAACCAAGTTACCGAGTAAAAAGTCAAGGTTGTTCAAAACGTATGAAAGTGACCAAGTCAGTGACCACAGGCCACTTGAGTAGAAGAAATCAGACGTCATCTGGCGTTCGAACACCCTCAAAGCAAAGACACAGACAACGTTCGAACGTCCTAGAAGAAAAGACAAACTTAACGTTCGAACGTTAGATCATGTTCGAATGTCTCTCTGTAGACTGCCTGCAGAATAGTTAATTCCCATGGGTGGCAAACACTATTCAATCATCCTCTCTTATCTCCTACTCCCACCTTCCCTTTCCTTGCCTATAAATACACCCATGTTGGGAGTTTAAAAGCATTCTTACTCTTGTAGAGAAATGAGGGAGCAATCTTTATTCTTGTAAAAAAAGAGTGTTTTATAAATCTAGTTCTTGAACAATTCATGTTTATGCTTTCATTTTCCATTTATATCAACCATGATGGAGGCTTAGACTCCCCTTGTGGTTGAAGTCTTTCATTTACTTATGCTAATTCTTTACATTCATGTTGTGACAACCATGATGGAGGCTTAGACTCCCCTTGTAGTTGTACTTACTTTTATTTACAAAGTATCAAGAGAGGCAGTTCATCTTTTGGTTGTGGTGGAAACCCTCCAAAAGTAACTAACTTTTTTCTACTTTTATTGTTCATGTATTTCACTTCCATTGCTTGAGCATTCTTCTTTCTTAGAAGAGTGAAACTCTTCCACTTTTCTAGAATTTTACCAAAGCCATGAAAGGTGGAAAGTGATTCACTTATTCTTCATTGAAGAAAAGCTCTTTGTTTAGTTTGTTTTTCTTAGTAGCATCTCTACTTAGAGGGATGAGTAGCACTCACTTTTCTAGCTTTGCCAAGGCCATGAAAAGTGAGTAGTTCCTCATTCACTCTTTAGTAAGAAGTGATGAATATGTAAAGATTATCCGAAAGTTAGGTTTGTGCAACTTCTTCATGCTTTAATGGTTTATACTCCACCTGTTTATTGGGTGGTTGAATGTACCTAGCAAAGATTGAGGTCCTTTGTATAACCAGGGCTCCATCTATGTTGTGGATGACTCCTGCATAGAAAGATCTATTGGTTCAATGCAAGTACCCTGACTAGCTTTTCATGACAACCTTTCAATCCCCACTATTATTCCGCATTATTCAAAGAATGGATCATTAATGCCATGGTTGGGTGCCTTGTAAAAAAACTTGCTTGTTTGTAGACGGGTTAAGTCTCGACACAAACAATTCTTGTAAACTTCTAGAAAGGCATCGAAATCATGTGCTTAAGTCTCACAGTCCATCTTTATCTTCCGATTAACTTGCTATTGACACGGGAGTTAATTGAGTTATAAAACACAAACATAACAAAATGGATACTCTATTACATGTCTTGATCCTCGAGCTAAAGGATGGCTATTTTATTTTGAGAATCTTATATTTTGTGTAGAAAACTCTTGAAAAGAATCTTCTATTCTATTCAAAGAATCCCCACCACTCCAAACACTCGAAATTTCCAAGTTACATGGTCTTTATTATTTATTACTTCAGAAACACCAATCATAGTTTCGTGTGAATTCGACTCTAGACTTCATCGAATTATTACTACAACTTGACCGTCTGCACTTGGGTGTACATTTCGGATCAAGTCAAGTTTTTGGCGCCGTTGCCGGGGAACCATAAAAGGTATTTTACGATAAAAGGTAAAAAGACCTCATTTTTGTGTATAACTTTGCTTTACTGTATATAAAGTTGTGTTAATTAATTTTCTATCTGAAAACATCCCTCACCATCAAAATTTGCCAGCTGAATCTTCTGGATCTGTAAATCAACTTGAACCACTTTCACCTATATCAATAGGAGACTCTTGTGAAAGAAAAATGGCAAATGTTTAGAGACATGATCAAATTCCTATAAGAGAAAGGGAAGTACCTAACATTCGAACTCTGAGGGATTACTTGAATTCCACAAGGAATATTGTCCCCTCTTGTTTTTTGTTTCCTTAAGATGTTGCCCCTTTTACTATAAAGATAGGGATAGTTCAACTACTCCCTCAATTTCGTGGACTCGAAACAGAAAACCCATATATACATATAAAAGATTTTGAGGAAGTATGTGGAACTTTTCAAGACAATTATGAACTGGCCAAGATGAAACTTTTTCCTTTTTCATCAAGGGATAAAGCTAAACAATGGCTAAATTCTTTAAAAACTCTTTCAATATTTGACTAGCGGGTATTACAAAATGAATGTTTCAAAAAGCTTTTTCCTCTACACCGCACTAATGCATTGAAATGACAAATCATGAATTTTTCAGTCAAAGAAGGAGAAACCTTTTACCAAAGTTGGGAGATATTCAAGGATTTACTCTAGTCTTGCCCACACCATGCTTTTGAGAATTGGACCTTGGAAGGATTTTTCTATGACTCCTTACCCAATAGACTACGTCAGTTTGTCGAAATGATGGCTCAAGGAGAGTTTATGGGAAAATTTCCAGAGGAGGCATTCGATTTCTTTGATACCATATCTGACAGTTCTCAGATGTGGGACTCCGCCTCTCCCATAACTATTGAAGTCAAACCATCTACTTCCCAAGGGAGTAAGTATGTCTTGAAAGATAATGATGACCTTAGAGCAAAAATGTCCACCCTATCTCGAAAGCTTGAAGCTTTAGAGTTGAAAAAGGTTCATCAAGTTGATGTTAGCTCTCCCATAGAACAAGTGTGTGAGACCTGTGTACTAACAGGACACCCAACTGGGGAGTGTCCTACAATTCTAACATTCAAAGAGGTTCTGTTGGAACAAACAAATGTTCTCTCCAATTTCAACAAGCCTTACTCCAACACATACTTTGAAACATACAATTCAGGGTGGCGGAACCACCCAAATTTCTGTTAGAGGAACACACAGCCAACTCTAATGAACCAACAAGGTTCACACCCACCACCTGAAAGACCTCCTGCGTACCAACCATACTAACCACCATGAAAGAGGAACCTTGAGGACACACTGAACCAATTCATGCAAAGCCAAATGAACTACAACCATAGTTCCACTCAGGCTTTCACTGATTTCAAAACCCTGACCACTCAATCTTTCAAGGATCTTAAAAGTCACATCCAAGAGTTGACCCACTCCATGACCACACATAAAAAGGGCAAGTTTCCTGCCCAATCAAAACCACCACAAGGCCAATTTCAGGTGGAAAATCCTTCATCCATGGAAAATCCACAAGGTAAAGCCCAAGTTGTCACTACACTAAGAAGTAGCAAGGTGATTGACAAGACCATCCAAGATAACCTAATTCCAAAGCCAAAATCCATCCCAATCAACTCACCAATCGAGCTTGAATCAAATGAGCCTGAACTTGTGAGAGAAGAGGAACCCGAACCTATGATTGAACAAGTACCAGAACCATCACAGGAAGAAGAACCCTTGTGTTCTATTCATACTCCTTTTCCTAATAGACTCAAAACTGCACAAAAGTTGAATAATCAGCCCAAAGTTTACGAACTCTTCGAGCAAGTAAAAATCAACATCCCTCTTTCGGATGCAATCAAACAGGTTCCATCTTATGCCAAGTTTCTGAAAGACTTGTGCACAGTCAATAGAAGCCAAAATGTTCAGAAAAGAGCCTTCTTGACAGAACATGCCAGTGCTTTGTTTCAACACGAAACCCCTCCAAAACACAAAGATCCAGGGTGTCCAACTGTGTCATGTGTCATTGGAAATTTCAGAATCGAACAAGCACTATTAGACCTTGGAGCAAGTATCAATTTGCTCACATTCTCTATTTACCAGTAGTTGGGTCTGGGAAAACTCAAACCCACAAGTGTCACACTTCAGTTGGTAGACAGGTCTGTCAAAATTCCTGTGGGTATTGTTGAAGATGTACTTGTTCAAGTGGACAACTTTGTAGTCCCTGTTGACTTCATCGTTTTAGATACTCAGCCAGCACAATATTCAGAGAATCCAATTCCTGTTATTCTTGGTCGACCCTTCCTAGCAACTTCCAATGCACTAATCAACTGCAGGAATAGGGTCATGAAATTAACCTTTGGAAATATAACACTTGAGCTGAATATTTTCAATGTTGCCAAACACCCAAGAGAGGACAGAGAAGAAAGAGAAATAAATTCTATTGAGTCTTTGGTCCAAGACTATGTCAACAACACATTCTGTGAAAATTCCACTGGACTTTCTTTGTCAGAAACCATCACATCTAAAACAATAGATGATGATCCAAAGAATTGCCCAATTCATGCTGTTAATACATGGGCCCTCAAATTCAAGGAACTTTCACCAAGTGGCACAAAGCCACTCGCATCAAGTGAGAAGTCACCTAAACTGATTGAAGTTCTTAAAAGCCACAAAAGCACCATTGGGTGGACCATCACTAACTTGAAAGGTATAAGCCCGTTAATCTGCAATCATGCCAGATACCTTGAAGAGGACTCAAAACCCTCTGGTCAAATGTAGCGACGACTGAACCCTCACAGGAAGGGAGTCGTGGCACAGGTGTTAAAGCTCTTAAATGTCGGGATAATCTTTCCCATCTCCGATAGCAAATGGGTTAGTCTAACCCAAGTTGTGCCTAAAAAGTCTGGAGTCCTAGTGGTTAAAAATTATGCAAATGAACTGGTACCAACTAGAGTCATCACAGGATGGCGGATGTGTGTTGATTATTGAAAACTCAATTTGGTGACTAGAAAAGACCACTTCCCTCTTTCCTTTCTTGACCAAGTTCTACAGAGAATTGCAGGCCATGAATTTTACTGTTTCCTAGATGGGTATTCCGGATACAATCAAATTGAGATAACACTCAATGATCAAGAGAAAATCACATTCACATGCCCCTTTGGCACTTTTGCATTGAATAGGATGCCTTTCGGGCTTTGTAACACTCCTGCAACATTCCAAAGATGCATGTTTGGTCTGTTCAGTGACATGGTCGAGAAATTTTTGGAAGTGTTCATGGATTACTTCTCTGTGTATGGTGACTCATTTGATTTGTGTCTGGCCAACCTAGAAAAAGTATTGATAAGATGTAAAGAAGCAAATCTTGTGCTCAATTGGGAGAAATGTCATTTCATGGTAACACAAGGCATTGGCTTAGGTCACATTGTGTCGTCTGAGGGCATGAAAGTTGACAAGGCCAAAATAGATCTGATTGGGATTATGCCTGCTCCCAAGACTTTAATAGATGTCCGATCACTTTTGGGACATGCGGGATTTTATAGGAGATTCATAAAAGATTTCAATACCATAGCTAAACCCATGTGTCATCTCCTAAGCCAGAACGTAATCTTTGATTGGAGTGAAATGTGCCAAAATGCTTTTGACAAGCTGAAAGACATGTTAATTTCTGCCCCAATAATGTAACCCCCTGACTGGATTTTACCCTTTGAGCTAATGTGTGATGCAAGTGACTATGTTGTAGGTGCTATGTTGGGTCAACGAACAGATGAGAAACCACATGTGATTTACTATGCAAGTAAAACTTTGAATGATGCTCAAACGAACTAGACGACAACTGAAAAAGAATTACTTGTCGTAGTCTTTTGTTTGGAAAAATTTCTTTCTTATCTTGTTGGTTCTTCTATTACTCTGTTTATTGACCGTGTAGCATTAAAGTTTTTGCTCACAAAAAAGGATGCTAAACCTAGGCTCTTGCGATGGATACTCTTACTTCAAGAGTTTGACTTGGTCATTAGAGAAAAAAAGGGTGTTGAGAATGTGGTAGCAGACCATCTTTCCAAGTTAACTTACGAATTTCATGAGGATGGAATGCCAATCAATGAAAAATTCCCTGATGAACAACTGTTCTTAATTGATGAGACCCCATGGTACGCTGATATTGCTAATTTTCTTGCAACTGAAACACTCTATTCGTCCTTTTTCCCCACAGAGAAAAAGAAATTTTTGAGAGAGGTTCGCAATTTCTTTTGGGAAGATCCATAGATATTTAAGTACTATAAGGATCAAATCATAAGACGTTGCACCCCCCGCTCAAGAAAGAAAATAGGTAATAGCATTTTGTCATTCCGCCGCATGTGGGGACCATTTTTCATCCAGAAAAATCGTTGCAAAAATCATGCAGTACGAATTTTACTGGCCCACACTTTTCAAAGATGTCCATTTCTTTTGTTCAACTTGCGGTAGATGTCAAAGGTTGGGAAATATTTCAAAGAGAAACATGATGCCTCTAAACCCCATTCTAATAATTGAACTTTTTGACTATTGGGTTACTGATTTTATGGGACCATTTCCCCCATCCTTTGGCTATCTATACATTTTGGTAGCCGTAGAGTATGTATCCAAATGGGTTGAGGCAATTCCATGTCGGAATAATGATCATCAAACAGTGATCAAGTTTTTAAAAGAAAATAATGTACCCTAATTTGGAATCCCAAAATCCATTATAAGTGAGGGAGGTGCTCATTTTTGTAATCAACCTTTCTGGAATCTGATGAAAAAATACTTGATTTTTCACAAAATTGTAACTCCATAACATCCACAAACTAGTGGACAGGTTGAATTGGCTAATCGGAAGATTAAATTAATTTTTTAAAAAATGATAAATCCAGACCGCAAAGATTGGTCGTCAAGACTAACTGATGCACTCTGGCCTTATCATACTGCTTTTAAAACAATTTTGGGCATGTCTCCTTACCGATTAGTCTATGGAAAGCCTTGTCACCGACATGTGGAATTGGAACATAGGGCATACTGGGCTATTAAAACAATGAACTTTGACATGGACAAAGCTGGACTAGCAACAAAACTTCAGATTAATGAATTGGAGAAATTAAGAAATGAAGCATATGAAAATGCTAAGATTGTAAAATCCAGGATGAACATTTTTCATGATAAGAACATAGTGCAAAAGTCTTTTGAACGAGATCAAGAAGTTCTACTTTTCATTTCAAGACTCCACCTTTTTCTTGGAAAGTTGAAATCAAGATGGACTGGACTTACATTGTCAAAAAAATGTTTGAACATGGGGCAGTGGAAGTGGAGAACCCATTAAACGGTAATATCTTTACCGTCAATAGTTAGAGATTGAAACCATTTGTGGAGGACTTTGTCAAAAATGTGGAGACCATTCTTTTGATGGATCTAGAATAGCGCTTCGAGAAAGGCGCTTGCCGACACAAAAATGGGCCGGATCAGGGAGAACCCACAACAACCCAAACCACACCACCGCCTTTATAAGGCCCCACCCCATTTTCCTCCCTTTCCATGCACCTCGGTCGCTTTCCCCTTTCTTTTCTTTTTATTTCTTCTTTTTTTCTTTCTTTTTCTTTTTCTTCTTCTTCTTTTGTTGTTCTTCTTCTTCTCCACTATTATGATACTCTGGAATCACGACCTATCTCCCAACAACACCATGACCATACTACCGGAAGATCCCATCCTTTGTCTTATAATTTGCGTGTGTTTACTTTATTTGTACATGGCTATGCTTCTTCTGTCCGCACTCATAATGGTTGATTTGTGTATTTTGCTTGTAAGTTTTGGCTGATGAACCAGATCCCTACCATTCAAAGCTCACCTGATCGATAAATTTGAAACATTGGGAACAATGTTTCCGTTTAGGTTGGGGGAGAGAACTACAGTTTATATAAACCTCAGCCTGTTAAATTTTTTTAAAATTTCTGTTGTTGTTGCTATTCTTGACCAGATTGTGTATTGTAGTTTGATTACATGTTTTATATTTTGATGATTATGTTTGTGGGTCATATCTGATTGTCTTTGTGACTGACAGACGTTAAAGAACCAGATAATGAGTCTTAATAGTATAAAAAAGCATGGATGTTAAACTTTTTTGGTTTAGTTTAGGAGTTCTACGAACATTTCCTTCTGATGTGCACACTGTGATCTTGAGACAAGCAAGATTGGTAAGAAAGAATGAGATCCGAGAACAACAAGCGAAACCCCTGTGCGGCCAAAGCACTTATGTCAAACGTCGTCGTGCCAAAAGACTGAGTGCCAGTAATAGTGTGGTAGATACTTTCATGAGAAGAGATATAATCAATGTTTCGAACCAATTTTTGGTCCAGCGCTTGATCGATTAGACTGGATAGTGAATGGGCAGAGTAAGGATTATCCTGACACACCATCCTATTCCGATACATTGTTTAACTGGTTTGTGAGACAGGAAATTGGGAGAGTTACCGGCTGTTCAAATAGCATGGGGACAGATGAAGACTCGGATTAGAATAGTTGGGATGAATGCGAAGGGTCCAAATTTCATGTTGTAAAAAAAAAATAATAAATAAAATTCCTTTTGTTTTGTACAAACTCTTTTGAGTGAAATGAAAACATGGGCTGAGTAAAGAACATCCCAAAATACCAACCTGGAGCGTGGGTAGGGATCTGTCTTGAGACGCCATGAAATTTTGGTTCAAACTTGAATATTTTGCCCTATTTTGTTTTGCATAATGTAGTGTAGAAAAATTTTGCAATTTTTTTTTTAGTTTTGATTCTATGTTCGAATGCCAAGTGATGTGCGAATGTAGCTTGCTTACAGTACTCAGCCTTTAATGAAGTCTTTGATGGAAACAAAAGTATTGGGAGCTCACAACTTTTGAACGCCAATAGAACGTTCGAACGGGAATAATGTTCGAATGCCAGTAGCACGTTTGAACGGCAGAAGCTCACACTACTTTGGTCTTGGTCAAAACTCAAAAGTACTAAGAACTCACAACGTTCGAACATCATTAACGTTCGAATGATATTCTAAAATCCTTCGTACAACGTTCGAACGTTCTTCCTTAGACTATAAATACCTGGGTCGTCTTCCTTAGTTCAAAATTTCTAAAAAACTCAAAAATCCTCTAAACCCTAGGATCCCTTTTCATTGCCCAGCACTTAATACTCCACTCATTCCTCATTTCCACCACAAATCAGCCACCCAAAAGCTTTTCCACATCAGAAATCCCCAATTTTCACCGGATAACCAAAATTTTTCACCACCTCTTAAGCTCAAAATCGAGAACAGCACAATGGCTAGGGTTAAGCTCCCTGCCAGGCGCACTCCACCTGTAAATCAAGAGCCAAACTTCATAGAAGAAGTCATTCAAGAAAGAGATGGGAAGCAAATAAGAAAGAGATAAGATCGCACCAGATTTCCCAATGCCCTTAAGGCTGAGAGGTATGAAAAATTCTTTCAAAATCACGCTGTGGTTTGTGAACAAGATGTAGTAATTGCTGATTTTGCTGAGTTGGGTCTGCTGGAAGAGATGGAGAGGAGGGAATGGGTGTGGCATTTGAGAAATGGTGGAGATGCCATTGTTGACTTGGTGAGAGAGTTATACTCCAATGTCGAGATCATCAACGGTGCAATCTGAATGTATGTTTGAGGCACCCACATCGATGTGGATCAGGCATGTCTTTTGGAGGTAAGAAAAGACATGCCTCGGGTACAAAACCCAATGTATCTGCCCAAGAAAAATGTGGCGTTGAATGTGGTTGGAAGATAGTTGACAGGGCAGATTGATTTTTCATAGGGAAGGAGAAAATTTTGAAACAAGGATAGCTTACTAACAAGTACAAGATGCTTAATTTGATTACGGTGGTGAACCTCGCGCCAATAGGAAGAGAAAATTAGATTTTGCTCGAGATGGCACGATTGCTCTATGCACTAGGGCAAGGGCATAGCATCGACCTCCCCTCGATGGTTTTGAATGAGATGAAGAAAGGGTGCGATGCAAAGAGGAGTGCACTCCCATTTGGCACACTTGTGATTGAAATTTACACCGATAATGGAGTGAGGGTAAAGCCGAAGATGAACATCCAAAAGCCAATGGGGCCACTGAACAAAGGGTCATTCAAAAGAAGCTTAGGAAATAGTGGTGCCTCTACAGCTAGGCAAGAGGTGTACCCTCCTCAAGGAATATATGAGGTGCAAAAGGAATTGGATGCCGAAGAAGAAAGAGAAATGGAGACAGAGAAAGAGCAGACAGATTAAGTAGGCCCTTGCATGACCACCTGACGATCTCTACGGGACATCATGCTTAGCATTGAAGCTAAGTAGGATGAGATCTTGAGGATTTTGAGGGGTGGTGCTGGTGGTGCAAGTGGAGATGGTGGTACTAGTGAAGCTGAAAGAGAGGATTGGTTATTTATGTTCTTGAGGAGGAGTAGTTGATTTATGTTCTGAATTGTTTGCTGTTTGCTGATTCTTCTTTGAATAGTTTTTGGGAGATTTCTATATTGTTGTAGAGGGTTTTCTTCTTGATAATTCTTGTGGTAGTTTTGTGCTTATTGTGGACACTTGTATATGATTGTGGATAGTTGAAGTTATGTTTTGAATGGATGAATTGCATCATTGACATTATTGTAAATGAGTATCTTTTATGCAATGAATGATTCAGTTTATCACTTTTATTTGTTTAAAATGCATGTATAGGGTTATCACTCTAATTCTTGTTAATAACGAAACACATGTGGATGTTAAGATTACTTGTGAAAATGACTAAGCACATGATCGGTTTGACACCTCAACTTAACACCCACGACATAAAACCTTAATTTTTTGGAACATGCTATATTTATGCTTAAATTTTCAAAATGTACATAAGTATTTGTTATTCTTAAAGTACAAGGTGATCAGACCCAAAAAAGGAATCGTTGTATAACTAACATTCCTTGAAACACCCAGCATAACCAGTGGGCATGACAAAGAAAACCATGGTAAGTCTTGAGCTTTACATTGCTTTTTGAGAGGATATCAACAATTACTCAAAGTAAGCTCTTTCACTTCTAATCTCTTTGAATAATCTCATTAAACTTGCTTTGATTGATGCAACCAAAGTGATCTATTTTTCATAACCCACAGGGATCTTTTGCATATATACATATGCACATACTTGAGAGAGGATCATAGGCCATCTTTGGATCAACTTTGAGCCTTAGCTAATTCTTTTACAAAAGTATATCCCCAGTCAGCCATGCTTGAGACTAAAAGAATGAATTCTTTTTCGCCCATGTAATGACCAAAGCCACAAAAACGCACATTTACCATACGTTGCTATCAAATTTCTTGCACCCTCTTGTAAATCAATATGAAAATAGAAAGGTAAGAAAAATAGTAGAGACAAAGGTGGCTACTGTTCAATACAAGGAAAATCAGTAGAAGCAGCCATAAGAGAAAAGACACTATAAGACAAGGAATTGCCAAGAAAGTGAAAAACGGGACAAATAAACGAAAGAAATCCCATTCCCAGGCAAAATATCAAGAAAGTTAGAAAGATGTGTGCAACATTGCATAAAAAGATAGCCTTTGATCACCATTGACGTTATTTCATTAGCCACTGACCTCTGGCCCCATTACAACCTACAAAAATCCCTAGGTGATCTCAAGTGTGATGCGTATGTGTATTATCTACTACAAGTGGGGTGTGTTAACTAGAATCTCTTTATTTGCATCAATATTCATTCATGAGATTATGTCAAGGTAAAAACTGGTTTCCTCAAATCTTCACTCTTATACTAATGATGCATGATATTTTTTTGACTGGCCATCTTGTGATCACATGCCACCTTTTAGAGATATGTCACTATAATCGGAGTGATTTGTTTTGCTGAGGGCATTCCTAGAGAGACTTGTGTAATAAAAGCTATCCATGCAAGGTGGAAAAAGGGAATGATTGTTATATACCAATTCTTGTTTCCAGTATGACCATCCTGCTACTCAGAGAATCTCAAATGCTAATGCAACAGGTGCTAATTGTTACATAAGTGAGTACCAATGGAAGGAAAATATAGGTGATAAGTCATGATTGAGGGTTGAGTGTCCCAACGACCATGATGCTAATTCATTTTTTAGAAATCTCACATACACACTTGTTTGACTAAAGTTTGTGGGTAGCTTCACTAAAAACCCTCATGAGACAACACTCGTCCACTATGGTAAACCTAGCGGTTCAACGACTTGTTGCATAAGCTAAATGCAACCGGATGACCCACAAAAAAGGCATTATGAATAGATTTACCTTTCATTGTCATTGTATTACTAGAGACTAGCAATATTTAGGTTGGGGGGTGTGATTCGAGCGTAAAGTTAACAATTTTTACTATGCCTTTTTGGACTAATTGTGCTTTGATGGAGTTTAAGTAATGACATTTGAGGTACTAAAGTGAACAAAGGCTCAAGAACAACAAAAATCACACTTGAATGTAACACCAGCACAAAAGGGAACAAAAATGCAGAAGGTTAGAACAAAGCAAGAATGTTCGAACGTCAACCCACGTTTGAACGTCCTCTGAAACCCTGCCAAGCCCAGCTACTGAGACATTGCGTGTTGCAGTCAACAAAGGGAAAATGTTGAGGTACTTGAATACCACTTTCGAACGCCACTCCATGTTCGAACGTCCTCTGGAATCCTGAAAAGACTACACCACTGGAACTTGGCATGTTGTAGTAAGAAAGAAGAACCAAAAGTACTTGAGTACAACGTTCGAATGTCACTCCATGTTCGAACGTTGTCCGGAGTGACTGAGAACCAAGTTATCGAGTGAAAAGTCAAGGTTGTTCAAAACAATGGAAGTGACCAAGTCAGTGACCACAGGCCACTTGAGTAGAAGAAATCAGACGTCATCTGGCATTTGAACGCCCTCAAAGCAAAGACACAGACGATGTTCGAACGTCATCCAACGTTCAAACGTCCTGGAAGAAAAGACAGACTTAACGTTCAAACCTCATATCAAGTTCGAATATCCCTCTACAGACTGTCTGTAGAATAGGTGATTCTCATGGGCGGCAAACGCTATTCACTCATCCTCTCTTATCTCCTACCCCCACCTTCCCCATCTTTGCCTATAAATACTCCCATGTTGGGAGTTTAAAAACATTCTTCCTCTTGTAGAGAAAGGAGGGAGCAATCTTTATTCTTGTAAAGTAAGAGTGTTTTAGAAATCTAGTTCATGAACATTTAATGTTTATGCTTTCATTTTCCATTTATGTCAACCATGATGGAGGCTTAGACTCCCCTTGTAGTTGTACTTACTTTTATTTACAAAGTATCAAGAGAGGTAGTTCATCTTTTGGTTGTGCTGGAAACCCTCCAAAAGCAACTAGCTCTCTTCTACTTTTATTGTTCATATATTTCACTTCCATTGCATGAGCATTCTTCTTTCTTAGAAGAGTGAAACTCTTCCACTTTTCTAGAGTTTTACCAAAGCTGTGAAGGGTGGAAAGTAATTCACTTATCTTCTTTGAAGAAAAGCTCTTTGTTTAGTTTGTTTTACTTAGTAGCATCTCTTCTTAGAGGGATGAGTAGCACTCACCTTTCTAGCTTTGTCAAGGCCATGAAAAGTGAGTAGTTCCTCATTCACTCTTTAGTAAGAGGTGATGAATATGTAAAGATTATCCAAAAGTTATGTTTGTGCAACTTCTTCATGCTTTAATGGTTTATAATCCACCTGTTCATTGGGTGATTGAATGTACCTAGCAAAGATTGAGGTCCTTTGTATAACCAGGGCTCCATCTATGATACAGATGACTCCTGCATAGAAAGATCTGTTGGTTCAATGCAAGTACCCTGACTAGCTCTTCATGAAAATCTTTCAATCCCCACTATCATTGCACGTTATTCAAAGAATGGATCATTAATACCATAGTTGGGTGCCTTGTAGAAACACTTGCTTGTTTGTAGACGGGTTAAGTCTCAGGACAGACAATTCTTGTAAACTTCTAGAAAGGCATCAGAATCATGTGCTTAAGTCTCACATTCCATCTTTATCTTCCGATTAACTTGCTATGGACACGGGAGTTAATTGAGTTATAAAGCACAAACATAAAAAAATGGATACCCTGTTACATGTCCTGATCCTCAAGCTAAAGGGTGGTTGTTTCATTTTGAGAATCTTATATTTTGTCTAGAAAACTCTTCAAAAGAATCTTCTATTCTATTCAAGGAATCCCCACCACTCCAAACACTCGAGATTTCCAAGTTACTTGGTCTTTATTATTACTTACTTCAGAAACACCAATCATAGTTCCCTGTGGATTCGACTCCAGACTTCACCGCATTATTACTACAACTTGACTGCCTGCACTTGGGTGTACACATTTCGGATCAAGTCAAATACCGCGTGAACATATGGTAGATTTGGTGGTAACGGCAACCAATAAGCGACTATACCAACCCTTTCGAGTACCTCAAAGAGCCCAATATACCATAGAGACAGCTTTCCTTACTTCCTGAACTTGACAACTCCTCTCTTAGGCATCACCTTCAAGAAGACGTGATCACCAAACTTAAACTCTAGTGGTCACAGCCATCTATCGGCATAACTCTTCTATCGGCTCTGATCCATGAGAAGACACTTTCGTATCATGTCCACCTTCTCCAAGGTATGTCTAACCAAATCCGAAACCATGGAAGGTCCTTCTCCAACCTCTGTCCAACAATTTGGAGAACGACACTGCCACCCATAAAGTGCCATATAGTGTGTCATCTATATGCTTGCCAAATAACTATTGTTGTAGGTGAACTCCGTTAAGAGTAAATGCTCCTCTCGGCTAACCTTGAGATCAAGGGTGCTTGTCTGCAGCACATCCTCTAAAGTTTGGATGGTCCTCTCTAGTTAACTGTCCATCTGGGGATGAAAATATGTGCCCAACATCAACTGTGTCCCCATGACCTACTGAAAACTCTCCCAAAAAATGGGTCATAAGCCAGAGATCCTGATCCGATAGCATGGATATGGGCACCCCATGTGACCAGACTATCTCCCGTACATATAACCTGCATAATTTCTCTAGTATGAAGGTCATCAACACTACCAAAAAGTGTGCCAACTTTGTAAGTCGGTTCACAATCACCCACACTACGTGATGTCCATGTGATGTCCGTGGCAAGTGGGTCACAAAATCCATCGTGACATGCTCCCACTTGCACTCAGCCACCTCCAAAGGTTGGAGCAATGCTGCTAGTCTCTAGTGCTCAACCCTGACCTGCTGGCACGTGAGACATCTATTAACAAAATCTCTGACGTGTCTCTTCATCTTGCTCAAATAATACTAGTGATAAAGATCGTGGTACATCCTCGTGCCACCTGCATGTATAGCAAAATGGGAGCAATGATACTCTTTAAGGATTTCCTCTCTCAGATTCGCAAAATGGGGATCCACAACTCTTTTCCCAAACCAAATACAACCATCTACATGAATAGCCCATCCCTCGTCACCCATACCTGACTGTATCCAATCCTTATGGACAATATCTTTGTGCCCTATCCCTAGGACTTGATTACTCTACTTAGTAGGGAAGGTGTAGCCACTAGACTACCCAAAGTGCCCTAAGGCTAACCCCTATAGTGTAGCCCAAACTACCCCACAGTCTCGAGTATCAACCATTCCCGGATGCTATACTAACTAAGACTCCCTGTGACTTTCGGCTGAGTGCATTAACCTCCATGTTTGCCTTATCAAGATGCTTATGCAAAGTTAAGTCGTAATCTTCCAAATACTCCACCCACCTATGTTGCCTCATATTGAGCTATTCAGACTTTTGTAGTCCAGAAACACCTCAAACTACTCTCTATACAAATAGTGGTGTCCCAACTTCAAGGCAAAGACAACGACCGCCAACTCCATGTCATGAGTGGGGTAATTCTAATCGTGGTTCTTCAACTGTTGTGAACCATAAGCTACCACTCTCTTGGACTGCATCAACACACAGCCAAGTCCATCCTTAGAGGCATCATAGTATACTGTGTATCTCTGTCCTATCTCTAGAATAATAAAAAATGATGTACCTTTGTTCGGTCTTTAGAACAATCAGAATAGGAGCTAAAGTAAGCCTCTTCTTCAATTACTAGAATGCCCTCTCACACGAGTCATCCCATTGAAACTTCACCTCCTTATTGGTCAATCTTGTCATAGGTGCAGCTAGTCGAGAGAAGTCTTCAATGAACCTCCAATAGTACCATGTCAATCACAAGAAACTATGTATCTTGAAGACTGACTTGGATCTCTCCCAACTCATAGCTACCTCAACCTTCCTCGGATCTATTGACACACACAAAGCCGACACCACATGCCTCAAAAACTTCACTTATATCAACTACAACAGATGGTCTCTTAAGGTTTGGAGAATATCCCTCAAGTGACCCTCATGCTCATCCTTAGTCTTGGAGTAGATTAGGATATCATCAACATAGACCAAAACAAACTTATCAAGACACGATTAGAACACCTAATGCACAAGGTCCATGAATGTTGTTGGGGCATTCGTCAAGCTAAATGGCATCACAGTCAACTAGAAATGCCCATATCGCATCCTAAATGTTGTTTTAGGGATATCTACCCTCCTAATTCTCAACTAATGGTATCTCATGCGTAGATCTATATTGGAGTAAAACCTTGCCCCTTTTAGTTGATCAAACAACTTATCAATCCATAACAAAGGGTACCTATTCTTGATGTTAACCCAATTCAACTATCGGTAATCTATACATAGTGTAAGGGTCCTATATTTCTTCTTCAAAAATAATACTAAAGCACCATAAGGTGAGGTACTCGGTCTATTGAAACCTTCATCCAAAAATTCTTGCAACTAGACCTTGAGTTCTTACAACTTTGCAGGTGTAATTCTATGTAGAGTCATTGAAATGGGAGATTTACCGGGTTCTAACTCAATGGTGAATTCTACATTCCGATGTGGAGGTAATTGGGGTAACTCATCCGATAAAATAGCCACATACCCACAAAATACCCAAGGTAGGCCCAACTCCTATCTCGTCTTTTCCTATAGGGCAAGGCTTACTAGCCAACCTATCAACTATCTATGCCAATGAGAGTCATACATGGCTTGGGGTAAAGCACCATGTTTTTCCTCTTGAAACTTGAAACAAACACCCTCTGGTGTATATACAGTGACCCTCTTTCGATCACAATTGATGATGACTTAGTGTGTCACCAACCATTCCTTCCTGAAGATGACATCAAACTTTGACATGTCTATGACCCTAAGGTCCAAGGTGAGTAGAATCCCCAAGATCTATGGCTCACACCCTCGACATATTCAATCAATGCAAACCCTAGCTCATAGGGGATAACTCATATGCAATAGCCCTTTCATAGTCTCAACCTCTAAGCCCAAACATTTTACACATGATTTAGAAATGAATGAATATGATGCACCAAGTTTAAATAATACCCTTGCCCATAAGTGAGAGTGTAAGAATGTATCTTGTACCATCGTAGATCCACTAACTTAGTATAAGGTGTGATTGCATAGACTCACCCCTGGGTCCCTGAAGTCCCGGTCGATAAGCCCTATCCTAGGCCTCGGCCCATTTGGCCTTATTGCGGAGTTCCCGCTCGTGAAGTGGTAGGGGCCTGTGTAGCACCTTATAACTAAAATTGACTTCCCTGACTCATAGTAGGATGGGGAGGAATGAAGATTTTTTGTGGATGTTCCACCAATGATTGGGACTAAGATGCCCCATAGCTTTGGGATATATGCCAATGAGGACAATCCCACTTCATATGGCATGTATGGTAACAATTCAATCAAGTCTTTTGGCCCACCTTATATGAAGCCATGAAGTTTCTTCCACCTTGGGAGGATTGATGTTGGCCTTGGCCTTGATAGCCGTAGCCCTGTCCTTGATACCCTTGCGAGGTGGAAGTCTTTTGCTTCTTCCCCGAACAAGAAGAAGAAGATTGACCCTCTTGCTTCTTGTGCTTAGTACCTACTGATTAGCACAAAAACATGACATATTTTGGATACTATTATGTTGTTTTATACTTGCTTGTGTCATGAAATTGGTAAAAAAAAATGTGTTTAATCTTCGTTTTGATGAAGTTTTGTGTGAATGCAGGCTAAAATGATGTAAATGAGATCAGCTAAACCCCCATTGAAGTGTTTGAAGTCAATAAAGAGGATGGGGTAGTTTAAAGGAAGGTTTAGAGGGAGAAGAAACCAAGAAAATTTAAATTGGTTGAAAACCTTCCAGAAGGTTTTGCTTTGGATTTCTTTTTCAGTGCTAAAACCTTTCGGAAGGTTTTGTCTACTAGAGTAAAACCTTCCGGAAGGTTTTGCCTACTAGAGTGAAACTTTCTGGAAGGTTTTGTCTACTGGAATAAACCTTCCTAAAGATTTTTCCTATTAGCTTCTTCGTTTAAGTGTATCTGCACAAACCTTCCAGAAGGTTTCTATCGACCTTCTAGAAGGTTTTTGCCAGATTGCCCAAATAGCCTGGAACTCATCTCTGCAACTTTGGGGATTCCACTAGACATTTTACCACCTACCTTTGACACTCCTTACATGTTGGACATCCCTTCCTCAACCTACATTATACTTTTGTAGCATTGGGTATTAATGTGGAGAGAAGAGAAAGAAGATGTTGGGTGGGGAGACAAGGCCTGCACCAACCCATCCTTTGCACCCCCCTATGATTGGAATCACATCACTCAGGCTTGGGGGACACTCCATGGATGTTTTTGGAGGGCTAGAGACTCCAATATAGGATACACATTGTAATATAGAGGGAGAGAGTCTAAGGAAGAAGATGAATAGTGTTAGAGAGAGAAGTTGATTTTTTTGCATTTTCTTCCACACATTGCCTTGTAATTTCTTGTACGAATCTTCAAAGCTTTGTTTGAAGTCTTTAATGCCATTTATTGCAAGTTGATTTCAAGTTTAGTCTTTCATCCAAGCTTTCACCATTAATGCATTCAAGTTCTTCATTTCTTAGTTTTAAAATGGGTATTAAATGTATTATCTATTAGTTTATGTTTTCTTGCATTGATTTAGCTAAAATATTCATTGCTTTATAATGTCTTTCCATTACATTATTGTCTTTCCTTTAAGATTGAGTAGCCAAGTCGTTAAGTTGGCTAATCCAAGGGATACCTCTTATTGGGTATGCCATTTTAACTCATCTTCTTTCATCCTCGGTGTACGATGGTTCAATTTGAGTGGGTTGAGTGCGAACATGGTTGTGATTTTTTGATATCCCATAGACTAGTCACGGGTTATGCTTGGATCCTCACTTTCATATCAGCCCTCGCTTCCCACAAATCAATTGTTAATCTACGCACCATTGGAAGAAAGTTTTGAGTGGACTTGACATTCCCATTGGAGTGAACCTTTTGGATTAGCCAACACTTGTTTCCCATTTCAATTCAATTAAGACAAAATCAAAAACCAAACTTCAACAACAAAAGATTTTACACTTAGATTTTACGACCTTGGAATATGATTCCAAGTAAAACACGACAAACAAAAGTCTCTCTGCACTTGGGGAGTAGTTTTTGTTACACATACACACATTTCATTCCACCACATCATTCTGTTTCCCCATATGTTGCATCATTCTGAGGGAGAGTGACATTCCCCTATCCTGATAAGCCATACACACATTGACGGATGATGTCCAGAGATTAGGGAGTACAATAGAATCCATCCAGCATTTTTGGCACCGTTAATAGGAAAGGCAAGCGTTGAATAAAGAAGGTAATTTTCAGACAACAGAGGTAAGTCCTATGATGTTCATCATGGGCTGAGGTACATTGATCCTTGTATATGCTTTTGTTTGTGTACATTTTTATTTGTAGATAGTTTTGTTATATGTAGGGATGGGATGAATAAAATCAACTAGTTAGACAACCTTTGGGCCCCAATATGAACATTGACCAAGACTTACCCGAGGATGCGGGTGATAATTTTGATAATGTAGGTGCAAATCCAAACATACAAAGGGGTGGGGGAGGACAAGAACCTAGAATGCCCAATCCACGAGTGCAATTTCCCCTTCCCGTGAATGAAGGGAACAACATCCACATTGAGCCTCTGGCGAGGTCAATGAGGGATTTCCTTCAACTCACACATAGCACCACATCCTCATGCATCCTCCTTTTGGTCCTAGCTCATCTCTTCCTAGTTAAGCCAGGGATGTTGCAACTACTTCCCAGTTTCCATAGAATTGAAAAGGAAAACCCCTATTTGCACATAAAGGATTTCGAGGAAATAATTGCAACCTTCCTCACAATATATGTTATGGAAGACATAGCTAGGCTGAAATTGTTCTATTTTTACCTAAGGGATAAGGAAAGAATGTAGCTTAATTCCTTAAGGCCTCAATCCATAACATCTTGGAACCAAAAGCTTTCCGAATTAAAAAAAAATTTGGTGCATAAAACCACCACTTTAAAAAAAATTCAAAACTTTTTGGAGAAGCCCAATGAGCAATTCTACCAATGTTGGGATCGGTGCAAGGGTTGCTACAATACATTCCACACCATGGCTTTAAACCGTGGCAGTTGGTGAGTTTTTTCTATGAGGGAATCACACCAGGCCATCGACAGTTCATAGATATGATGTGTAATGGCGAGTTTTTGAGCAAGGACCCCAATGAGGCCTTAGACTACTTTGATACATTGGCACATAATGCACAATCATGGAACATTACGGATCCCACCAATGTACCAAGATTTTCTCCTCAAGGGAGTGGGCAAGCTCATGGGGGAGGGATTTATTACTTCAGAGACCAGAAGGACTTGCTTTCAAAAATTGCAAAGTTATCAAGGAAGGTAGAGATTCTTGAAGTCAATAGGAGACACAAGGAGGCTTACTCGATTTGTAAGAGTGTGGAGCATTCCATATTAGAGAGACCTAACATTCTGGAACTTAAGGAAGTGTAACACGAGCAAGTCCATGCATTCAATCAAATGAGGCAATCATTATCCCCTCATTCAAACATATATAATTTGGGTTGGAGTAATCACTTGAACTTTAGTTGGAGAAATGATAACCCTACCCCTCATGGTTCAAATGCATACACACCTCTCGTGCCTCCTAGGAAAAATCAATTTCAATCCCAAGGCTAAGCATCTAGCTCCCAATACGCCCAGTCTAATCTACAAGGGTATTCACAAAACCCATCACCACATAATTTTTCCCAAGGTCCACCTCCACAAAGCTTTAACCAATAAGGACCACCCAACCCATCCACATACCAACCTCCTCTCAAAGGAATTTAGAGGATATGGTTCATGCTTTCATTCAAATCTAGACTACCTACAATCAAAACCAAACTGCCATCAACAATAACAATACCACAGCTTTTAATGACATTAGGACCTAACTCACAAAGTTGACAAACTCCATGGGGGCATCACAGCAAAAGAAGGGGAAATTTCAGGTCAACCCTAATAGAACCCTAGAGGTCAACATGTCGTTGAGTCATTCGAGCCATTCAGAAAGAGTTGTGAGAAACTCAAGGAAGTTACCACCCTTCGTAGTGGCAAAGAAATTGATAAGATGATTGTGTCAAAAGATCTCACCCAAGGCAACATTGCCAAAAGTAAAAGAGACCATGGGTGACACCAACGAGGGTAGAGTGAGTGAGAAGAAAGAAAGTGAAGTAGTTGAGAATAGAAAAATTGTTGATGAAAGAGTGCTTATCTTCCCCATGCCTACTCCTTTTCCTAATCGGTTGAAGCCACCTATCAAGGTGGCTAATTATTCTGACATCATTGAAATGTTTAAGCAGGTGGAAATAAACATTCCACTCCTTGATGCTATAAAGCAAATTTCATCTTGTGCAAAGATCTTGAAGGACTTATGCACGGTGAATAGGAGGCTTAATGTTCACAAGAAAGCAGTCCTCATGAAGCAAGTGAGTTCGATTTTGACGATAAACACCCCTCCAATGTTTAAAGACCCCGATTGCCCCACGATTGCCATAACAATCGAGAATTGCCGAGTCGAGCAAGCTCTCCTTGACTTGGGGCTAGTGTGAACCTTCTTCCATACTTGGTGTACCAACTAATTTAGCTTGAAGAATGGAAACCAACTCCAATCACACTTCAACTAGCAAATCGTAGTGTCCGAACACCGAGGGGAGTAGTTGAGGATGTTTTTGTGCAAGTTGAGAAATTTTACTTTCCTGTTGACTTTATTGTGCTTGACACTCACCCAATTGCAAATCTTAGTTCCCAAATCCCTATAATACTTTGTAGACCTTTTCTTGCCACATATATGGTTGTGATTAATTGCATGAATGGTCTTATGAAGCTAACATTTAGGAACATGACTATGGATCTCAACGTGTTCAACTTGTCCAAGTAATCGAGGGATGATGAGGAGGTGCATGAAGTCAATAGGATTGATACCTTTACATAAGAACACATGGAACTTTTGAGCATGTTAAAGTTGAAAGAAGAGGAGAATGTTGATCTAGAGGAAGTTGATGAGCAAGAGGAATTGGAGAATTTGAAAGGGGTAGAAAAGTGGATCCCTACATTCGAGAAGCTCCTACACCAAGACAAGAAGATTTTTCCATCACCTAGACAGAAGCCCAATTTGGAATTGAAGCCATTACATTCCCATTTGAAGTATGCATATCTTGGGGAAGATGAGACATTTTCAGTGGTAATTAGCTCAACGTTGGATGCAAAGCAAGAAGAAGAGCTAGTAAAAGTGTTGAGGAGGCATAAAGGGGCGATTAGTTGGACAATTACTAACATGAAGGGGATAAACAACCTCATTTGCACACACCGTATTTATCTTGAGGAAGACGCCAACCCATCTCGACGACCACGAAGAAGGTTGAAACTACTTGATGTGGGTATCACTTTTTCAATTGTTGATAGTAAGTGGGTAAGCCCCACACAAATAGTGCCTAAGAAGTCGGGAGTCACTATGGTGGCAAATAAGGATAATGAGCTTATTCCAACAAGAATGATAACCTAGTGGAGAGTGTGCATGATTATTGAAAGCTCAACCTGTGCACAAGAAAAGACCACTTCCCATTGCATTTCTCAATCAAGTGCTAGAACGAGTAGCGGGGTATCTATTCTATTGCTTCTTAGATGGATACTTTGGCAACAATCAAATTGAGATTGCATTGGAAGACCAAGAGAAGACCACCTTCACTTGTCATTATAGTACCTTTGCTTACCGTCGCATGCCTTTTTGGCTATGTAATGCCCCTGGAACGTTTTAATGTTGCATGATGGGAATCTTTAGTGATATGGTGGAGCAGATTGTTAAGGTGTTTATGGATGACTTCTTAGTCTTTGGGGATTGTTTTAGTGGGTGCTTGGAGAAATTGGAGAAAGTTCTTGAGAGATACAAAAAAAAGAACTTAGTCTTGAATTGGGAGAAATGTCACTTCATGGTGACACAAGGAATTGTTCTCGGGCACATCATCTCGGTGAAAGGGATCAAAGTTGGCAAATCAAAGATGGAGGCCATCTCCAACTTTGCCACCTCGAGAGTCGTTAAGGATATCAAGTCATTTTTGGGCCATGCTGGATTTTACCGTCGTTTCATTAAGAATTTTAGTGCATTGGCCCAACCTTTGACCAATTTGTTGTCTAAGGATTTCCCATTCAAGTGGTTTGATGACTATGAGGCATATTTTACAAAGCTCAAAAGCATGCTTGTCACATCTCCGATTATGCGACCACCCAAGTGAGATTTAGCTTTTGAGCTTATGTGCGATGCGAGTGATTATGCGGTCGGTGCAATGCTCGGTTAAATGGAGGACAATAGATCTTATGTAATATACTATGCTAGCAAAATGCTCAATGAAGCCCAAATAAATTATACTACCGCAGAAAAGGAGCTGCTAGCGGTAGTATTTGCATTACATAAATTATGTTTTTACATCATTGGTTCACCGATAGTAGTCTATACTGATCACTCTACTTTGAAGTATTTTTTGTCAAGAGTAGGATGCCAAATCGAGACTCACCAGGTGGATCCTTCTACTCCAAGAGTTCAATCTGACAATCAAAGACAATAAGGGAGTGGAGAACGTGGTGGCAGACCATTTATCTTGGCTGGTGGTGCAAGAGGCCGATGAGCACATTCCTATCCCAAATTTCTTCCCTGGTGTGCAATTACTTTCAATTCATTCAGTGTGTCCTTGGTATACTGACATATGGAATTTTCTTGCAACAGGATAGATACCACCGTAGTGGAGCCTAAAGGGCTGAACGATTCATGGCGATGTGAAGTACTTCTACTTTAATAACCCGTACCTATTCAAGTACTGCCCTAATCAAGTCATGCAAAGTTGCATACGGAGAATGAATAGCGGGATGTCCTTGCCTTCTGTCATTCGGAGGCATGCGGTGGCCATTTTTTTACGAAGAAAACTTCTACAAAAATCCTGCAGTCAAGTTTTCACTTGTCCTCTCTAATAAAGGATTTTTTTTCATTTTGTAAGGAATGTGATAGATGTCAATGTTTAGGTAGTGTGACCCGAAGGAACATGATGCCTCTCTTCCCTGTACTTGTTATAGAAATATTAGATTGTTAGGCCATCGACTTCATGGGTCCCTTTCCTATGTCATTTGGTTATCTATACATTCTACTAGTAGTGAACTATGTGTCAAAATGGGTGGAGGCTATCCCAACCAAGACTAATGACCACTAGGTTGTAGTCAAGTTTCTGAAGAAGAACATTTTTTCGAGGTTTGGGATGCCTTGTGCAATGATAAGTGGTGGTGGATCACATTTCTGCAATAGGCCATTTGCATCTTTAATGCTTAAATATGGCGTTACACATAAGGTATCCACTGCATACCACCCACAAACCAATGGCGAAGCTGAGTTGGCCAATAGGAAAATCAAAAATATTTTAGAGAAGATGGTGAACACCAATAGGAAAGATTGGTCATATAGACTGATTGATACCCTATGGGCTTACCGAACTGCCTACAAAAGTATCTTAGGCATGTCCCCTTATCGGCTTGTCTGTGGAAAAGCTTTCCATTTTCCAGTTGAGATGGAACACAAGGCCTATTGGGCCATAAAAACTGTAAACTTCAATCTAAGAATGGTAGGAGATCATAAAAAGCTAGAATTGAATGAACTGGAAAAGATTCAAAGAAACACATATGAAAGCTCTAAAGTATCAAAGGAGCGGGCTAAGATCTTTCATGAAAAATCCATTGTACAAAAGTCATTTGAGCCCGACCAAAAAGTACTCTTATACAACTCTCGTCTCTAGATTTTCCAAGGTAAACTCTGATCCCGTTGGAACGGCCCCTACCTTGTCAAGGTGGCCTAACCCAATGGAACTGTAGAAGTCACAAACCCCGAGAAAGGCCATACATTTAAGGTCAATGGCCAAAGACTCAAGCCATTCTTTGAGGGTTTTGAAGGACAAGGAGTGGAGGAGGATTTGACGGATCTGGTGTATCCAAACTTGGTGGAGGAGTAATTAGTTTTTCCACTTTTTAGTGTATAATTGCTTTTATTTACTTACTTTATTTTTATTTCATGTTACTTACGTTCTTTTGTCATATAGTTTTGTTTTTCCTAGTTACAGATATTGGTATGTGGTCAAAAGCTCAAATGTGAGGTGTTCTCTAACTCTACTTATCTTACTTTCATTGCAAATCATATTGTTGCATCGAGGACAATGCATGAATCAAGTTAGGGGGACGGGTGCACCATTTGCATGATACAAATGCTTGTGGAAATTTTTTGGATAATAAATTTTTGGGGTGAAAATTCACCTTTCACATATCATACAAATTTTTGTTTACATTAGTGCAAATTATGTGAAAAAATTGAAATTTTTTGTAAAAGCCATCTGAATGTTGATCTGTATTCCCTTATTAAGAGTGTTTGGATTAGATGATATGTTGATCTTTGTTTTGAAGCTTGAGCACATGAGCATATTATAGAAGTTAATCCTATGCGTGAGTATCACATATGTATCTATTTTTGAACTCAAACGGATGTGCCCCATGAATTTGTAATTTTAGCAATTTATGAATTGGATTCATATTTTAGGCTTGACATAAATAGTGGGGATGAGTAAGGTCCCATTAGAGCTTTAGTGCCAATCCTTTTTGGGAGGGAACTTACATTTACTCAAGGAGCAATTTTTCAATTTCAAATTTGTTCAATAATCTCATTATGTTTGTCTTGGCTAGGTGCATTTGGGTAGTAGACTGATTTTGTCATGATATGTACAATGCCCTCCCATGCGTATCGAGAAGTGAACTTAGGCCATCTTTGAATATTTTGTGCCTTAGCCTTTTTCTTGTGAAAATATTATCCCTAGTGCGGTGATTGAGCCTAATTGAAATTCATTTATATGCCACACATTTGACCAAGCCAATGAAAATGAGAAATCTCTACCTCATCTTGGTTGTTCCTAAAGCTGAATGTGTGTGACCATAAAAGAGAAGGAAGTATGAGGTGGAAACTCAAACGAGGGGATAAATGATGTTGAAACTCAATGAGTTCAATGGAAAAATAATGAAAATCCAAGAAAAGGAAGAAAATGTGTGAAAAGAAAAAAATAATGATCAAAAGAAAAGGAAAATGTTAAGGAAAAGAAAGAAAAGAAACAAAGAGTGTGGTGATGGTGTAAAGAATGAAATTCCCATGAAAAGGGAGATGTTTTTGAAATAAAAGTCATTCACTCAGAACAACCCTCTTTGTTATCCTATATCCTTCATTTATTTTTCCTCAATATCACCCCAATGCCCTATTATAACCTTTGAAGTCCTAAGTGATCCAGAGAAGCATCGGAGATGCATGATTTTAAAGAAAATGATGAGTTAGTTTTGCTACCTAATGCCCTAGCATTCTTTTCGTGAGACTATGCCAAAGTCACTTCATTTTCATACATGAACTTCATTTTTGGATTACATGTGAGCACACTTTGTTTTGTGCACAAGATTCTATCTCACATGTACACATGGAGTGCATGCCAAGATAACTATAGTGTATTTCATTGTTAAGAGTGACCTTTTGGTGAGTTTTGCATTGAAGGTGAATTTGGCTAGCCATTCGAATGTGAATTCTATTGCGTAAATGCTCAAATTACTTGTCCAATTCACACACACACGAGTTAAAAAATGAATGTGTGGGTGCATACTTTAGACTACTATTTAAGGCTATAGTGATACTCATGTGTGCTTAGTTCAGCCATCTGAGCAATGTATTAAATATCTCCATGCTTGTAGAATTGGGGAATATTGCTCAACTTTTGATGTTTGATAAGATTTAGTAATACCTGTGTTGTTTGAATTCATGTTTTACAAATTAGGTATTCATTTTGGTCGTTTAAGTTAGAAATTCATGACTTGTGCTTTGAAAACATCAAAATCCTAAATCATGTTGCAATTTCAGAAATGACTCTAGGCATGATCAACCAATTGTGGTTCATAAGTGTGGTTCAAATTTTTGGTAGGTTAGATGCCTTAGAAAATGTGTTGAAATGTTTTGGAGTTGAGGAGACTAGGGTTGGATGTGAATTTTTGAACAAAGGATTGGTTTTACAGCAAAGGTAAAACCTTCCTGAAGGTTTAGTCAAAAACCTTCTAGAAGGTTTTGTCTAGTGAGCAAAACCTCAAAACCTTCTGAAAGGTTTTGCCTACTAGACTGTTTCACCTAGGCAGTAAGCAAAACCTTCCGGAAGGTTTTGCTCTAAAACCTAAAATCGAGGGTTTTAAGTTAGATTTCTTCAAAAATCCTTTCACATTTTCCCCAAATCAAAGCATCCCAAATCCTTTCCTCTCCTCCTACTCTCTTCTAACCTTTAAATTACTTCCCCCAAATCTCAAATTTCCTACTTTTTCTTTATTAAGGTTAACTTTTAGGGTGTTTTAGCCAACAACACCAAAGGTTCTACATAAACCCTAGAATTCCATTTCTCCTATGTTTCTAAAACCCTTTTTTGTTGTTCTTCAATTGTCTCAACTTCTTTGTGATGGCTCGTACATATGAGATGTCTATGGAGGTGGCTGAAGCTCTTGAGAGCTTATGGAGGTTGTTTTTGGTGGCTCTTGGGTTAGCGGCACTGTTGATGCTCATGGCCCATACCAAGAGCACCGGCCCCGTGACCATTCCACCCCTCACTAGCTCTAGCTCTTGTAAGAGGGCCAGGGAGGGCCGTAGTGGCCAAGAGAGGAGAACGAAGGCAAGACACGACGTCCGTAGGCAACGTATTGTGGAGAAGGGCGTAACATGTGAACGATGGGTGGATAAAGCCTCTATTGGGCCTAGGGACTAGGTGGTGAAAATCATTGGACAACGGGGGTTGAAGTTGTGGTTCGAGGAAGTCAAAGGGTATACCTTGGGGATATGTCATGAGTTCTTTCATAATTTAGTGGTTTTTGGTGATGATGGGAGTAAGCTAAAGACAAATGTGAGGGGCAAAACATTTGAGGTGACCACGGACACAATAGCCACGTCAATGGGCTACGAGAGACCTCCCCCGACCACCCTGGTCTACCAACACAATATGGATGGGGATAGGATTCTCAAGGATTACGTGGCCCTCACCTATGAGGACCCGACCACGTTCATTGAAACAGCATTGGTTGGGGGCCTCAAATATGCATACGAGGTCATGAATAAGGTCCTCCATTATAACATGATGCGTTGGGATTTAGAGAAGAATTTGAACATTAAAAAGTTGGCATTACTGCATGCCTTTATGACTGGAGTTGCCATTGATGTGGCATATTACATTTGGTTGGAGATAAGGGATTTGCCTAGGCTACGAAGCCAAAGGCAAATATCCCTTTTGGAAGCCTAGTCACCCGTCTCTATGTCCTAGCTAATGTCAAACACTAAGCCCATAATACACTTCTCCCCCTAGAGACTAGAACAAATGGCAGTCCAACAGTCATAAGAGGGCTGCCAGAACTTGGGGGGAGAGAGTTAGGTCTCCGAGACCACTACTAGAACAGTCTGAGACTAGGCCTTCTTCTTTAGCGCCTCCTCCACCAACACCAACACCAACTCTTGCCCATACCATGTCACAGTGTATAGACGCATTGGAGTTCACTATGCAGGAGATGTTCATCATGATTACGAGGCTCTTCTAGCACACATTCCCTGGTGAGCCTATCCCCGAAGGACCATTACCACACCTACAGCCGTTAGATGGACCCTCAACCTCTGTTCTTGTGCCTTCGGTGACTGTGGAGGTGGATGATGATGATGATGACGAAAATGAGTTAGGGATAGAGTACAAGTCCAAGACTCAGGACGAGGATGCTTTTCATAAGGAGGAGGATTGTGGAGGACTAGGGATTCATCTTTTGGTTTTTGTTTCAAGTTATGGTTGTACATAGCTAGGGTTTTGTATCGGCTAGTAGAAGTGTCATTAGGTTTTGGCCATTTCTATTTTGGAACTTGAACCATTGTAAAGAACTTTTTGAAATGAAAAAATGAAATACCACGTTTCTTTAGTTTAAATCATTGCCCAAAGCTATTTTTGCAATTGTAATATAATTTGTGTATTTTGAATGTTTTGGATGGTGTGGTGGTATGAATGAATATTGTTTTAATTTCATAGTATGCTTGGAAATAATGTTTGCTAGGGACCAGCAAAACTCAAGTTGGGGGGTGTGATTAGCACAAAAACATATATATTTTGGATGCTAATTTATTGTTTTATACGTGCTTGTGTCATGAAATTGGGAAAAAATGTGTTTAATTTTGTTTTGATAGAGTTTTGTGTGAATGCTAGCTAAAATAATGTAAGTGAGATGAGCTAAACCCCCATTGAAGTGTTTGAAGTCAATGAAGAGGAGGGGGTAGTTTAAAGGAAGGTTTGGAGGGAGAATAAACCAAGAAAATTCAAATTGGTTGAAAACCTTCCAGAAGGTTTGGGTAAAAACCTTTCGAAAGGTTTTGCCTTGGATTTCTTTTTCACTGCCAAAACCTTCTGGAAGGTTTGTCTACTGGAGTAAAACCTTCTAGAAGGTTTTGCCTACCGAAGTGAAACATTCTGAAAGGTTTTGTCTACTGAAATGAACCTTCTTAAAGGTTTTGTCAGTTAGTGTCTTTATTTAACTGTTCCTACACAAACCTTCCAGAAAGTTTTTGCTAGCTTGAAACTTATCTCTGCCACTTTGGGGGTCCCACTAGACATTCTCCTCCCTGCCCCTGACACTTCATACTTACTGGACATCCCTTACTCAACCTACAATGGAATTTTGGAGCATTGGGCATGAATATGGAGAGAAGATAGAGAAAATGCTGGGTGTGGAGACAAGGCCTGCACCAACCCATCCTTTGCAGGCCCCTATGATTGGTCACTTAGGCTTAGGGGACACTCCATGGACGTTTTTGGAGGGCTAGAGACTCCAATATAGGATACACATTGTAATATGGAGGGAGAGAGTCTAAGGAAGAAGATAAATAGTGTTATAGAGCGAAGTTGAGATTTTTGGATTTTCTTCCACACATTGTCTTGTAATTTCTTGTAAGAATCTTTTAAGCTTTGTTTGAAGTCTTTAATGCCATTTATTGCAAGTTGCTTTAAAGTTTAGTCTTTCATCCAAGCTTTCATCATTAATGCATTCAAGTTCTTCATTTCTTAGTTTTAAAATGCGTATTAAATGTATTCTCTTTTAGTTTATGTTTTCTTGTATTAATTTAGCTAAAATCTTCGTTGCTCTATAATATCTTTTCATTACATTATTGTCTTTCCTTTAAGCATGAGTAGCTAAGTCTTTAAGTTGGCTAATCCAAGGGAGACCTCCTCTTGGGTATGCCATTTCAACTCATCTTCTTTCCTCCTCTCAGTGTACGATGGTTCTGTTTGACTGGGTTAAGTAGGGACATAGTTGTGAGCGTTTGATATCCCATACACTTGTCATGGGTTATGCTTGGATCCTCACTTCCATCTCATCTCTCGCTTCCCACGAATCAATCGTTCATCTATGCACCATTTGGAGGAAGGTTTCAAGTTGACTTGGCATTTCCATTGGAGTGAACCTTTTGGATTAGCCAACACTTGTTTCCCATTTCAATTTCATTAAGACAAAATCAAAAACCAAACTTCAACAACAAAAGATTTTACACTTTGCTTTTTACCAAAATCACCTTCAACATGATTCACCTCCTTCCCTGAGAAGACGACCTTATAATACGATTCCAAGTAAAACACAACAAGGAAAAGTCTCTATGCGCTTGGGGAGCATTTTTGTTCACACACACACACACATTTCATTCCACCACATCATTCTATTTCTCTATATATTGCATCATTCCAAGGGAGAGTGACACTCCCCTATCCCAATAAGTCATACACACATTGAGGGATGATGTCCAGAAATTAGAGAGTGCAATGGAATCCATCAATCACCGACCTCCCAGAGGCTTTTTGCGTCTTCTACATCTCTCTTAATGGCCATGGCTGTCTCGACCATTGAGTCAAAGTCTTGTAGGTAATGGCCCATAATCTTTCTCCAGATGAGCAACTTTAACCTATCCTCGAACCTCCTCAATCTGGCCAAGTATGTGACCACAATCATTGGCAAAACGGGCTAAGTCAGTGAACTTAGCCACGTACTCCATCAGTGTCATGGTCCCTTGCTTCAAGTCTAGGAATTCTCGGGCTTTCGCTTGTCGAACAACCGACGAAAAGTACTTGACCATGAAGAGCTCCTAGAACTCTCCCCATTTAATTGCCTCTAGGTCCTTCGAGGCCTTTACCCAATCCCACCATAGATGGGCCTCTCCCTCAAGCTGAAACACAACTAACCTTATCTTAGTGGCATCAGACGTGATCTCCATCAACTCTAAGATCTTGCCAACTTGTTAGAACCAATGGTTGGCCACCATCGGACTCGTCGCTCCCATGAAAGTCAGTGTCTTATCTACCTTGAAATTTTGGATATTACTCGAGCCCCCTTCGACCATGTTGGCACTGGCATGTGCAAAGGTAGTTGCCATTGTGCTTATAGCCTTCATGAAGGCTTGTTGGTTAAAGGTCGGTGTTGGTTGGTTGTCGTTTCGCTCACCATCTTAACCGTTCCAGTGACCTCTCCCTCTATTTGTCATCTAATAACATGTCAAATAACAATAGAGAACTAACATAGTATCCCAATGTAGGGATCAAAGTCGAAACATGAGATTTCTCTCATTGTCTCACTAGTAGAGAATGTGCCACCCACTAGTAGACATCTATACGATGAATTGTTCAATTCCTTCCCCTTTTGACCCCTAAGTTTATGTTCTCTAACCCTAGTGTCTTATTTTCATAGACATTCAATCATGCATATTATTCAGATAACACATAACACATAACATGTAGCATTTAGAGCACATAACATGTAATGCACAATGGATGCAATGACCTAGACCCATGCCCCCACAAGCCCTATGCAAATCAAAAAACTAGGCTCTGATACCAAGTTGTGATGCCACAGAATTTGGGGGTCCTTTCTCAACCCTTTAATCACCCATCAACCCGTGGAAGTACCTGTGTGTGCCATAAAAACTGACACCACGTCATCATACGACAACTTCAAGGTCGAATATCTATCAATTTGCCATCACTATTACTCCATTTACATCCTTTGAACAAAAGGGCCCAAGGCCCCAAGGCTTGGCAAAGTTATTTTAAATTTTTCAATATTTTTGTAGAGCTACCGACACCTCATGTTCTTGCTACCGGTAATTGAGCCCTCTACCAGCGAGCTATCAATAGATTTGAACCTAGCTACCAGTACCTGCCCACTAACAGCGAGCTACAGGGTGCCTTAAGCTACTACTAGTACTTGAGCCCATTGGAAACTTGCTACCGGTACCAGGGCGTATTTTTCCTCTAATTCAATCATTTTTCAATTTTAACTCACCCAATCTCATACAACATTCGCCCAAAAATATATAACATCAAATGTTACACAAAATATAGTCACATGATTTCGTTTTACAATCCTTTAAACATAATTACAAATCCAAATCAATTTACACCATTGTTTTACAAATTGTAAGCTTAAAGCCACATTTTGGCTTCATCTCAACGCGAACCCATGTGAGAGCTGTCCATCAATGCTTGTCCCACACTTGAATGTTATTCCTATAAAGGGTGAGTCACGACCAATATGGTATCTCCTAAAGAGGCCACCTCCGAACCCAGATGTATATGAAATGTTCACATGCAATTCAACAATTAAAAAATCATCCATCCAACAATATACAATTCATAATGGAATTCACAATGCCATGCTATGTTATGAGATGAGACTGACACATGCAATGTAATCCGAGCCTTCATTGACTCTCATAACACATTCAATGTCATGCGTATGTACTAGGGCATTCCAAGCCCCCGCTATTGATGTTACACATCCAATTACTATTTTTATAATATGAACCATGTGTCTTTCTTGGGTAGGTGATTTCTTGGACTTGCACCAACGGTTCACCACACCAACATGGATTTTGGTATCCCATCTCCGATTTTGCATACACCAATAAACTTTTTCAGACTTTTACTGTCGAAAGTGTATAAACTAGTAACCGAGTCTTCTATCTGAGGGAGATTCTAGCCCTTCTTCCTATACTCGACACAAGTTTTCCATGCATCCCATGCAACTCAATCAAACCTAGGTCCAACCTTTCAAGTACACACCTCAACCACCAGGAATGGTGTTTGATCCAAAAATATGCACACACACCCAAACTCATGTCCAATGCCCATGAATGTGATGCTTCTCGTGCATATGCAAATGCAATGAACCATTGCATTTCATATCATTATGCAACCAATTTTTCAATTCCAATTACAACAAAATGTTCAACATGTCATGATCACAACATGAACAATTCCAAATCCTCAATGTAACTTATATCATAAAGCATACAATTTCATTCTAAACCTATCACAAGGCAAGTTATATCAACTCTAAACCCTTAATCCATTTTTGTACCTTTTAGGGTTAATCACAGCCCCAACCAAACATTACTTGTACATAGTAATAAAAAAAAATTAAAATCACTTTCGTAGATTTCACGATTGTATTTAGCTTATGCAATAGGCCATTCAACCCATAATGGCCAATTTTGTCCCATGAAGATTTCTAGTGAAGATACCTACAAACTTCCAAAAGTTAGTATTACATAATTCATATTTTTCACATATAAAATTAAATCATCATTCTATTCTATTAACAAGATACTTCCTATCCCCTAATCACTATAAGCGTAACACATATTAATCGTAACGCTATTCCATATATTTTCAGAAAAACTCATGTGTGTGAAGAGATTTTTTTATTTCAAAAACACAAAAGAAATAGGGTTAATTGTGGTTGTGGTCCCCAAAGTATTAATTTTGTCTCATTTGGTTCCCCAACCTTCTAATTTCATTAAGTTGGTCCCTCATGTCTTACATATGCACTTACCTAGTCCTCGTCGTTGACGCCGCCCATATTTTTAAGGTTTCATAGTTATGAGCCATCCGCGTGACCATAGGTGACGGGCTTATATGAGCCATCCACATGACCATAGGTGAAACTGATTTGGAGACTCTTTAATGTCTTCACTTGTTCTGCAACAGAGAAAATTCTTCAGTTAAGGCAAAACACGAATTGGGCAAAACAGAGCACCATTTTGGCAAACCAGAACACCATTAGGGCAAATCAGAACACAATTAGGGCAAAGCAAAACACCACTAGGGAAAAGCATAACACCATTAGGGCAAAGCACAAAAATGGTATGTTCCAAATGATGTAAGACTAGGAATCAATATCTAGATAAAGACATTCCCCATTATGGTATGTACTCATTCTTATAGATTTGAGTCTAAGGTTCAAGGGTAAGACTGATTTATAAAAGTCAGTATTCAATATTATATAGTTTATGTGTTTGCTTGAAACCATTTGTTTATATTTGAAACTTTTTGTTAATAGTTTATGTGTAAGTTGCAATATTTTATAGTTGATGTGGTCCTTGAAAACCATTTGTTTATGCATTGGAAACTCTTCGTTAATAGTTAATGTGTTAGTTCCAATATTTTATAGTTGATGTGTTCCTTGAACAAGACCTGATTCTTCATTTTTCGCAATGGAGGATCATCAGGTTGATGGAGATGTCTCAGTCGATAAAGGGGAAAGGGTAGCATCAGAGTGTGATGAATCAGATAATGAATACCAACCAACCTGTGAATCTACTAAGTATGATATGTTGGTTGACAATGATTATGAAAGTGAGTATGATGACATGTTGTATGATAGTTTTGTTGATAATGAAGCTGAATGGACTAGTTTGAATAGTAATAGGCATAAAGAAACATAAACAGACAAAAGGCAGCAGTTAGAACTTAGTGATACATATGGTGATTCCAACCAGATTTTAAGCTATTTCAGTTCATCTGGTTGAGAGAATGATGCAAGAAAACATAAAAAATTTGAAGTATTTAGGGCAAAAAAAGATGACGAAGACCCACATTTTTCTATCATTTCTCTTTTGGTTGTTTCCACTGATTTTCCTTGTATTGAACAGTAGCCACCGTTGTCTTTACTATTTTTCTTGCCTTTCTGTTATCATATTGATTTGCAAGAGGGTGCAAGAAATTAGATAACAAGGTATGGTAAATGTATGCTTTTATGGCTTTGGTCATTACACGGGCGAAAAAGAATTCATTCATTTAAGGCTCCAGCATGGCTGACTTGGGATATACTTCTGTAAAAGAATTAGTTAAGGCTCAAAGTCGATCCAAAGATGGCCTAAGATCCTTTCTCAAGTAGGTGCATATATGTATCCAAAAGTTCCCTGTGGGTTGTGAAAATAGATCACTTTAGTTGCATCAATCAAAGCAAGTTTAATGAGATTATTGAAAAAAATCAGAAGGGAAAGAGCTTACTTTGAGTAATTGTTGATATCCTCTCAAAAAACACCGTAAAGCTCAAGACTTACCATGGTTTTCTTTGTTATCTCCACTGATTATGTCGGACATATCAAGGAATGTTAGTTATATAACGATTCCATTTTCAAGTTTGATCACCTTGTACTTCAAGAATAACAAATACTTATGTACATTTGACAATTTAAGCATAAAGATAGCATCGATGTTCCAAAAAAATTGAGGTTTTATGTCGTGGTTGTTAAGTTGAGGTGTCAAACTGATCATGTGCTTAGTTATTTTCACAAGTAATCTTAACATCCACATGTGTTTTGTTATTAACAAGAATTAGAGTACTAATCCTATACATGCATTTTAAACCAATAAAAGTGATAAACTGAATCATTCATTGCATAAAGGATACTTGTTTACAATAATGTCAATGATGCAATTCATCCCTTCAAAACATAACTTCAACTATCCACAATCAACTCAAAAAAAAAGAAATAAACAGTCTCCATAAGTACAAGTATCCTTAATAATCACAAACAAACATCCACAAGAATTATCAAGAAGAAAACCCCTCTACAACAGTACAAAAATTTCCCAGAAACTACTCAAAGAAGAAACAACAAACAACAAACAACATAAATCAACTACTCCTCCTCAAGAACATAAATAATCAATCCTCTCCTCCATCTCCATCAGCACCACTAGCTTCACTAGCACCACCAACACCACTAGCTCCACTAGCACCACCCCTCAAAAGCCTCAGGATCTCATCCTGCTTAGCTTTAATGCTAAGCATGATGTCCCATAGAGATCGTCGGGTTGTCATGCTGGGGCCTACTTAATCTGGTTGTTCTCTCTCCATCTCCATTTCTCTTTCTTCTTCGGCGTCCAACTCCTCCTGCACCTCAATGATTCCTTAAGGAGGGGGCATCTCTTGTCTAGCTATCAGGGTGCCACTATGCCCTAGGCTTCTTTTGAACGACCCTTTGTTTAATGGCTCTATTGGCTTTTGGATGTCCATTTCTGGCTTCATCCTTACCCATTTTTAGTGCATATCCTAGTCACAAGTGTGCTAAATGGAAGTGCACTCCTCTTTACATCGCACCCCTTCTTCATTTCATTCAAAATCAACAAAGGGAGGTCGATGTTATGCCCTCGCTCTAATGCATAGAGTAATCGTGCCACCTCGGGAAAAATCCCTGCCCATGAAAAATCAATCTTCCCTGTCAACTCCCTTCCAACCACATTCAACGCCACATTTTTCTTTGGCGGGTACGTTGGGTTTTGTACCCGAGGCATCTCTCTCTTTACCTCCAAAAGACACGCCTCATCTACATCAATGTGGGTGCCTCGAACAAAGGTTCGGATTGCGCCGTTGATGATCTCGGCGTTGGAGTAGAACTCCCTCACCAAGTCAACAAAGGCGTCTCTGCCATTTCTCAAGTGCCACACCCATTCCCTTTGCTCCATTTCTTCCAACAAACCCAACTCAGCAAAATCAGTGATTACAACATCTCGTTCACAAACCACTACGTGATTTTGAAAGAAATTTTCATACCTCTCAGCTTTAAGAGCACTGCGAAATCTGGTGCGATCGTACCTCTTCTTTATTTTCTTCCCTTCTCCTTCTTGAATGACCTCTTCTATGAAGTTAGGTTCTTGGTTTACTAGTGGAGTGCGCCTGGCAGGGAGCTTAACCCTAGGCATTGTGCTGTTCTCGATTTTGAACTTGAGAGGTTGTGAAAAGTCTTGGTTATTTGGCAAAAATTAGGGATTTTTGATGTGGAAAAACTTTTAGGTGGTTAATTTGTGGTGAAAATAAGGAATGAGTGGAGTATTGAGGGATGGGGAGTGAAAAGGGGTCATAGGGTTTAGAGGGTTTTTGGAGTTTTTTGGGATTTTGAACTGAGGAAGACAATCTAGGTATTTATAGTCTGAGGAGAAACGTTCAAACGTAGTATGAAGGATTTTAAAATATCATTTGAACGTTAATGACGTTCGAACGTTGTGAGCTCCTAGTACTTTTGAGTTCTGTCAAACACCAAAGTACCGTAAGCTTCTGTTGTTCAAACATTCATCACGTTCGAACGTTATATTGGCGTTTAAATGGACTGAACTCCCAGTACTTTGAGTTTTCATCGGAAACTTCATCAGAGGCTAAGTACTGTAACAAGCGACGTTTGAAAATCACTTGGCGTTCGAACGTAGAATCAAAACTCAAAAATTTTCAAAATGTTTCTACACTACATTATACAAAATAAAATAGGGCAAACTATTCAAGTTTGAACCAAAAATTCATGGCGTCTCAGGACCAATCCCTACCCACGCTCTAGGTTGGTATTTTTGGGACATTCCTTACTCGGCCCATGTTTTCATTTCAGTCAAAAGAGTTTGAACAAAATAAAAGGAATTCGTACATAAATTTGGACCCTTGGCTTTCATCCCAACTATTCTAATCTGAGTCTTTATCTATCTCCATGCCATCTAAATAACCAGTAACTCTCCCAATTTCTTGTCTCACAAACTGGTTAAGCAATGTACCGGAATAGAATGACGTGTCAAGATAATCCTTACTCTGCCCATTCACTATCCAGTCTAATCAATCGAGTGCTTGACCGAAAATTAATTCAGAACACTGATTATATCTCTTCTCGTGAAAGTATCTACCACACTATTTACAAGCACCAAGTCTTTTGGCACGACGGCGTTTAGCATAGGTGCTTCAGCCGCACAGGGGTTTCGCCTGTTATTCTTGGATCGCATTTTTTTCTTACCAATCTTTTTTTTCTCATGATCACAATGTGCACATCAGAAGAAAATGTGCGTAGAACTCCTAAACTAAACCAAAAAAGTTTAACATCCATGCTTTTTATACTATTACGACTCACTATCTGGTTCTTTAACGTCTGCCAGTCACAAAGACGATCAGAGATGACCCACAAACATAACCATTAGAATGCAAACGGTGGTAGTCAAAATACAGTTCACAATTTGATAAAGATCAGTAACAACAACAACACAAATTTAAAAAAATTTCTACAGGCACATATGAAGTGTAGTTCTTTCCCCCTAACCTAAACTGAACATTGTCCCCAATGTTTCGAATTTACCGATCTGGTGAGCTTTGGAGATGAGGTTGAACGGTTGAGATCTTGTACATTAGCCGAAACCTACAAGCAAAATACACAAATCAAACATCTCATTGTAGATCAGGGTTAGGATGGTAACCCTTGATTCTGAATGCAGATAGAAGAAGCATAGCCATGTACAAATAGAGTAAATACACGCAGATTATGAGACAAAGGATGGAGTCTTCAGGTAGTATGGTCATGGTGTTGTTGGGAGATGAGTTGTGATTCCAGAGTATCGTAACAACGGAGAAGAAGAATAAAATTAGAAGAAGAAAGAAAAGAAAGGGGAAAAGGACCGATGTGCGTGGAAATGAGAAAAATGGGGTTAGGGACCTTATAAAGGCAGTGGTGTGGTTCGGGTTGGACCGGGTTTTCCTTGACCCGGCCCCTTTTTGTGTCAGTAAGTGCTTTTCTGGATCCATTAAAAGAAGGGTCTCCACATTTTTCACAAAGTCCTCTACAAAGGGTTTTAATCTCTAACCATTGACGGTAAATATATTACCGTTTGATGGGTTCCCCACTTCCACTGCCCCATGTTCAAACAATTTTTTGATAATGTAAGGTCAAGTCCATCTTGATTTCAACTTTCCAAGAAAAAGGAGGAGTCTTGAATTGAAAAGCAAAACTTTTTGATTAGGTTCAAAAGACTTTCGCACTATGTTTTTGTCATAAAAAATATTCATCCTGAATTTTGCAATCTTAGCATTTTCATATGCTTCATTTTTTAATTCCTTCAATTCATTAATATGAAGTTTTCTTGCTAGTCCAGCTTTGTCCATGTCAAAGTTCATTGCCTTAATAGCGCAGTATGCTTTATGTTCCAATTCCACAGGTAGGTGACAAGGCTTTTCATAGACTAATTGGTAAGGAGACACGCCCAAAATTGTTTTAAAAGCAATACGATACGCCTAGAGTGCATAAGTTAGTCTTGATGACCAATCCTTGCGGTCTGGATTTATTATTTTTTCTAAAATTAATTTGGTCTCCCGATTAGCTAATTCAGACTGTCTAGTAATTTGTGGATGGTATGGAGTTGCAATTTTGTGAAAAAGCAAATATTTTTTCATCAGATTTCAGATAAGTTGATTACAAAAATGAGCACCTCCATCACTTATGATGGACTTTGGGATTTCAAATTGGGATAAAATATTTTCTTTTAAAAATTTGATCACCGTTTGATGATTATTATTTCGACATGAAATTGCCTCAACCCATTTGGATACATAGTCTACGGCTACCAAAATGTATAGATAGCCAAAAGAGGGGGGAAATGGGGTTTAGAGGCATCATGTTTCTTCTTGAAATATTTCCTAATCATTGACATCTATCGCAAGTTAAACAAAAAGCATGGACAAATTTGAAAAGTGTGGGCCAGCAAAACCCGCCCTTTAGGATTTTCGCAGCGGTTTTTCTGGATGAAAAATGGCCACCACATGCTTTGGAATGACAAAATGCTATTACCTATTTGCTTTCTTGAGTGGGGATGCAACATCTTATGATCTGATCCTTATAGTACTTAAATATGTACGGATCTTCCCAAAAGAAATTGCAAACCTCCCTCAGAAATTTTTTTTTGTCGTTGGGAAAAAGGACCAATGGAGTGTTCTAGTAGCAAGAAAATTAGCAATATTAGCGTACCATGGGGTCTCATCAATTATGAACAATTGTTCATCGAGAAATTTTTCATTGATTGGCATTCCATCTTCATGAAATTCGTAAGTTAACCTGGACATATGGTCTGTAACCGCATGCTCAACACCCTTTTTGTCCTTAATGACCAAGTCAAACTCTTGAAGTAAGAGTATCCATCGCAAGAGCCTTGGTTTAGCATCCTTTTTTGTGAGCAAAAATTTCAGTACTGCATGGTCAGTGAATACAGTAACAGAAGAACCAACAAGATAAGAACAAAATTTCTCCAAAGCAAAGACTATAGCAAGTAATTCTTTTTTTGTTTCGAATAGTTCATTTGAGCATCATTCAAAGTTTTACTTGCATAGTAAATCACAGGTGGTTTCTTATCTTTTCGTTGACCCAACTCAGCAGCTACAATAGGATAACATGCATCACACATTAGCTCAAAGGGTAAGGTCCAGTCAGGGGGTTGCATTATTGGGGCAGAAATAAACATGCCTTTAAGGTTGTCAAAAAGCTTTTTGGCACGTTTTACTCCAATCAAAGATTACATCCTGACTTAGAAGATGACACATGGGTTTAGCTATGGTGCTGAAATCTTTTATGAATCTCCTATAAAACCCTGCATGTCCCATAAATGATCGGACATCTTTCACAGTCTTGGTGATAGGCAAATTCCCAATTAGATTTATTTTGGCCATGTCAACTTGCATGCCCTCAGATGACACAATGTGATCTAAGACAATGCCTTGTGTTACCATGAGATGACATTTCTCCCAATTGAGCACCAGATTAGCTTCTTGACATCTTATCAACACTTTTTCTAGGTTGGCAGACATAAATCGAATGAGTCACCATACACAGAGAAGTCATCCATGAACACTTCCAAAAAATTTTTGACCACGTCACCGAACAGACTTAACATGCGTCCTTGGAATGTTGCTGGAGCGTTACAAAGCCCGAATGGCATCCTTTTTAATGCAAAAGTACTAAAGGGGCATGTGAATGTGGTTTTCTCTTGATCATTGAGTGCTATCTCCAATTTGATTGTATCCGGAATACCCATCCAGAAAATAGTAAAATTCATGACGTGCAATTCTCTCTAGAACCTAGTCAAGAAAGGGAAGAGGGAAGTGGTCTTTTCTAGTCACCAAATTCAGTTTTCGATAATCAATACACATTCGCCATCCTATGACGACTCTAGTTGGTACCAATTCATTTGCATCATTTTTTACCACTATGACTCCAGACTTTTTAGGCACAATTTAGGTTGGACTAACCCACTTGCTATCGGAGATGGGGAAGGTTATGCCGGCAACTAAGAGCTTTAACACCTCTGCCTTTATGACTTCTTTTATGTGGGGCTTCAATTATCGCTGCATTTGACGAGAGGGTTTTGAGTCGTCTTCAAGGTGTATGGCATGATAGCAGATTAACGGGCTTATACCTTTCAAGTCAGCAATGGTCTACCCAATGGTGCTTTTATAGCTTTTAAGAAATTCAATCAGTTTAGACTCTTGCAAGTCTATAAGCTTAGACAAAATTACCACTGGGAATGACTCATCCTCTTCCAGGAATGCATATTTGAGGTTAGATGGGAGGGGTTTCAATTCAGGCTTTTGGGACTGCAGGAATTTATTTCTCTTTCTTCTTTGTACTGTCCAAGGTGTTTGGCAAAATTAAAAATATTTAGCTCAAGAGTCATATCTCTGAAGGTTAATTTCTCTGAATGTTTTGCTAGCTGAGTATCTAAGATGATGAGTCAATAGGGAATATAAAGTTGTCTACTTGGACAAGTACATCTTCAACAATACTCCTAGGAATTTTTAGAGATCTGTCTGCCAACTAAAGTGTAACACTTGTGGGTTTGAGTTCTCCCAGACCTAATTGCTGGTAAACAGAGAATGGGAGTAAATTGACACTTACTCCAAGGTCTAGCAGTGCTTGTTCAATTCTAAAATTTCCAATGACACACGACACAGTCGAACACCCTGGATCTTTGTATTTTGGAGGGGTTTTGTGTTGTGGCAAAGCATTGGCATGTTCTGTCAAGAAGGCTCTTTTTTGATCTTTCTGGCCTCTCTTGACTGTGCACAAGTCTTTCAAAAACTCGGCATAAGATGGAACCTGTTTAATTGCATCCAAAAATGGGATGTTGATTTTTACTTGCTTGAAGAGCTCGTAAATTTTTGGCTAATTATTCAACTTCTGTGCATTTTGAGTCTACAAGGTAAAGGAGGAGGAATAGAACACGAGGGTTCTGGTTCTTGTGCAATCATGGGCTCAGGTTCCTCTTCTCTCACAAGTTTTGGCTTAGTTGATTCAGGCTTGATTGGTGAGTTGATTGAGATGAATTTTGGCTTTGGAATTAGCTTGTCTCGGATGGTCTTGTCAATCAAATTGCCATTTCTTAGTGTAGTGACAACTTGGGCTTGACCTTGTGGATTTTCCATGGTTGAAGGATTTCCCACCTGAAATTTGCCTTGTGGTGGTTTTGGTTGGGCAGGAAATTTTCCCTTCTGATTTGTAGTCATAGATTGGGTCAACTTTTGGATGTGACTTTTAAGATCCTCGAAAGATTGAGTGGTCTGTGTTTTGAAATCAGTGAAAGCCTTCACTATGGTTGTAGTTCATTTTGCTTTGCATGAACTAGTTCAGTATGTCCTCTAAGTTCCTCTTTTTTGGTGGTTGGAATGGTGGGTATGTGGGAGGTCCTTGAGGTGGTGGGTGTGAACCTTGTTGTTGGTTCATGGGAGTTGGTTGTCTGTTCCTCCATTTGAATTTTGGGTGGTTCTGCCACCCTGGATTGTATGTTTCAGAGTATGGGTTAGAGTAAGGCTTGTAGAAATTAGAGACAACATTTGTTTGCTCCAACAAAACCTCTTTGAATGTTGGAATTGTAGGACTCTCCCTAGTAGGGTGTCCTGTCAACGCACAAATCCCACACACTTGTTTTGTGGAAGAGCTGATATCAACTTGATAAACCTTTTTCATCGCTAAAGCTTCAAGCTTTCGAGATAGGGTGGACATTTTTGCTCTTAGGTCATCATCCTCTTTCAAGACATACTTACCCCCTTGGGAAGTAGATAGTTTGGTTTCAACAATGGTAGGGGAGGCGGAGTCTCACATACTTCCTCAAAATCTTTTATATGCATTTATGGGTTTTCTGTTTCGAGTCCATGAAATTGAGGGGGTAGTTGAACTATCCCCATCTTTGCAATAAAGAGGGGTGCATCTTCAGGAAAAATAAAACAAGAGGGGACACTATTCCTTGTAGGATTTAAGTAATCCCTCAGAGTTCAAATGTTAGGTACTTCCCTCTCTCTTACAGGAATTTCTTCTCATCTCTCACCATTTGGCATTTTACTTTCACAAGAATCTGCTACTGATTTAGGTGAAAGTGGTTCAGATGGATTCACAGACCCAGACGATTCAGTTGGCAAATTTTGATAATGAGGGGCATTTTTAGACATAAAAGTAATTAAAACAACTTTATATAGAGTAAATCATATTTATACACAAAAATGAGGTCTTTTTACCTTTTACCATAAAACACCTTTTATGGTTCCTCGACAACGGCGCCAAAAACTTGACTTGATCCGAAATGTGTACACCCAAGTGCAGGCGGTCAAGTTGTAGTAATAATCCATCGAAGTCCGGAGTCGAATCCATCAGGAACTATGATTGGCATTTTGAAGTAAGCAATAATAGAGACCAAGTAACTTGGAAATTTTGAGTGATTGGAGTGATGGGGTTTTCTTGAATAGAATAGAAGATTCTTTTCAAGAGTTTTCTAGACAAAATATAAGATTCTCAAAGTGTAACAGCCACCCTTTAGCTCGAGGATCACAACATGTAATAGAGTATCCATTTTATTATATTTGTGCTTTATAACTCAATTAACTCCCGTGTCAGTAGTAAGTTAATCAGAAGATAAAGATGGACTGTGAGAATTAAGCACATGATTCCGATGCCTTTCTAGAAGTTTACAAGAATTGTCTGTGCCGAGACTTAACCCGTCTACAAACAAGCAACTGTTTCTAAAAGGCATCCAACCATGGCATTATTGATCCATTCTTTGATAAAAGCACAATGATGGTGGAGATTGAAAGGTTGCCATAAAGAGCTAGCCAGGGTACTTGCATTGAACAAATGGGTTTTCCTATACAAGAGTCATCTGTATCATAGATGGAGCCCTTGGTTATACAAAGTACCTCAACTTTGCTAGGTACATTCAGTCATCCAATGAATAGGTGGAGTATAAAGCATTAAAGCATGAAGAAGTTGTACAAACATAACTTTTGGATAATCTTTACATATTCATCACCTCTTACTAAAGAGTGAATGAGGAACTACTCACTTTTCATGGCCTTAGCAAAGCTAGAAAAGTGAGCTCTACTCACCCCTCTAAGTAGAAAAGCTATTAAGTAAAGCAAACTAAACAAAGACCTTATCTTAAATGAAGAATAAGTGAATCACTTTCCACCCTTCACGGCTTTGGTAAAGCTCTAGAAATGTGGAAGAGTTTCACTCTTCTAAGAAAGAAGGATGCTCAAGCAATGGAAGTGAAATAAATGCACAATAAAAGTAGAAGAAAGCTAGTTGCTTTTGGAGGATTTCCACCACAACCAAAAGATGAACTACTTCTCTTGATACTTTGTAAATGAAAGTAAGTACAACTACAAAGGGAGTCTAAGCCTCCATCATGGTTGTCACAACATGAATGTAAAGACTTAGCATAAGTAAATGAAAGACTTCAACTACAAGGGAAGTCTAAGCCTCCATCATGGTTGATATAAATATAAAATGAAAACATAAACCTGAAGTGTTCAAGAACTAGATTACTAAAATACTCTTACTTTACAAGAACAAAGATTGCTCCCCCTTTTCTCTATAAGAGGAAGAATGCCCTTTTAAGCTCCCAACATGGGAGTATTTATAGGCAATGAAGGGAAGGGTGTAGGAGATAAGAGAGGATGAGTGAATAGTGTTTGTCACCCATGGGAATGAACTATTCTACAGGCAGTTTGCAGAGGGACATTCGAACGTGATCTGACATTCGAACGTTAAGTCTGTCTTTTCTTTAAGGACATTCAAACGTGAGATGGCGTTCAAACGTTGTCTGTGTCTTTGCTTTGAGGAAGTTCGAACGCCATATGGGCTCAAATTCCTTCCACTCCAGTGGTCTGTGGTTACTGACTTGGTCACTTCCATACGTCTTGAACAACCTTGACTTTACACTCAACAACTTGGTCCTCAGTCACTCAAGACAATGTTCGAACATGGAGTGACGTTCGAACATTGTACTCAAGTACTTATGTTTCTTCTTTCTTACTACAACATGCTAAGTTCAAGTGGTGTAGTCTTCTTAAGATTCCAGAGGACATTCAAACGTGATTTGGTGTTCGAATGTGGTACTCAACTACCTCAGCATTTTCCCTTTGTTGACTGCAATACACCATGTCTTAGCAGCTGGTCTTGGCAAGGTTTCAGAGGACGTTTGAACGTGGGTTAACGTTCGAATGTTCTTGCTTTACTCCTACCTTTTGCAATTTTGTTTCCTATTGTGCTGGTGTTACATTCAAGTGTGATTTTTGTTGTTCTTGAGCCTTTGTTCACTTTAGGACCTGAAATGTCATTACTTAAACTCCATCAAAGCACAATTAGTCCAAAAAGGCATAGTAAAAATTGTTAACTATATGCACGAATCAGGAGGTCTGTACACACAGGCTAGGGATGCCTTATAGACAAAAAGGCATCAAGTCTTCACCATATATTCAGCATTCACAAGCTTTAAAAGGGTGGCTACCTAATCTAGCAGTAGTTCAATGTAGAAGATGATGAATAGTAATTAGAAAGCTTATGTGTTTGCATTTTCCTTTCCATTTTAGTCGTGGTAAGCTTTTAATCTATTGTAATCTTTAACTCTTGCACCTTAATGTCATTTACTTCAAGTTCATTTCAAGTTTAGTTACATGTTCTTCATTTCACCATTAATATTTTCAAGTTTTCTTCATTTTTAGTTTTAAAATGGGTATTTTATTTCTTTCCTTATAGTTCAAGTTTTCTTGCATTAAGTTAAGTTTCATGCTCCATTTCAATATTATGTCTCTTTATATTATGTATTTGTTTCTTGATTTCATGAGTAGCTTGCTTTTTAGTTGGATAATCAAAGGGAGACCTCCTCTTGGGCTTTCCATTTCAACTCATTTTCTTTCCTCCTCTCGGTGTATGATGGTTCAGTTTGACTGGGTTGAGAGTGGACGTGGTTGTGAGTCTTTGATATCCCGTAGGCCTGGTCACGGGTTATGTTTGGATCCTCACCTCCATTTGGTTGTGAGTTCTTTATACACTATAGGCATTGTCAGAGTGTATGCTTGAATCCTCACCTCCATCTCGTCCCTAGCTTCCCACAAATCAATCATTCATCTATGCACCATTGTAGGAAGGTTTCAAGTTGAGTTGGGATTCCAATTGGAATGACCTCATTGGATTAGCCAACACTAGTTTTCTTGCATTTTCATTAAGAACAAAACACACCAAAATCACCAACAAGATTTTAAACTTTTCTCATTTTTGACAAAATCACCTTCACCACACTTAAACTTTCCTTCCCTGAGGAGACGACCTTGGAATACTTATCCAAGTAAAACAACGACACACAAAAGACTCCTTGCGCTTAGGGAGCACTTTTGTTCACATACGCATTTCATTCCATATGCATATTTTGTTCATTTCATTCAATTCCATCCACCATTATGTTGCCCCATCTCTTGCATCATTCTGAGGAAGGGTGACACTCCCTTATATACATAAGCGATAGACACATTGAGGGATGATGTTTAGAGGTTAGGAACAACAACGAAAAACATCAAGCATTTTTGGCGCCATTATCGGGGAGGGTTAAGAGTCAGGTTCAAAGGTGATTTTGGGAAGACATAGGTAAGTCTCATGATTTTCATCATGGCCTAAGGTATGTCGTCTAACTTGTATATATTTTTGTTGTAGTTTGTGTTTTATATTACGTTTCCTAAATTTTATGAGAATGTATCAAATGCCTAAAATTTTGAAAGTGTGTGTGAGATTTGTGATGGGTATGGGCACATCACTATTGAGTGCCCAATAAATGTCCCTTATTTTGACAATGTTTGCGAGATTTGTGGTGAGTATGGACACATCACTAGTGAGTGCCTAATAAATGTCCCTTATTTTGAAAACGTTTGCAAGATTTGTGGTGAGTACGGACACATGACTAGTGAGTGCCCAATAAATTATCCGGTTCATGACTTTGCATGCAAAGGCTCAAATTCAAATTTGGCCTCCAAAAAATTTTACCCTAACCACTATGTTACACCGAGTTATCCAAGTTATGGTTGGGAGAATGAACCTTATAATATTTCATCCAATGTCACACCACCAAATGAATTTTCCCATTATCCAACACATGAGGACTCAACTGAACAAGAATTTGAAAATAAGCTTTACGAGTTTATGCAATTCCAAATGGAAGCCAATGCCCAAGTAGCCCAACAACTTTATGAAATTAGAGATGGACTTAATACATTAACTAATGCTATAATTTATGTGCATGAAGAACAACTTCTTGAGCATAGTCAATGTATTGAGGATGATCATCTCAATGAAATGCATATTGATGTTGAATCCCCCACCACTCTAGATTGTAAAATATTTGATGAAGTTATTATCTCACATGAGGCTAATGAGCCCAAGGTCATTTTTCCATCTTTGAGTGGTGTTGAGATTCACATTTCTCAACTTGGGGAGGGCATTGAAATGGAGTTAAATGTAGAAATCTTTGAAGAGAAATTATATACTCCACTATGGGAATTGCATAAACTTGCCTATACCTCAGTTCGGTTGAGAATTTTGAGTCAACATCCTTTTCTAAGTTTGGCTTGATGGTTTAAGAAGGGCATTTATACAACAACAAAATTTTAAAATCAATAGGCGAAAGTTCATATCCGAATTGAAGCCAGATTGACATGTGCCATTTTTGTTTTATTTTCATGTACATAGTAGTTAGACTTATTTTATTGTTATATTTTTCTTCCTTTGATGTTGTAGTGTAGAAATTGTTTACCTCTCCCTAATTTGGACTCATTTCATTTTGAGCATCATAGTAGAAAATCTCATTCCATATCATGTGCGAGTTTAAGTTGGAGGGTGTAATCAAATGTTTTTGTTTTCCCTTTAATGTGTATGTAAAAAAAAAAGAAAAAGAAAAAGGGGGTATCTTATTTCCCATGTCACTTTCAATTTTCTCATTGCATGATTCCTTGTGCATTGAGAACAATGCATGGTTCAAGTTGGGAGGTGAGGTGCACCATTTACATGTTCCACCACTTTTTGTATAGAATAAGTTGGAAATGTGAAAATTTTAAAAATTTTGGACTTTTTTTGTGAAAAATATCCAATATTGAACTATATTCCCCTACCCTAATTGTTATGGGATTTGTGCTTTCTGGATCTTCATTTTGAACTTTGAATATATCAGCACATTATAGAAGTTTATCCTATTGCCAAGAGTATCACATATGTGTTTTATTTGAAACACAACCCTTGTGCACCTTGAATGTGTAATTTGGACAATTTACGAATTGAGTTCACATTTGAGTGCTTGACATGAATAGTTTAGATGAGTAAGAACCAATGTGAGCTTTAAGGTCAATCCTTGTTTGGAGGAAACTTAACATTTACTCAAGGAACAATTTTTCAAATTCCACATTTGTTCAATAATCTCATTATGCTTGTTTTGGTTAGGTGCATTTAGGTAGTTAATTGACTTTGTCTTGATATGTGCAATACTCCCCTATGTTTATCTAGAGGTGATCTTAGGCCATTTTTGAATATTTTGAGCCTTAGCCTTTTTCTTGTAAAAAATTTATCCCTAGTGCCGTGATTGAGCCTAAATTAAAATTCGTTTATATGCCACACATTTGACCAAGCCAATGCAAAATGATATAAATATATCTCACCTTAGTTGTTCCAAGAACTGACCATGAGAGACCATAAAAGAGAATGAATGGTGATGTGGAAACCCAAAAAGGGATGAATGAAGTTTAATTCAAAAAGTTGAATGAATGAAGAATGAAGTTTAATTCAAAAAGTTGAATGAATGAAGAATGAAAAATCCAAGAAAAGGAAAGAAAGGGATGAAAGAAGAAAGAGCGATCAAAGAAAAAAAAGGAAAATGTTAAGGAAAGGAAGAAAAAGAAATAAAGAGAGAAGTGAGGGTGTTAGCCCAGAAATCCCATAAAAAGGGAGATCATTTTGAAAAAAAGGTCATTCACCCAGATTAACCCTCTTTGTTATCCTATATCCTTTGTTCATTTACCTAGATAGCACCCCATGGCCTCATTACAACCCGTAAAGTCCTAAATGATCTAGAGAAAGCATGGGGCATAGTTTTAAAGAAAAAGAGAAGTTAATTTTGCTATCTAATGCCATAGCATTCCTTTCATGAGATTATGCCAAGGTTGTTTCACTTCCATGCATAAACTTCATTTTTGGATTATATGTGAGCATACTTCGTTTTGTGCACAATATTATATCTCACATACACACATGGAGAGTAGACCATGATAACCATAATGTGATTCATTGTTGAGAGACACCCTTGGTGAGTTTTGCATCAAAGCTTAATTTGGATAGCCAAAGTGAATGTGAATTCCATTGAGTAAATGCTTAAATTATATATTCATTTCACACAGACACGAGTTTGAAAATAAATGTGTAGGTGAATACTCTAGAATAGCATTTAAAGTTATGATGTGATTCATGTGTGATTAGTTTGGCTGCATTGGACTAAGCTATTTTTTGACATCCCATTGCTAGTTAGGATAAGGGCATATGTTTTAAATGTTGGCTATGAGTAAAAGAAGTTTGTAGGTACCTTCATTGAAAACCTTCATGAGACAAAACTTGTCTATTAGGGATCACCTAGGGGTTTAAAGGCTTGTTGCATGTGCTAAATGCAATTGCGGAATTAATATATGTTTATTTTGTTTGCCTGCTTTTTACATTTTGTTTACTAGGGACTAGCAAAGCTTAAGTTGGGGGGTGTGATGAGCACAAAACATTGCATAGTTATTGGCCTCATTTCATGCTTTTTAACTTAAATTTGTATATTAATTATTTAGAATTAGTTAAAGTTAGGAATAATGTGAAAATTTTGATGTTGTAGGTAATTATAGCATAAATGATGGCTTTTAGAGCTTTGCAACTAAGTGTGAATGTGTGGTGAAAAGATGGACACATTGAATGAGGAAGGGGAGGCTTGGAAGGTGAAGAAACCAAGAAAAATGCAATTTGGATGAAAACCTTTTGGAAGGTTTGGCCATAAACCTTCCAAAAGGTTTAGCTCACTGGTTTCCCAAGGTCTTGACACAGTACCACTCTTTTTCCCATGTTTTACCATGATCCACTTCGAATCTGAAAACGTGCAAAGCCTCAAAGTTGTAACTCTGGATGTCCTCTGTATTGTGTCAAACTTTCAGCTTAATCCAACGGTTGGATCAAAAGGTATGGCAATTTTACTAAAGGTGGTCCTGAGCTGTCACCTTCTGAAAGACCTTCCGGAAGGTTTTGCCTATTGGAATCGACCTTCCAGAAGGTTTTGCGCAGAATGACCAAAATGCTTGCAACTCATGCTCCACTTGCTTGGGGGTCCCACCATTGATTCTTCCACTTGTCCCCTGACATCCCTTACATATTTACATGTCCCTTACATCCTAGGATAAGACTTTGGAGGCAATGACATTGATGAGGATGGGAGAGAAGGGGCAGCCATAATGGTTGTAGGCTAAGCACTCTCCTAGCCAGGCAAGCCATTAAAATCACCTATTATTGATGGGAAGTCTGCACACACAGGCTAGGGAAGTCTCCACACAGGCTAGGGAAGCCTTATGGACGAAAAGGCATCAAGTTTTCACCATATATTCAGCATTCACAAGCTTTGAAAGGGTGGCTACCTAAGCTAGGAGTAGTTCAATATAGATGATGATGAATAGTAATTAGAAAGCTTATGTTTTTGCATTTTCCTTTCCATTTCAGTTGGGGTAAGCTTTTAATCTCTTGTAATCTTTAACTCTTGCACCTTAATCTCATTTACTTCATGTTTAGTTACATGTTCTTCATTTCACCATTAATGTTTTCAAGCTTTCTTCATTTTTAGTTCTAAAATGTGTATTGTATTTCCTTCTTTATAGTTCAAGTTTTATTGCATTAAGTTAAGTTTCAAGCTCCATTTCAATATTATGTCTCTTTATATTATGTATTTGTTTCTTGCTTTCATGAGTAGCTAGCTTTTTAGTTGGCCAATCCAAGGGAGACCTCCTCTTAGGCTTCCATTTCAACTCATTTTCTTTTCTCCTCTCGGTGTACGATGGTTCTGTTTGACTGGGTTGAGAGTGGATGTGGTTGTGAGTCTTTGATATCCTGTAGTCCTGGTCAGGGATTATGCTTGGATCCTCACCTCCATTTAGTTGTGAGTTCTTGATACACCGTAGGCATTGTCAAAGTGTATGCTTAAATCCTCACCTCCATCTCGTCCCTAACTTCCCACAAATCAATCGTTCATCTATGCACCATTGGAGGAACGTTTCAAGTTGAGTTGGGATTCTCATTGGAATGACCTCTTTGGATTAGCCAACACTAGTTTTCTTGCATTTTCATTAAGAGCAAAACTAACCAAAACCAACTACAAGATTTTACACTTTTCTCATTTTTGACAAAATCACCTTCACCACACTTTAACTTTCCTTCCCTGAGGGGACGACCTTGGAATACTTTTTCAAGTAAAACAATGACACACAAAAGACTCCTTGCGCTTAGGGAGCACTTTTGTTCACATACGCATTTCATTCCGCAAACATATTTTGTTCATTTCATTCCATTCCATTCACCATTATGTTGCCCCATCTCTTGCATCATTCTGAGGGAGAGTGACACTCCCTTATATACATAAGCCATAGACACATTGAGGGATGATGCTTAGAGGTTAGGAACAACAACAAAAACCATCAAGGAATGGTGATGAAATTGAATCATATGGTAGATTGTGGGATTATTGTGAGGAACTAAGGAGGACTAACCCTGGTTCCACAATTATCTTGGATGCATCTGGTGATGAGGAAAATGGTGAGCTTATATTTCAAAGGTTTTATGTATGTCTTGCAGCATGTAAGATGGGATTTCTTCAAGGATGCAGGAAAGTGATTGTATTAGATGGTTGCCACCTAAAAGGGGCATATAGTGGACAATTGTTGATTGCTGTTGGGATTGATGCCAATGATTCTATGTTTACCATTGCCTACTGTATTGTTGAGATTGAGATGAAGGAATCATGGGCATGCTTCTTAACAATGCTATGCACTGACTTAGGCATAACTAATCAAAACCATGAGCGATGGACTTTCATCATAGACATACATAAGGTATGTTTTAATCCAAACCACATTGTGGTTCTTAACATTTCTTTCTCAAGTTATATTAACATGTTTGCTGAAAGTATAATTATTGTATATTCTATGCAGGGTTTGCTTCCAGCATTGACTGAAAAAGTACTAGCATCGATTGAGAGAGTACCAGCATCTAAGCATAGGCATTGTGCTAGGAACATGCTAAACAATCTCATTAGACACCTTAAGGGATTGAGTATTCGAAAGAAATTCTAGAAATGTGGTAGGGCAACATATATTTCATAATTTGAATATAAGATGCAAATGGTGAAAGAAGAAGATGAGAAGGCATTTGATTGGTTGGCCGATGAGCCACCAAGGTATTGGAGTATGTCACACTTCATAGAAGAACCTAAGTGTGATATTTTGTTAAAAAATCTATGTGAGAGCTTTTAATGGGGCAATTGTAGAGGCAAGGTATAAACCAATCTTAGAAATGCTAGAATGGATTAGATGCCACTTAACTCAAAGAATGTTGAAGAGGAGAGAATTGGTTAGGAATTATAATTTCAAAAGAGATTAGAGAAATGGAAAGGTGGTAGCTTTGATTGTATTGCTAAGTGGCATGGTGAATTGAAGTTTGAGGTAAGGTATATGAATGGAGACCAATACACAGTTGATTTGAAAGAGCAGTCTTTCTCATGTAGGAAATGGGACTTGATAAGGATCTCATCCCCACATGCCATTGCTTGCATTCAAAATAGAGGACAACAACAAGAAGATTATGTTCTTAGGCAGCACAAGAAGGAGGCATTCATGTAGGCTTATAAGCCAATCATAAACCCCATTAATGGACATAAGATGTGGCCTAAAAGTGGATTGACCCTAGGATTGCCTCCATTGATCAGAAGAAAACCTAGTAGGCCAAAAAAATTACAGAGGAAGGAACCAGATAAGGTGATTAATAATATAACAACCACATAAGTTGATGAAATTCGGAAATTTATCATTTAATTGTAGGAGATGTGGTAAAAATGGGCATAATATGAGGACTTGTACTATTACACTGCAATAAGGAAACCAAGCTGAAGGGAGCCAAGCTGCTGCTAGCTAAGTTGGAGGGAGTCAAGCTGTTGTGAGCTAAGCAAGAGGGAGTCAAGCTGATGTGAGCCAAGCTGGAGGTAGCCAAGTTGCTGTTATCCAAGCTAGAGGGAGATGTTGTCCGAATTCAATATTAACAATTTACGTGTAAGTATACACGATCAACAAGTAATAAAGTGATAAGTAGAGTATCGTTCCCACGGAGAAATATTGCTAATAACTTCCAAGTACTAACTTTATATCAATTCAATTTTATTTAAACAATTGAAATTGAACTATAAAATGACTAAATTAAAACTAAATCCAAACTTAACAATTAAGGGTTGAAATTACCGGATAAAAGAACATAAAATTACAACTTCCCCAAATACTTCGTATAAATCTTTCTAACTCTCTTTCTAGTCAATTAATCAAAATAAGTCGTTAACTGAGAACTCAAAGTTATTTATTAAACCTCTTCCGATAGTTAGATAAAATTATCTCTCCCAAATAAATTACTATATTCCTATGCAAAATAAGTTGGAATAGATTCATTAAGTTCAAACTCTTATAAAAGTTACACACGTCATATAGGTATATTCCTATCCTACACACAAACCCAGGAATTCAATCCTAAGAAGAATTAGCCAGACGCATGTCATCATATTCAGATCTAAACCTAGAATTCATCTTCCAATTTCATCTAGGTTATCAAATAAATTGTTGGCCATACACTCATATATTAATCACAAAATATGACAAACAACTCATAAATGATTAATAGAACTAGAAACGAGAATAGATCAGTTTAACTTGACATTAGGTTCTGTTGCAATCTTAATAAAGATTTAGTTCATAATGTAATTGAAAAACATCATTCTCAAATTAAACAACATCTCAGAAAATCAAGAAGTAAAAGTAAGAGAAAAGAATAAAAATTTAGTTACAATCTTCACGTTCTCTGTAGCCTTCGATTCCGATTTTCTTTGTGCTGCTTCCTTCAATCCTTGTATTCAATTTTCTTTCAATCACTTGGCTTTTCCAATATTAGCATCCCCCAAAATCATAATATCCCTTCACAACTCAAACCCTAGCTTATATGTAACTGTAGAGTCCAATTTCGGGTAAAAAAATAAGTCAACATTCGTGTCACGGACCAACACAAGCCCAGCTGCGCCAAAAATGGCGCAGGGGCGCTGAAGTACTGCCCTTGTTCGTGTCACAAACCCCTCGCCCCCTTTTTGGCCTAAAATTCCCTTTAAGTTTCCTCTTCAAAAATCCAACCTTTAAGCTCTAAATTGACCCTGTTTCCTCCCAAATGCTCATGATTCCTTCCAGATGATCATCCCTACACAATAACATCAAAACACACAAAATAAATAAAAAGGAACATAAAATAATTGAAAACTTGCAATTTCATCAAACTGAAAATACTCAATTTGCAGGTATAAAACCCGCTCATCAAATACCCCAAACTTAAATCTTTGCTTGTCCTCAAGCAAAATACTAAGAACAAAAATTTTAAAAATTAATCAACCAACTATTCAAACAATGGATCAATATGAATTTGAATAATGGCCCCAAAAGTTCCTACAAAAAATAATTCATGGGAACTTCAAAACAGTGCAAAGTCTATCAATTCAACATACTTCCTAATTTTACTTTGAGTCATGACCTTTTAAATATATGGACATATCCGGACTATCAAGCTAGTCATCATCCAAATACATTTACATAATCAAATGCTTCATAGGAGATACTCAATATGAACTCTATAAACTTACGTTTCACATTAACCTCCACTCATTAAGGCAAACATATAAATAGAAGGGCCAAAGATTTTTTTTTTCCTCTCACTCTTTTTTTCTCTTTCGGTGAGTGCATTTTATGCTCTATCTCACCTCCTATTGAGCGAGTGCGTTTTATGCTCCATCTTGCCTTTACTTGAACGAGTGCATTTTACGCTCCATCTCGTTCTCCACATGTGTTTATGACTGAGTGCATTTTATGCTGCCTCTCTACTCACCATATGCCCATTTTCTTGCCTCTTGTTCTCCTATTTTTTTTTCATCTAACTTATGAAGGATCTACTCAAAATAATTTTCAAAAAAAATCTTTTTTTTTCTTTCTCTTTTTTTTATACGAACCCATCATAACCAATATTTCTCCCAAACTTACATGAATACTTCAATTCACTTTGAATGATGTTTAAATAAGTTTTCTAAAATTTCAATGATATATCCCACAAGCATTCAACCAAATAAATTCTCTAAATAATAATCAAACAGATGGATATGTGCTCATGAATGGAAAGATCACAAACATCATAAAACCAACTAGTATGTCAAACTATAGACTCAACATGTTCATTAATTTCCCTTAAATTGACAATTAATTCCATTCATCATTGGCCATAATCAAATTCAATCAACCCATTGCTTAAGTCGTACTAAATCATGTTATTTAAGTGAAAAACATGCTATCTAAATGCATACCTAATAATGCAAATGCAAACAAGAAAACACCCCCAAACTTAAACTAAAAATTGTCCTCAATGAATAAAGTAGGAAAAATTAAGACAGAGGACTTTCCTGAGACTTCGCTAGTTGGCATCGCCATCAGCATATTTGTCATCCACAGAGTCGGGAATGTATTCGGGAAACATAGGTGGGCTGTTCTTGGCTCTTGGTAAGGGCTTGTGTGTGCTCCAACTTTATGTTCAATTCTTGGGACCTACAAGCAATTGACATACCAATTAAAATGCACTAACTAACTAACTAACTACATTATTTCTTATTAAAAACTAAATTAAAATAAAATGAAATAAAACTTAGAAACTAAAATTTGGGTTGCCTCCCAATTAGCGCTTGTTTTATAGTCTTCAGCCTGACTACTTCCTATTTCATCCCGGGTCGGTAAGGGTTATTAAGGTCTTTTGACGATCAACATCGCCGCCCCAATATTGCTTTAGTCTCTTCTTGTTCACCTTGAAAGTTCTCTTCAAATTGGATTCTTCAACTTCAACTACTCCATGCTGGAACACCTCCTCTTTATATAGCTTAGCGTTCTAAAGAGGATCTAAAATACAACTTTCTACGAATACCCCATTCACTGTCTTTTCGACCAAATCAACCCTAAAACATTCTTCTGCTTCCTTTGGAAATTTCATAGCTTAAAATACATTGAATGTAACCTCTTGATCTTGGACTCACAGTTAGCTCACCTTTATGTACATCAATGAGTGTTCTCCCTGTTGCTAAGAATGGCCACCCAAGAATAATAGGTATTTCCCTGTCTTTCTCAAAATCTAAGACTATGAAATCAGTTGGAAAAATGAAATTATCCACTTTAACTAGAACGTCCTCAACTATTTCCCTTGGATAAGTGAGTGATCTATCTTCAAGTTGCAATGTAACATTGGTAGGCTTCGCTCCCTTCAAACCCAATTGCTAATAAATTGAAAGTGGCATTAAGTTAATACTAGCTCCCAAGTCACAGAATGCTTTTTTGAAAAACTGATTGCCTATTGTGCATGGAAATGTAAAGCTACCCGGATCTTTGAGCTTTGGTGGTAGCTTCTTTTGAAAAATAGCACTGCACTCCTCTGTAAGTGCCACTGTCTTAAAATCGCCTAGTTTTCTCTTCTTTGACAAAATTTTCTTCAAAAATTTCACATAGTTAGGCATTTTCTCCACTACTTCTACGAAAGGGATATTTATTTGGAGCTTCTTAAACACTTCCATTAATTTAGAGAACTCCTTATTCCACTTCTATTTCTGTAAACATTGTGGAAACGGCACGGGAGGCACAATAGGACTCTACTCACCTCCATTAGAACATACAACTAGATCTTCTTCTTTCTTTTCATGTTCCACATTCTTGCTATCTTTTATTTTTCTACCCTTAGTATCATCTCCATGTGATTGTCTTAGAGTTCCACTAACAACCTCAGGTAACTCTGTTCCGCTTCGTAATGTAATAGCATTGTAGTGCTCCTTACCTTCCCTCTTAGGATTGATCTCCATATCACTAGGTAGAGCGCCCTGAGGTCAGTTGTTAATGGCAGTAGAAGTTGACCCATTTGATTTTCCAAGTTTTGGATTGATACATCTAGACCGTTCATCCTTGTCTTATTTTGTCCTATGTACCTAGAAAGCAGCTCCTCCAAATTTGACTTCTTTTCCAGCTGTGGTGGAGCTTGATTCTGAAAGCTTGATGGGTATGATTGTCTTGGAGCAGAGGTTTGGGCTTCATTATTGTTCCAAGAAAAGCTCGGATAAGTCCCCCAACCGGGGTTATAATTGTTGGAATTATTGCCATATTGCTGCCTGTTGAAGTTACCAACGTATTGTACCGACTCTAAACTAATTGCACATTGATTGCTCGGATAGTTCCCAGCACACAATTCACACACAACTGCAACAGTCTGAACAGGTTGCACCCCTAAAGCATCAATGTTCTTTGTCAATGTAGTAACTGCATAAACTTCATAAATTCCTACTACCTTTGGCTGATTACTCCTTGCAGAGGGCCATTGATAATTGTTGGCAGCCATTGTTTCCAATAACTCATAAGCTTCATCAAAAAAATTTTCCATCAATTCCCCACCTACAGCTACATCGATACTAGTTCGAGTAGAACTAAACAACCCGTTGTATAACGTTTGAACTTGCAACCAATTAGGAATACCATGGTGAGGGCATGTTCGGAGTAAATCCTTAAATCAGTCCCAAGCTTCATATAAAGTCTCAGAATCATGTTGTGCAAATGAAGTGATGTTGTTCCTCATCCCTACAGTTTTAGCTAGTGAAAAGAATTTAGTTAATAATTTTTGAGCTAAATCTGTACATGTGGTAATAGAATCCGGCGGCAATGAATGCAACCAACTCTTCGCCTTATCACAAAGTGTGAAAGGGAAAAGTCGGAGTCTAATTGCATCTTCAGAAACCCCATTGTATTTGAACGTGTCACAAATCTCCAGAAAACTCACCAAATGATCGTTTGGGTCATCATTAGGCAAACCCCCAAACTGCACTGAATTATAAATCATTTAGACGGTACTCGGCTTGATCTCAAAACTGTTTGCTTGAATTATGGGCCTTTGAATGCTCCATTGTATTTCTGTAACAAGCGGCATAGCATAATCCCTTAACGATTTCTGTTCAACCATAGCTTTTTGATTCTTTGCTTCTTGACACTGCTTTTGCAAGTTTCGGAGCCTTCTTTCAATTTCGTCTTCGAACGGTAGTAGCTCTTGACCTGTAGATCGTGTTTGCATACAAAATTCAAGAGTACTTGAGAAAGAAATTAAAATAGAAAATTAAATAAGTTTATACTAAGATCAAATTGATTGAAATTAATATTGAAATAATTACTAGAATAATTCCCCGGCAATGGCGCCAAAAACTTGTTGTCCGAATTCGATATTAACGATTTACGTGCAAGTATACACGATCAACAAGTAATAAAGTGATAAATAAAGTATCTTTCCCACAGAGAAATATTGCTAATAACTTCCAAGTACTAACTTTATATCAATTCAATTTTATTTAAACTATTGGAACTGAACTATGAAATTACTAAAATAAAACTAAATCCAAACTTTACATTCAAGGGCTGAATTTACCGGATAAAAGAACAAATGATTACAACTTTCCCAAATGCTTCGTATAAATCTTTCTAACTCTCTTTCCAGTCAATTAATCAAAATAAGTTGTTAACTGAGAACTCAAAGTTATTTATCAAACCTCTTCGGATAGTTAAATAAAATTATCTCTCCCAATTAAATTTATTATATTCCTATGCAAAACTAAGTTAGAATAGATTCATTAAATTCAAACTCTCATAAAAGTTACACACAAAATATAGGTATCTTCCTATCCTATACACGAACCCATCAATTCAATCTTAAGAAGAATTAGCTACACGCATGTCATCATATTCAAATTTAAACCTATAATTCATCTTCCAATTTCATCTAGGTTATCAAATTAATTGTTGGTCATACAATCATATATTAATCATAAAATATGACAAACAACTCATGTATGATTAATAGAACTAGAAACGAGAGTAGATCAATTTAACTAGACATTAAGCTCTGTTGCAATCTTAATAAAGATTTAGTTCATAATGTAATTGAAAAACATCATTCTCAAATTAAAAAACATCTTAGAAAATCAAAAAGTAAAAGTAAGAGAAAAGAATAAAAACTTAGTTGCAATCTTCACTTTCTCTCTAGCCTTCGATTCCGATTGTCTTCGTATCGCTTCCTTTGATCCTTGTCTTCAATTTTCTTTCAATCCCTTGGTTTTTCCAATTTTAGTAGCCCCCAAAATCAGAATATCCCTTCATAACTCAAACCCTAGCTTATATATAGCTTTAGAGTCCAATTTCGGGTAAAAAACAAGTCAACATTTGAGTCACAGACCAACACAAGCGCAGCTACGCCAAAAATGGTGCATGGGCACTGAAGTACTACCCTTGTTGGTGCAAGGGTGCTGGTTTTGGTGCAGAGAGAGCCCCCTCCCCCCCCCCCCCTTTTGGCCTAAAATGCCCTTTAAGCTTCCTCTTCAAAAATCCAACCTTTAGGCTCCAAATTGACATTCTTTCATCCCAAATGCTCATGATTCCTTCCAAATGATCATCCCTACACAATAACATCTAAACAAATAAAAAGGAACATAAAATAATTGAAAACTTACAATTTTATCAAACCGAAAATACTCAATTCGTAGGTATAAAACCCACTCATCAGGAGCCAAACTGCTATTAGCCAAGCTGGGGGGGGACCACGCGATTGTGAAAGGAAGCTCTTGATTTGAACAAGTAATTGCTGATAAGTAATTTCAGGCAATCCACTGAAGTAGTAAACAATTTCATTGAACTTTTTGGCTCATATCTTACCTTTTGATGCAAACAGGTTGTTTTGATGCAAACAGGTTGTTACACTTCCAATCACATCAAACATAATAATTACATTTACAGAAAGCGACACTTTCACAACAAAACAACATAGCACCTCCGACACAAAAATAGAGCACCCTCCATAGACAAACAGGGCACTCCTACTTACAGTAAATGCCACACCCAAGTGAAAATAAAAAATATCCAAGAATAGAACAGAGCAACCCATAATTCTGCCCTTGCTTTGCTTTATCGCACATTGGCAGATCATACCAAGCAAAAAATCCACACCCTCCAGCCTCTTACAATGCAATATTTTGTTAAATGCATTCAAAATCAAAAACTCAATCACAATAAAACTTATATAAAAAAATCTAGAACATCTTTTTTACCCCATATCTTTGACATCCAATGAACCTTCTTCCTGAGTTGGTATCAATCCATGAGGTCCTCATTTTTGCCTATTTGTCTACAGTAGCAAGGTGTTGCTACCATTCCAGCCATAATTGATCCCTTTCCTTTACATCCCCTCATTTTCTCCTTCTCTTCTCCTATGCTCTGTAACAGACAATGGGTCGCAGGGATATAACACATAACAGTTGGCGAGAATGTTTCCCTCCAAGAATGGGAGGTAAATGTCATATAAGCCCCTCACTTGTGGTCACACAGATGGCACATGACTTTGAACCGTCAAAATTGTGGACGACGTCAACGGCGGGGACTAGGTAAGTGCATATGTAATACAAGAGGGACCAAATTGATGAAATTAGAAGGTTATGGGCCAAAATGAGACAAAATGAATACTTTTGGGACCACGGCAGCAATTAACCTTAAGAAATATCACAATCCTTCATTCTGATGTACAAGAATTAGCCTCGATGTCTATCTTTTCCTAGAAATCACTCAGTAAAGAATACACTCAATTATTAGTGATTATCCCTTAGTTATTACATGTGATAAGAATATTTTTATCGAAGCAAATTAATAGCACTTGTAATATAAAAAGGTTATTTGAGCACAACTGGAATTTGGCATAATCTCATGAAAGAATATTAACACTATCAAACAACATTATCAACACTCCTCTTGTTAATGAATAGGTGAAAATCATATATGTGCATGCTTTCTAGAATCAAAAGGACTTTGTTAGGGTTATACTGTGGCTAAAGGTATTGAGTTTAAAGAAACAACGTCAAAGTAATTCAAAAAGCTGCCCTTTTTGATTTATGTATTACACATCTCTCATATTTTTCCCAAACTATTACACATCATATTTCCCAAACTATTACACATCATATTTCCCATTTTCCCTTTTTCTAATCCCATATTTGCAATTTCTTGGCGATTTTTTGTCTTTGTTTCATTTCTTTTCATTTTTCAATTTCTTTTTCTTTTCTTTCATAGATTCTTTTCTATTCCCTTTTCTTTTTCTAATCGTAACCATCATTTTTCTACCTTTTTTGTATAATGCCTTCTTCAAAAGTGATGAGTATAGAATATTGCACATCATGCATCCCTATTGCACCCAAATTACTTATTTTGTGGTGAAAATTGAGGAAAATTCACAATTAATGGAGATTTGTAGGTAAGGAGTATGTAAGGTCAAGTATAAAGCATCCCATCAAGTGCTTAAAGTCAATGAGGAAGAAAGCACCACTTAACAAATGGCTCAGAACCTCAAGGAACCAAGGAAATCCCAAAGCAGGACAAAACCTACTAGTAAAAGACAACCAAGACCTACCGGCAAAAGACTCAACACCTACCGGTAGAAAATGCTACTAGAAATATTCTACCTTTGCCTTGAAAAAGCTTACCAATAGAAAAGCTTACGCAAAAGAAACCTACCAGTGGGTTTTCTATGTTCTACAGGTACGTTTTGCCAAGATCTGCCAGACACCTTTTCACACGACTCCACCTACTCTATGGGCCCACCTCTTGTCCTCTAAACCATACCCTAACATGTTTGGCACTCCATAATGTTCTCCTAACCCTTAAATTCGTATTGGAAGTAAGAGAGTGGGGAGAAGCAAGAGAGAGAAGAAGGTGGTTGGGAAAGCATGGGAGGAGCATGCTTGGACTAAAATTGTTTTTTCAGGTGGACAACTTCTCTCCAATCATTCCAATTCAGTTCCCACATGCTGAGGGAGATAGGATGGGTGAAAAATGGAGAGTCTTACACCATTATTCAGTATTTACATGCTTTTAAAGGGAGAAGCTCCAAGGTTGAAGATGAAGTTTTAGAGAGATAATTTAGGTTTTTTGCATTTCCTTCATCATTTTCGTTGTAGTAAGCTTTATTTTACTTCTAATATTTTCTTATTTCACTCTAAACTCTTTTATTCAAGTTGTAATCAAGCTCATCTAAGTGTTCTTGTATTTCCATTTCTATATTTGGGTATTTTCTCTTCAATCTTTGTATTTTGGGTATAAATGACTTTGCTCTTGTGGTTTAAACCTTTTCTCGCATCAATACAAGTTTCATGTTTCATTTCACTACCATGTTTCTTTACATTATGTTGGTTCTTGCCTTTACTATGAGTAGCTAAACTTTGAGTTGGCTAATCTACGGGAAATTTCCTATTGGGTATGTGAAATCGATTCTCTTTCATTCTTCCTTGTAATGTAAAGTATTTGGTTTGACTAGGTTGAGTGCAGACGTTGTTGTAGGCTATTGATACACCATAGAATTGTCATGGGATATGCTTTTGTCCAACACAACCACATTAGTCCCTCACTTCCTATGAATCAATCAAACACCAAGACACCATTGGTTGAATGAATTGAGTTGATTTGACATTCCCATTGGAATGACTTTTATGGATTAGTCAACCTTTCTTTCTTACATCTTTCTCAAAACACAACTCACCAAAACACAATTCACAAGATTTTCCAATTTTCATTTCTTTAAAAATAACCCTTTGAAAACATTTGACTTTTCCTTCCCTAAGGAGACAACCTTGGAATACCCATTCCAAGTAAAACACAACATTGCAAGTCTCTCTACGCTTGGGAAGCACTTTTGCACACACACACACACACACATGTTTTTGTTCATCCACACATGATTTTTCCCATTTCTTGCATGGAACCCGAGGGAGAGTGACACTCACCAACTTCTATAAGCCATACACACATAGTCCGGGCTCGAGCTTTGGAGATTAGGGAAAATTACCATGCAAGGAGAAGGTGCACAAAAATTACATAATAAGGGTCAGATAAATATTTTTTTTGTGGCTCGGTTAATGCATGGGTTTAAGAAAAAAAATTTATACTTAGGATCAATCACGACTTACTGGGGATATAGTTTTACAAAAGAAATGGCTAAGGCTGAAAATAAAATGACAAATGGCTTAAGAACATTTTCCATAATTCATACTCCTGCATGATTTCTGTTTACAATTCAAGGAAAATTGCTAACCTTGTTATTCAACGAGTGCTTGTGACGTTCCTAAAAGTAGGAGTCCTTTTTCAACCATTGATCACCCGTGAACCTGCGGAAGTACCCATGATTGTCGCACAACCCGACATCACGTCAATAGCGTCCCCTTGATGGGGATCATAACCCACACTTGTAACCCGTGTATATTTTACCATTTGATCCAGCCAAGTTATGATATAGCACAATTTATCCTTATTTTATGGAAAAGTCCTACAAGTAGGTTTTGTCTAATAGACAAAGTTCTGCCTTTACAAGATCCTACTGGTAAATTTTGCCAACTGGATAGCGTTCTACCGGTAGGTCCTACCAGTAGATTTTGCCCAAATTTGACTATTTCACCTGTTTTTCATTTCCAATTCATTTCAAAACATATTATTTCCATCCAACCCATGTATAATGAAGATTTTCATATTACACAAGGTCCATACCAACTCTATCACATTCAGTTCCATGAATTCACATATCAAAAACAAAGTTTTCATAATCATTTACAAAAACTCAAAATAAAGCCACATCTCGGCTTTCCTCATCCTTAAGGTCCCATGCAAGGGCCTTCCTTCGGCGTGTATCTCGCACCTGAAATATTTTCCCAGTTAGGATAAGCCACGCCCAGTAGAATATTTCTTATAGAGGCTATTCCCCAACCTGAGTGTAGATGAAATGCTTACATATAACATTCAACACGGAAATAATCATTCCAATCAAGAATATGCAATTTAATGTTGGAATTCTACTATATCATGCCATGAAATGAGATTAGACTCACTCGTGCATTTGAACCCGAGCCTTCACCGGCTCCCACCATACAATGCAATGCCAATGTATGAAAAATCCACCATTGATTAATTACATCCAATGATCTTTTCGAAATAAAGTCATGTGCTTATGAAACCAAGTCATTGTTGGATGTTACACATCAAATGACTATTTTCTAGAATTTCACCTCAAGAGAGTGTACAAACTAGGTATTTTATAAAACAAAACCATTTTTCTTTATTGGGTAACGGATCTTTGGAGTCTCATTGCCGGTTTCGCATACCATTACACTTTTCCAGAATTTCACCTCAGGGGAGTGTATAAACCAGGTAGCCGGGTCTTGCACCCGAGGGAGAGTCTAGCCCTTCTTGGTATACCCGACACATATTTTTTATGCAACCATGCGACTCTATTGGATCTTCAATCCAACTATTCTAAGCCCACCCATCAACCACCAAGTATGGTGTTTGATCAAACCATGCACACTCACACACACCCACACCCATGTCTCATGCCCATGGATGTGATGCCTCCCTGCAAATGCAATGCAATGCACCATTGCAATATCAATGTCATACCCCATATGTAATGAATGTCATAAGGATGCTTTAACCACATATCTACATATTTTGAGGTAAATCATATCCCAAGCATATAATCATCATTATCCATCACAATGTCAATATATCAATAAACATATATCAACATTTTATACCCAAAAACAATCACAAGCATGTTATTAAATAAATCTTGTCAATAACACACTTCATTCACAAAGGCACAATATAAACACATAGTATGCCCACAAAATACCGATTTCCATGAAATTACTAAAGTAATTACCACATATCCATCCCAAGCTAGGAATTTATTTTAAATTATTTCTATACCCATTTTCAATACTCATTTCATCATTTTCACAACAAGAGGCAAGTGATATATAACTCTATCAACCTACCCATTCCATATAATCACCCTATGTTAAAAAATAAACCAAAGTAGTAAGGAACCCTACCTCTTGAAGCATAAAAATGACGTTAAGAAACTCCAAGACCCCAAAAAAGAGCAAGAATCCATAGCTTCCAAAAATCCCGTTCCTTCACCTTTGATAAAATCCGCACTTTTTGGTATAGCCGCGTAGCCCTGGTCAAGAAGATCGACTTTAATTCTTGGCTCGAGTTGATTTGGACACCCGAGCTCCATAGATTGTAGAGGGAAATGGAGAACCCAAGCTTTTTTCCCCTCTTCCTCTCACACATTAGAACCAGTTGATCAATAGGGGAAGAAATCAGATTTTTTTCCCTATTTATACCATTTATTTACTTGACCCACAACGCGCCACACGTCCCTTGATGAGTGGGTTTTATACCTACGAATTGAGTATTTTTGGTTTGATGAAATTACAAGTTTTCAATTATTTTAGGTTTCTTTTTATTTATTTTGTGTGTTTTGATGTTATTTCGTAGGGATGATAGTTTGGAAGGAATCATGATCATTTGGGAGGAAACAAGGTCAATTTGGAGCCTAAAGATTGAATTTTTGGAAGAGGAAGCTAAAGGGCATTTTAGGCCTAAAAGGAGGGGCACGCCCCTGCACCATTTTGGGCGTCTCTACACCCATATACTGTCCAAATGGCTCCCCCGCACTAATTTTTGGCGCAGCTATGCTTGTGTTGGTCCGTGACGCGAATTTTGACTTGTTTTTTACCCGTAATTGGAATCTAAAGCTACATATATGCTAGGGTTTGTGTGGGGATGAGATATTCTGAGTTTTGGGGGCTGAAAACATCTGAAAAGACCAAGGAATTAGAATAAAATTGAGGACAAGAAACGAAGGAATCGACACAAAGAAGATTGAAGTTGAAAGCTAGAGAAAGGTTGAAGATTGCAACTAAGTTTTCATTCTTTTCTCTTACTTTTATTTCTGGATTTTCTAAGATATTGTTCAATTTTAGAATGATATTCTTCAATTACATTATGAACTAAATTCTTATTAAGATTGAAACGGAACCTAATGTCGAGTTAAATTTATCTAGTCTCATTTCTAGTTCTATTGATCATACATAAGTTGTTTGTCATATTTTGTGCTTAATATATGATTGTGTGGCCACCAATCAATTTGATAACCTAGATGAAATTGGAAGTTGAATTCTAGGTTTAGATCCGAATATGATGTCATACGTCTAGTTAATTCTTCTTAGGATTGAATTGCTGGGTTTGTGTATAGGATAGGAATATACCTATATGTCGTGTATAACTTTCATGAGACTTTGAACTTAATGGATCTATTCCAAATTATTTTGCATAGGAATATAGTAATTTAATTGGGAGAAATAATTTTATCTAACTATCGGAAGAGGTTTGATAAATACTTTGAGGTCTCAGTTAACAACTTTTTTTGATCAACTAACAAGAAAGAGAGTTAGAAAGATTTATGCAAAGCATTAGGGGAAGTTGTAATATCAAACTTCTTTTATCCGGTAAATTCAATCATTGATTATTAAATTTAGGTTTAGTTTTTAGATAGTGAATTCATAGTTTAATTCCAATTGTTTAAATAAAATTGAATGGATATAAAGTTAGTACTTGGAAGTTATTAGCAATATTTCTCCGTGGGAACGATACTCTACTTATCACTTTATTACTTGTTGATTGTGTATACTTGCACTTAAATTTTCAATATCATCCCTCTTTTTCCCCAGGTCTATTTTTGCCCCGAAATGATTAAATTTCATCCCGGTTTAAGTTTAAAAAATTTTTATTTTAAATTGCCTCAAATTATAATCCAACTTTCAAAATGTTTTTAAAATTTCATTTTTTGGTCACCCAAGATTCGACTACCTCGTAAAACGCAAAACATTCAACTATCTTGCAACTCGACGAAAATTGACAAGGTAACTAGATTTCGAGAGATAAATCCAACAGTGAGGTCTGTTTCGTCATTCGAGTTCAAAAAAAATTCAGGTTTTCAACCCGTATCGTGATGGTAAATTACCATTTTACCATTTTTCATAAAAAGTTTAAATGTACCCGAATTTTTCATTCTTCCCCCCTTAAAAGAATTTCATCCCCGAAATTCACACAAACGTACAAACTTAACCGCATGCATATGCAATATTAATATTACACTTAAAATTATAGAAATGTACCTCCATCCTCGAACAAGAATGAATAATTGGCACGTATGGTGTCCTCACGCTCCCATGTCGCCTCCTCCATACCTCGGTGCTGCCACAACACATTCACTAGCCTTATAGTCTTGCCTCACAAAACTTGCTCTTGGCTATCCATGGTACGCATCGGTCCCTCTTCGAAGGTCCCATCCGCATCAACAATCAACTCACCTCAACCCACTACATGTGTCGAATCTAGAGTATACTTCCAGAGTATAAAGACATGGAACACCGCGTGAATACCTAATAAATTTGGCAATAACGCCAATCTGTAAGCCACTATACGCACTATCTTGAGTACCTCGAAGGGCTCGATAAACCTCGACAATAGCTTTCCTTATTTTTTGAACCTGACCACTCCTCTCTTAAGCATCACCTTCAAGAAGACGTAACATCCCACCTCAAACTCTAGAGGTCGCCACTATCTGTCGGTGTAGCTCTTTTACCGGCTCTGATCCTTGGGAAAACGCTTCTCTATCAAGTCTACCTACTCTGAGGTGTCTTTGATCAAATCCTGACCTTTAGAGGGTCTCTCTCTCACCTCTGTCCAGCACACCGGAGAACAACAAGGCCTCCCACATAGTGCCTCACAGGGTGCCATCTGAATGCTCGCCTAATAACTGTTGTTGTAGGCAAACTCCACTAAGTAAATTCTCTTCCCAACTACCCTTGAGATCTAGGGCACATGCCCAAAGCATGTCCTCTAATTTCTGGATGGTCCTCTCAGATTGACCATCCTTCTGGGATGAAAAGTTGTGCTCATCATCAACTGTGATCCCATAGCCCGTTGGAAACTCTACCAAATGTGAGTTGTAAACTTGGGATCTCAATACGATACAATAGATACAGGTACTCCATGCAACTAGACAATCTCTTGTATATACATGTAGAATTCCTCAAGTGTGAAGGTTATCCACATTGCCAAAAATTGTACCGACTTCTTAAACTGGCCCATTATCACCCACACCGCGTCATATCCCCGCGATGTTCATGGCAAGTGGGTCACAAAATCTATCATGATATGCTCCCACTTCCACTCAGCCATCTCCAAAGGCTGGAGCAACCCCATTGGTCTTTGGTGCTCAACCTTGACCTACTGACACATGAGACATCGTCTGACAAAATTCTCAATGTGTCTCTTCATTCTGCTCCAATAATACTAGCGACGAAGACAATGGTACATTTTTGTGCCACCTAGATGCATAGCAAATCAAGAGCAATGGAACTCCCTAAGAATCTCCTCTCTCAAATCTGCTAAAACACCTTGAGCCTGATCCTTGTGGTGTAACCCAAACTATCCCATAGTCTTGAGCATTTGTCACTCCCGGGAAGCCACACTAGCCAAAACTCCTTGTGACTTCCGGCTGAGTGCATCAACCATCACGTTTACCTTACCAGGATGGCAGTGCAAAGTGAAGTTGTAATCCTCTAAATACTGCATCCACCTACGTTGCCTCATGTTGAGGTCACGCTATGTAAAGATGTACTTCAGACTTTTGTGGTGTAAAAACACCTTGAACTGTTCACCATATAAATAGTGGCGTCAAACCTTCAATGCAACGATAATGGCCGCCAACTCCATGTCATGCGTAGGGTAGTTTTGCTCGTGGTTCTTTAATTGTCGAGAACCAAAAACCACCACTCTCCCAGACTGCATCAATACATATCCAAGTCCGTCTCTAAAGGCATTACAGTACACTGTATACATATGTCCCCTCTCTTGGACTATCAAAATAGGAGTTAAAGTAAGCCTCCTCTTTAACTCCTTGAATGCCTTATCGGACGATTCATTCCACTCAAACTTGACCCCCTTCTGAGTCAATCTCATCATAGGTGCAGCTAGTCGAGAGAAATCCTCAATGAATCTTTGATAGTACCCTGCCAGTCTCAAGAAACTATGTATCTCAAAGACTAACTTTGGCCTCTCCCAACTCATGACCGCCTCCACCGTCTCTGAGTCCATGGATACACCCGAAGCCAACACCACGTGTCCCAAAAATTTTACCTCTATAAGCCAAAATTCATATTTGCAGAACTTGGCGTATAACTGGTGATCTCTCAAAGTCTACAGAACAATCCTCAAGTGACCTTCATGCTCCTCCTCAAACTTGGAGTAGATCATGATTTCATCAACAAACACTACAATAAATGGATCTAAATAGGGTTGGAACACTCTATGCATTAGATCCATGAATGCCGCCAGAGCATTCATCAATCCAAATGGCATCACGATGAACTCAAAATGCCCACACAACATTCTAAATGCCGTCTTAGGGATATCTGTCTCCCTAATCCTCAACTGATGGTAGCTAGTGCGAAGATCTATCTTGGAGTAGACCCGCACTCTCCTCAATTGCTCAAATAGATCATTAATCCTCAAAAAAGTGTACCTAATCTTGATAGTGGCCCGATTCAACTGTCGATAGTCTATACACAATCAAAGGGTCTTGCCCTTCTTCTTGACAAATAGCATCGGAGCACCCCAAGGTGAAGTGCTCGGTCTAATAAAACCTTTGTCCAATAATTTTTACAATTGAACCTTTAGTTCTTGCAACTCTACTAGTGTCATTCTTAGTGGAGTTATAGAAATAGGTGATGTACCCAGATGCAACTCAATGCTAAAGTCTACATCCCTATATGGTGGTAATCCCAATAGTTCGTCTAGAAAAATGTCCTCATACGCACAGACAACCTGAGGTAAACCCAACTCCTGTCTCATTTCATCCTCCAAAGTGAGGCTCGCAAGCCAACCTATCAACTACCCGTGCCATCGAGAGTCATACATGGCTTTGGACAAAGCTTCATGCTTTTTTCCCTGAAATTTGAAACAAATGCCATCCGGTGTGTAGGCAGTTACCCTCTTCTGATCGCAATCAATGACTACCCAATGTGCCACCAATCAGTCCATCCCAAGGATGACATCGAGCTCCGACATGTCCATGACCTTAAGGTCCACAGAGAGTAGGATCCTTGAGATGTCTAACTCACAACCCCGACATATCTAATCAACACACACCCTAGCTCCTAGGGGTGAATTCACATACAATGGCTCTTTCAAGATATCAACCTCTAAGCCCAAATCTCTCACACATGATGCAGAGATGAATAAATGCAATGCACCAGAGTGAAATAACACCCTAACCAATAAGGGAGAGAGTAGAAATGTATTGTAAATGACAGAATGATCTCCTAGTTCAGTCTGAGGTATGATGGCATTGACACACCCCTAGGTCCCTGAAATTCCAACTTGCAAGCTCTGTCCTTAGCCTTAACCCATGCCCTAGCCCATCTGGCTTGACTGTAAAGTCCCCACTTGTGAAGTGGTAGGGGCCTGTGTAGCACTCTAAAACTGATAATGGCTTCCTTAGCCCATGGTGGGGTAGGGCGGAACACAGTAAGTCTATGGTTGCCCCATCAACGATTAGGACTGAGATGTCCCATAACTCTGGAATCCCTACCTCTGAGGATAACCCTGCTTCCTATGACCTGTTTGGTGGCAATAAAAACATGCTCGTGGGCCGGCTTGGCTGGAAGCCCTAAAGTGTCTCCTGCCTTGGGAGGATTGACCTTGGCCTTGGCCTTGTCCCATATCCTGGCTCATCTGGCCTAGTTACGGAGTACTTGGACATGAAGGACTAGGTGCTTGTACAGTACCCTGTAGTTGGGACAAATCTCGCTGGTCCCTAATAAGGCAGGGAGGAATAACTTGTGCTTCTGTAAGTCCCATTGATGACTGGGATTGAGACATCTTAGAACTCCGTGAGCTTCGTCTTAAGGGACAATCCTTCCTCACATGACCCGGTTGTTGACAACAGAAACATGTCCTCTGGCCTACTTGAAACGTGCCCTTAAATTTCTTCTCTCCTTGGGACAAATGATTTTGGGCTTGACTCTGCCCCTATGATTCCTGTGGGTTGGATGTCCTATTCTTTTTCCATGAACTTTGGTGACCCATGGAACTTAAACTCCTTTGGATGGCTTGAGCCCCTTGGTTCATATTGGGCCTTGCCTGTGCTAGGTTAGTAGTCATCGTACCCATAGCCTCTATAATGATTTGTTGGTCAAAGGCCGATGGTGGCTGGTTGTCATTTCGCCTACCTTCTTGGCCGCATCCTCTCCCTCCGCTTGCCATCTACACCCATGTCAAATAGCAATAGAGTACTAATTTAGTATCCCAAAGTAGGGACCAACTTTGAAACTCTGAGATTCATCTCCTTGTCTCCCTAGTAGAGCTTATGCCACCCACTAGTAAACCTTTACACCTAGAACCATCCCATTCCCTTGTTTTTTGACCCCCAAAGGTTATGTTTTCTAACCCTAGTGTCTCTATTCCACATACATTTTACCATGCATATCATTCACATAACATGTATCATATTTAAAGCATATAGCATGAAATGCAAAATGAATGCAATGGTCTAGACCCATGCCCCACGAAGCCCTAGGTAAATCGTATACCTAATCTCTAATACCAAGTTGTGATGCCCCTAAAAATGGGGGTCCTTTTTCAACTGTTGGTCACCGATCAACTGATGTAAAACCTAGAAAATTTTGAATTTTTTCTGAAAAAGGGTAAAATAGTAATTTGCCACTAATATGTGAGTTTTAAATGCATATTTCTATAGAGCTCAGATGGAGCAATGGACTTCACCGTTGAATTTGTATTGCAGAATTGAGCTATCATGTCAATTTTTATCAAATTTTGAGATAGTCGAATTTTGCACATTTTTTGAGACAATTGGGTGACAAATAAACTTTCAGAGGTCCCCAAAAATAAAAATTATAAAATTTTCTTATAATTAAATAAAAGTTCAAATAAAATTTATTTAAACTGAAATCGAAATTTAATTAAGTCACTTCGGGTTAAAAATGAACCCAGAAATGATAAACGTGTAGAGCAATATGGACCGCACAATTAAAAGTATAAATAGGAGCAAAATATCTGAAAATTCAGATATTCTTTCCCATTTCGCCGGCTATGTTCAAACGTTGAAGGGAGAGAGGAGAAAAATTATTTTTTTCCAGCTTCCACCAATTTCTAGAGTTTTGTTGGTCGAAATTCGTCAGACCAAGAATTAAAGTTGGTCTACGCGACAAGAGATACGTATACGTACCAAGAACGAGGGATTTCAATGCAGATCCAAGAGGAGAATTTGGAGAAATCAAGGATTTCGGGCTTGGTTGGTGTTCTAGAGGAGCCTACCATTCATCTCATGCTCCAAGAGGTAGGGGTTCTCCTACTTTGGTTCACTTCTACCCTAGGATGTTTTATGAAATGGTTAAGGGTTTGGAATAGCCTAAGTCACTTTACTATGGTTAAGCAAAAGAGGAAATGGATATAGAATTGGCCTAGACCAAATCCTAGCAAAGTTCGGTATTGGGGAAGTATTTGTGTAATCCCTTGAAACTTGACACTTGAGCATGCTATGTGGTTTATAGTGTAATCCCTTGAAACTTGATACTTGAGCATGCTATGTGGTTTAAAAAGTTTGTACATTAAGTGTGTTGTTAACATGCTTATGAGATGGGTTGGAAGGAAATGTTAATATGTGTTAATTGATGTATTAACATTATGACAATTTATGGTAATTATATGCGTTGATAGAAATTGCCATGACATACGTAAGATATGTGGTTAAATGGCTCGTGTGGTATTTTTTACATAAGAGCATGACATTGATTAAGCAATGGTGCATTACATTGCATTTACACGGGAAAAATGCAACCATGGCCATGAGTATGGGTGTGTGTGTGCGCATGGTTGGATCAATCACCATACTTGGTGTTTGATGGTGGGCTAGGGAAAGTGGGGTTGAATATCCTACTAAGTTGCACGGTTGCATACATGAAAAACTTGTGTCGGGTATAGCAATAAAGGATAGATCCCCCTCGGGTGTAAGGGCCGGCTACTGGTTTATACACTTCCGAGAGTGCAAGTCCAAAAAAATGTATCGGTGTGTGGAGCCGGCAGTGCAACACCAAAAGTCCACTACCTAAATAAAGACACATGGTTTTTGGTTATATAAACGATTCATTTGATGGGAAACATCTAGAACTGAATTGGTGTTTATAAACACATGAGTTTTGTTTCAAAATGATCTTTGGATGTATTTCATCAAAGATAAATGTTTTACACCCATGCATTGCATAGTTTTGTGCAAGCCGGAGTAGGCTTGGGCAAAAGAAATGCATAAATGAGTCTCATCTCATATCATGGCATGACATGGAGGAATTTCATCTTGAATAACATGTTTTTGGATGAAATGGAATTATGTTTGTGATTGTTGCATGAGACCATTGCATGTGCACTTAGGTGGGGAGTAGCCTCTATAGGAAATATTCTACTAGGCGTTTACTCACCCTATACGGGAAACATTTCAGGTGCGGGGTTAACACCAATGGAGAACTCGCACTCGGGGCCTTGAGGGTGAAGAAAAGCAGGTTTGTGACTTTTGAAGACAAGTTTTTGTAAACCTTAGGTTTAATTTCCATTTTTATATGTAATCATGTAAATGGTTTGTAATAGAACTTGTAGATATCAAGTTTTATGCGATAAACATCATTATATATGTTTGAAATGATGTTGGGGTGGTTTGGAATGGATTGGACATGAAAAATAGGTGAAATGGACAAAATTGGGTAGAGTGTACCAGTACTATGTACCGGTGTCGTATGGTCCAGAAGACAGAGCGTACCCGTACGCTTTTCCAAATTTTAAAACTATTGTGCTATGCCTTTGAACTTTTGTTCCTTGGTTCCAAAGATACAAATGAACATTAAATGAGATGTATTGGGGTATATTGAACCTTGGTTGGATTAATTAATTTGAAGAACACGGGTTACACGTGTGAGTTAAAATCCCAGGTAAAGGGATACTATTACGTGATGTCGGATTATGCGGCACTCACGGATATTTTTGTAGGTTGATGGTGGTCAACGGGACCCCCAGATCTAGGGGCGTCACAGTTTGGTATCAGAGCTTAGGCCATATATCTTATATAGGCCTTGTGGAGAATGAATCTATTACCTTCTTTTGTGAGAATGGAAGGGGTTTAGAGTCCATGGTGTTCTAGACCATTACATGATTGTACATTTCATCTTATGTGCTTAAATTTTGTTATATGATTACGTGCTATGTGATTATGTGAATAATATACATGGTAAAATGTATATGGAAAGGGACACTAGGATTAGAAAACATAACCTTGGGAGTCGGAAAAGAAATGAACAGGATAGTTCAATGTATAAATGTCTACTAGTGGGTGGCGTAGACTCCACTAGTGAAACAAGGAGATAAAGCTAAATGTTTCAAGTTTGGTCCCTATCATGGGATACTAAATAAATGCTTTATTGCTATCTGGCATGTGTGTAGATGGCAACTATAGGAAGGGGACTTCAGGGTGGACGGAACAATAAAAAACCACCACTGGCTTTTGACCAACAAGCCTTAGTGGAGGATATTGGTATAGCGACTGCTACCATAGCACAGGCTAGTGCTACGGTAACCACTATTGCAGAGACTGGTGCAAGTGGGGGACAAGGAGGCTCAAGCAACCTCCATAAGTTCAAGGCACATCAGCCTCTGAGCTTCATGGGAGGGGCGGATCCTATGGTGGCTGACCATTGGTTCAGGTAGGTGGATAAGGTATTGAGGGCTATGGAGATCACCTCCGACACCACTAAGATAACCCTAGCAACATTTTAGTTGGAGGAAGAATTCCAAGTGTGGTGGGATTGGGTGAAGGACTCCAAGAACTTGGAGGCTATGACTTGGGTAGAGTTCAAGGAGCTCTTCATAGGAAAGTACTTCCCGGCGGCTGCTAGGCATGCAAAGGCCCTGGAGTTTTTAGACTTGAGACAAGGAACGATGTTAGTGATGGAATACGTGGCTAAGTTCATGGAATTAGCACATTTAACCGACGATTACGTGGCCACAGATTTGGCCAAGCTGAGAAAGTTTGAGGATGGTTTAAAGTTGTCATCTGAGGCAAAATTGTGGGTCTTCTTTTGCAAGACTTGGACTCGATGGTCACCACAGCTATGGCCATTAAGAGGGAGGTAGAAGATGCACGGAACATCTAGGAAGCGGGTGTTAAAGATAAGAAGAATGAGGGTCAATCCTCTTCTTCTAATTCGGGAAAGAGACAGAGGACTTTTGCTCCTCAAGGACAGGGCCGCAGTCATCAAGGCCAAGGCCAGGGTCAATCCTCCTAAGGCGGGAGACACTTTAGGGCTCCCAGCCAGGCAGGCTCATGGGCATGTTTTCATTACCACCAGCGGGGTCACATGACAATGGGATTGCCCTCAGTGGCAGGGATCCCAAGATTACGGGTTATCTCAATCCTATACTTCAGTAGAACAACCACAGACACAATACATTCCTCCCTACCCCACCATGGGCTAGGGGATCCAATATCAGTTCTAGGGTGCTACACAGGCCCCTACTACTTCATGAGCGGGGACACTGCAATTAGGCTAGATGGGCTAGGGCATGGGTCGGGGTTGAGGACAGGGCTCACAAGCTAGAAGTTCAGGAACCTAGGGTCGTGTCTACGCCATGGTGCCACAGACTGAGCTGGCAGATCAATTGATTATACATGGTACATTTCTACTCTCTCACTTATGGGTTAGAGTATTATTTGATTCTAGTGCATCGCATTCTTTTATTATTGCATCTTGTGTGAAAGGTTGGGCTTAGAGGTTGAGACCTTAGAAAAGTCGTTGCATGTGAGTTCTCCCCTAGGAACTAAGGTGAGAGTTGATCAAATATGTCTGGGCTGTGAGTTAGAGATCTTGGGGATTTTACTCACCGTAGACCATAGGGTCATGGACATGTTAGCGTTTGATGTCATCCTCAAGATAGATTAGTTGGCGGCACATCAGGTCATCATTGATTGTGATCGGAAAGGGTCACTGCTTATATGCCTGATGGTGTTTGTTTTAAGTTCTAGTGGAAAAATAGTGATGCTTTACCCCAAGCCGTGTATGATTCCCGATGGCACAGGCAATTGATGATTGGCTAGCTAGTCTTACCCTGGAGGACTAAGTGAGACAGGAATTGGGTCTACCTCGGGTAGTTTGTGAGTATGAGGATGTTTTTCTAAATGAACTATCAGGATTACCTCCACATAGGGATGTAGGCTTCACCATTGAGTTGCATCCTAGGACATCGACTACTTCTATGACTCCACATAGGATGACGCTAGCTAGGTTGCAAGAAGTCAAGGTCTAATTGCAAGAATTATTGGACAGGGGCTTTATTAGACCGAGCACTTCACCTTGGGGTGCTCCGGTATTCTTTGCCAAGATGAAGGACAAGACCCTTCGACTGTGTATAGATTATCGCAGTTGAATCAAGTTACTATCAAGAATAGATATCCTTTGCTCGATGACTTGTTTGATCAGCTGAGAGGAGCGCAGGTCTAGTCAAAGATAGATCTCCTCACCGGTTACCATCAATTGAGGGTTAGGGAGACAGTTATCCCTAAGACGGCGTTTAGGATGCGGTATGGGCATTTCGAGTTCACAGTCATGCCTTTTGGATTGACGAATGCTCTAGCGACATTCATGGATCTTATGCATAGGGTGTTCCAACCCTACCTAGATCAATTCGTCGTGGTTTTTGTTGACGAGATCTCGATCTACTCCAAGTCTGAGGAGGAGCATGAGAGTCACTTGAGGGTTGTTCTCTAGACATTGAGAGATCATTAGTTGTACGCCAAGTTTAGCAAGTGTGAATTTTGGCTTATGGAGGTGAAATTTTTGGGACATGTAGTGTCGACTTCGGGTGTATCCTTGAACCCGGCGAAGATTGAAGCAATTATGAATTGGGATAGGCTGAAGTCAGTCTTCGAGACACGCAATTTCTTGGGATTGGCAAGAACTATAGGAGGTTCATTGAGGACTTCTCTCGATTAGCTACTCCTATGACGAGATTGACTCGGAAGGAGGTCAAGTTTGAGTGGAATGACTCGTGTGAGAAGGAATTCCAGGAGTTGAAGAGGAGGCTTAACAACAGCTCCTATTCTGATAGTTTTAGAAAGGGGACAAAGGTACACAGTGTATTGTGATGCCTTGAAGGACGGACTCGGTTGTGTATTGATGCAGTTCGGGAGGGTGGTGACTTATGGTTATCAGCAGTTAAAGAATCATGAGCAGAATTACCCCACGCTCGACATGGAGTTAGCGGTCATTGTCTTTGCCTTGAAGGATTGGCGCCACTATTTATAAGCTGAGCAGTTCGAAGTGTTTTTGAACCACAAGATTCTGAAGTACATCTTTACACAATGGGACCTTAACATGAGGCAACGCAAGTGGATGAAGTTTCTTGAGCACTATTACTTCACTTTGCATTACCATCCCGGTAAAGCAAATGTGGTGGCTGATGCACTCAGTCGAAAGTCACAGGGATTCTTGGCTAGTGTAGCTTCCCGGGAGTGGTAGATGCTCGAGACTATGGGATAGTTTGGGTTACACTATAGAGATCAGACTCGGGGTACTTTGGAAAGTTTACTTGTTTTATAAAGTATTCATTTGATGGGAAACATCCAACAATGAATAGGTTTTATAAACACAATGACCTGTATTTCAAAAATGATCATTGGATGTATTTCATCAATGACAAATGTTTTACACATATGCATTGCATTGTGTTATGAGAGTCGGTGAGAACTCGGGTTAAAGTGCATGAGTGAGTATCATCTCATATCATGACATGAGATGGTAGAATTTTCACATTGAACTACATGTTCTTGTTGGAATAGATATTGGTTGTGGATTGTTGCATGTGCACATTTCATACGCACATAGGTGGGAAGTAGCCTCTGTAGGAATTACTCTACTAGGCGTGACTCACCCTATATGGGGAAATATTTCAGGTGCGGGATATACACCGGTGGGCGGCTCTCATTCGAGGCCACAAGGGTGAAGAAAGCCAACTTGTGGATTTTATAACTCCTTTTGTAAACATTTTGGAGCAAACTAGTTTTGACATGTAATTTTATGTAAGAGAGTTGTAATTGAACTCATATGGACTGTTTTTAATATAACCTTGCATGTTTTTATATGAGTATGGATGAATGAACTCAGTGTGGTCAATTTTTACTCATGAATGGACCCGGTGCGGTCATTGTGTTATATCGGGCCTTGGATGGGTCGTGTTAATGTATACTGTACATGTTGGGTTTTGAGTAGAACTCCCCGTACAAAGGAGACTTTGACCAAATTTTGTTAAAATAAGGACCCCCAATTTTTGGGGTGTCACAAGTACAAAGTTTCTTGGGTTGAGCAGGTTACTACCAGAGGTTTGTGGAAGGGTTCTCAAAACTAGTGATGCCCATAACCTGCCTTACAAAGAAGGGGGAAAGATTCTTGCGGACTCAAGCATGTGAACTAGCCTTTTGCACATTAAAGGAGAGGTTGACAACAGCTCTTGTCATCATTATTCCGAGCAGTGGGAAAGGATACGATGTTTACATCGATGCTTCATTACGACGCTTAGGATGTGTGCTAATGCAAGGAGGTAAGGTAGTTGCTTATGGCTTGAGACAACTAAAGGTTCATGAGCAGAACTATCATACTCATAACTCGGAGCTTGCCACTGTGGTTTTTGCTCTTAAGTTGTGGAGGTGTTACCTATATGGAGAAAAGTTTCAAGTGTTCTAATATCATAAAAGCCTTAAGTATATCTTCACACAGAAAGACTTGAATATTCGACAAAGAAGGTGGATTAAATATCTAGAGGACTACGATTTCACACTCAACTACCATCCGGGGAAGGCTAATGTAATAGCATATGCACTTAGCCAAAATTCTCGAGGCGAAATCAATGTTCTTACGGTTCATAGGTGGAATATGATTGATGTTTTGGAGGAGTTTGATCTATTTGTGGATAGACAGGAAGATCGACCATGCTTATTTACTCTTGTAGCGTAACCAATTCTTCGACAAAGGATTATGGAGTTGCAACAATTAGATACTGAGTTGGGAACAATCCAGGGTAGATTGGAGAGGAACGAGACTATTGAAAATTAGTCGATGTAAGATGATGAGTTATAGTTTCGTGGAAGACTATGTGTACCAGATAATGACCAATTAAGGGAAGAAGTGTTGGGTGAGTACCATCGTTCAAAATTCTCCATACATCCGGGTAGTACCAAGATGTATAGGGACATGAAGCGACAATATTGGTGGAAAGGGATGAAACAAGATGTGGCTAAGTACGTTTCAAAGTGCGCAGTATGTCAGCAAGTGAAGATTAAGCATCGAACGCCCGGAAGAGTACTATAGTCCTTGCCTATCGTAAATGGAAGTGGAATCACATCACCATGGATTTCATGTCTGGGTTTTGCCCAGACTTCATGAGGGCATAATGTCGTATGGGTCATTGTTGATAAACTCACCAAGTCCGCTCATTTCTTGAGTATGAAGACCACTGACTCCTTAGAGACCTTGAGCAAGCTTTATATCTATGAGATTGTGAGATTACATGGAGTTTCACTCTCTATCGTTTCAGATCGTGATTCTCGATTTGTGGCACAATTCTGGAAAAGTCTACAACGAGCTATGGGGATAGAGTTACATTGTAGCAGCACCTTTCATCCTCAAATGGATGGCCAATCCGAGAGGGTGATGCAGATTTTGGAGGACATGTTACGTGCATGTGTGTTGGACTTCAAGGGAAGTTGGAGTGATTATTTGTCATTGGTGGAATTTGCATATAACAACAGTTTTCAATCAAGCATCGGCATGGCACCTTATGAGGCATTGTATGGAAAACCATGTAGGTCCCCGACTTGTTGGTTGGAAGCTGGAGAAAGTAGCTTGTTTGGGCCAGAAATTGTTCGGGAGACTATGGAGAAAATTTAACTCATCCGGGATAGACTACGCACAGCACCAAGTAGACAGAAAAGCTATATGGATAGAAGACGAAGACCATTAGAATTCCAAGAGGGGGACTATGTGTTCCTCAAGGTGTCACCCAAGAAGGGAGTGTTTAGATTTGGCAAGAAGGAAAAATTAGCTCCAAGGTACATCGGACCCTTTGAAGTGATCAAAGCGGTGGGTAAAGTGGCGTATCAACTTCGGTTACTTGCCCAGTCGTCAAGGGTGCATGACATGTTCCATGTTTCAATGTTAAGTAAGTGTCAATCAGATACAACGCATGTCATGGGTTTGGAGGATATTGAAGTTCAAGATGGAGCAACATATGAAAAATAACCGGTGAAGATTCTTGATACCAAGGAGAAGGTGCTTCGCAATAAAGTAATCCAACTGGTGAAAGTCTTGTGGCAACATCACGGGATGGAGGAAACTACTTGGGAATCAAAGTTGGAGATGCTAGAGAAGTACCCTCATTTGTTTACTACCTGAGGTAAGTTTCAAGGACGAAACTTTCTTTAAGGGGGGTGGATTGTAAACCCCTACATGTTTATCTTGATATAGCAATGTTATTATTTTTGAAATGCTAATATATGTGATAATGTATGCATAAACTATGTGGATTGTAAGAGTAGAAATAAAAATGTTAGTTGAGGTAATGGGCATGCTGTAGAAGTTTGGAAGTATTTCGGAGTGAAAATACATTTTAGACAAAATTTGGGTAGAAAGGATATTGGACACTACCTAGTATTTGGATCATAAAGTTTTATTAAGATGTCCATTTGATCTGAAATTTTGACAGTAGATATCAGACTTCTAGAGCTACAAAAGTGTATTTCATGAACATTTTCCACATCGACCTCTAAATAGGTCAAAACTTCACTGGAAATTTTAGAAGAAACTGGGAGGACGTTCGAACGTGAATGGACGTTTGAACGACAGTAAGTCCTAGTACTTTGATGTTTGCAGAGCTTTGATGGAAATGCAAAAGTATTGGGAGCAACTAATGTTTGAACACCAAGTGAAGTTCGAACATGAATCAATAATTTGCACTATTGATGTTCGAACGCCAAAGTGACGTTCAAATGTGATTTACAGATTCTGAGTTTCAGAATCGCGCATAGGAGGTCATTTCTCACCCTATAAATACTTAAAGGCACCCTCTTTAGCCCCATTTCAACATTTTTAACCCTAGAGAGGCTTAGAGAGGAAGAAATAAGGGGAAAAACAAAAGATTCAAGGGTTGATTCAAGTTAGGAAAGATCAAATCTTCATCTTCTTCACTCAAAACTAAGGAAGCAAGGTAGGGGTTTCCTTCCACTCTTGTACATGGAGGCTAGGGTTATATCTATGTATATTTTCCTTCAAGATCCTATGTATATATACCATGAAATCATTGATTCGTGATATTCTTGCAAATATTACCATATTTTAAACAAAGCTACGTTAGATAGCCATGAAATCTTATTTTCTTGTCATAAAACCCTCGTTTTCAAGAGGAATGGATTCTTCTCTTGATTTTTCTTTTGTTCTTGATTTAAAAACTCTAGTGTTTGGTAGTGAAAAATAAAATAGTATTTTTAATGATCTCTTGCATATTTTCTTAAATTGTTCCCTTGGAATATTACATGTGAAATTTGAGGATTTTTGGATTTTGCTTGTGATTTGAGGTATTGGGTTGTGTTGTATCTCTTGTGGATGTGTGAATGACCATGGGTGGCCGTTGACCGGATATCGTAGAGTGGATTAGATGCATTTTCTTACTCTGTGTGGGTTTGAAAGTTCCCTATCGTAATGGGGTTGGTGCCTTGCGATGACCAAACCACTAATCGCTCACGTGAAATCGAGGCTGAGGGTTAGTATACTACTCCTGCGTTGGATCATCCCTATCAATGCGTTGGTATACGCCCTTCCTAAAGATTGGATATCCTTTCGAGGATTGGGTTTGTGTGTGTGGGCTAAGATATTCTCGATGTGTTTATTCATGCGATGTCATACATTATAACTGAGATACAAGTACAAATACATATACATAATGTTGTGAAAGATATACATTGTGATTTGATATATATTGTCAGTAATGGTACAAGTTGTGGGTTATTGGTAAGGTTGTGGAAATGTTTTAATGTTGGAATTGATTTTACTTCTTCATTTTATATATCGAGATTGTGTAAACTTGAGATCGAATGTCATTGTTTTCTTTCAAAGGTTATATATGATATTTGTGAAATGAGACTGACTTGTTTGATATGTTTTCAAAATCTTGTCCAAGTTTGGGAGGATTTTCCTACGAAGCTTAGTGCTCACCCCCTACAAACAATACTTATTTTCAGATTTCGATTTAGAGGAAAGACCCCGAGTTGAGGAGCAGGTGATTTGGGATGCTCAATCTGATGGGCATGTGGATCCGGAGGGGGATGTTTAGAATTGTTCTTTTTATGTTCTAGACTAAGAGATTCATTTTGAGACAATGTGAAATCTAATATTTTTTTTATTCCGCTACAAGTTAATAGTTAATTTTTGGGGATGTAATTGCCATGGTTTGACATATTCTTTTGGATGATGTTATAAATATTATGAATGATGAATGAAATCTTCTTTACTTATGGATTATATTAGTTGCTCTCATGATGTGAATGGTCTTAGATAGTAATGCCAACCAATGTGGATTTTAGGGCGTAACACCTACCACTCGTAGTGGGTTTGGTGCCTTACGAGGACCAAACCTCTATTCACTCATGTGTTATCGAGGCTTAGGGTTAGTATACTATTCCTGGGTTGGATCGTCCCTACCGATGCATCGGTATACACCCTTCCTAAAATTGTATATCCTTGCAAGGATTAGGTGTGTGTGTGGGCCAAGATATTCTCGATGTGTTTATTCATGCGATGTCATACATCGTACCTGAGATACATTTTGGATAATAGTATAAATTATGGGTTATTGTTTATTGTTGTGGAAATGGTTTATTACAAAAACTTGTTGGAAATGGTTTATGGTTGGAAATGGCTTATTGTTGGGAATTGGTTTTACTTCTTTATTTAATTTATTGATATTGCTTAAACTTGAGACCAAATGAACTGTTATTGTTTTCTTTCAAAAGTTATATATGATATTTGTGAAATGAGACCGAGTTGTTTTATATATTTTCAAAACCTTGTTCGAGTTTGGGAGGATGTTTCTACAGAGCTTGATGCTCACCCCTTACAAACAACATTTTTTTCAGATTTTGATTTAGAGGAAGAGCTCGGAGTGGACGAACAAGTACCTTGGGAAGCTCAAGTGGATAGGCATGTGGATCCGGAGGGGGATGTCTAGTAATGTTATTTTATGTTCTAGACTAGGAGATTCATTTTGAGATAATGTTCATATTATTCTTTTACTTATTCCGCTGCGCGATAATAGTTTGGCATATTCTTTTAGACTTAATTGCCATAGTTTGGCATATTCTTTTAGGCATAATTGTCATGGTTTGACATATTCTTTTGGATTATGTTGTAGATATTATGGATGATAAATGAAATTTTCTTTATTTATGGATTTTATTAGTTGCTCTAATGATGTGAATGGTTTTAGACAGTAATGTCGTCCAATGTGGATTTTGGGGAGTTACAGGTCTAAGTTGGGTGGGTGTGCATATTTTTTGGTGCTTTATTTTTCTTTTGTGTTTTATTTTTTAAGGCAATTTTGTTATTTGTTATGCTTATTTATTTTGTAGTTTATTTCTTTTTTTTTTTACAGCTAGTGATTTTTATTATTGAAGCTCAAAGTCAAGTACTTTCTTTCCCTTATTATTTTTATTTTCTCAGTGTATTATTATGTTTTGCATTAAGGACAGTGCATGATTTAAATTGGGGGGTAAGGGTTACACCACACCATGTGGTATTTTTCTAAAAAAAAATTGAAAAAAATATTAAAAACTTGAAAAGGAAAAAAATATATTCAATTTGGACGGTATTATTCTTTCTTAATTAGTATGAGAATTTTTATTATTCAACTTAAATCTTTAATTATTTTCATATTAGCACTCCTTTAGAATTTATTCTATGTTTGAGTATCATATTCATCTTTTTATTTGAAACTCAATTTTATGTACACCATGATCGTATTATTTTTGTGATTTATTGAATGAGATTTACATCTTAAAAAGCTTGGTATCTATAGTGGAGATGATTGAATACCCATGTGAATTTTGTGTCGTTCTTTGTTTGAGTCCTATAATACATTTACTTATAAGACTATTCTTTTATTCAATCTCTTTCAATAATCTCATTTTTTTTGTTTTGGTTAGAGTATATGAGGTGATTGGTTGATTATATCTCAATATTAGAAGTACTTTGTCATACATTCTTGAGACATATTTTAGGCCATTTTTAAAAATTATTTGAGCCTTGGACCTATTCTTTCTTCTCATCATCTATTTTAGCGATGATTGAGATTTATTGAAAATTTTGTTTCTTAAATATGAAAATTATGAAGCCAAGTATAAATTTGTTTATCTTACCTTGGTTATCCCAGAACTTCTATTTTTTACAATTTGGAAAGCGATGGTGGCTACTAGGAAATAAAAAAAAAATGATGATTATTTGAGTGTATTGCTAAAATCCAAAAGAGTAGAAAGGGAAAGAATATAAATAAGAAAAATTGTGTTGAATTATGAAAAACTATTGGAAAAAAGGGCTGTTAAAAAAGAAAGAAAGAAATAAAGGAAAAAGTAGAGGGAAAAAATGAAGAATCTTTGAAAAAGTGTTGGAAAAGGAATGATAAAAGAAATACATGTTTTGAGTTATTATTTCCAAAGAAGGAGATTTGTGCAGAAAAATTGTATTTTCAGGATACTCTTTTGAATTCTTTATTATCCTTCAATTCTATAACCCATTTTCCCAAGGCCACATTGCAATTGGAGAAAAGTCCTACGTGATCTTAAGAATCATGGTGAGTGTATTTACACAATAATAAAATGTGAAATATATTAGTTATATTACTTTCACTCGCTATAAAAAATTTTCATGAGAATATACCAAGGTCGTTTCATTTTTATAATTTTTTGATTTTGAGAAAAATATATGTGAGTTATATTTTGCTTTTCAATTAAAAAATAAATTCACATATAATCTATGAGTGAAACAGTCACTATAATAAGAGATTTTCAGTTCTAAGAGTGAATCCTTGGTGAGATTTCTATCAAAGGTAAAATTGGATAGCTAATATAGATGTGAGTTTTATTTGATAAATATCTTAAATTATACAATCATTTTACACACACGAGTTTCTAATGTTGATGTGGATGTGAAAACTTTTATATGGCATTTAAATCTATAGTTTAGCCTTTATGTGAATAGTTTCACCGGATAGTGAATTGTTTTAAGTTTTGTTGTCGATTAGGATTAATAATATGTTCTAAATTTGTGGATGAATAAAAGGAAGTTTGTAGGAACCTTCTCTGAAAATCTTCACAAGACAAAACTCGTCCACTATAGATCGCCTAGGGATTTAACAGATTGTTGTATACGTTAAATGTAATCGTGATTCCTATGAAAGTGGCTTTGTATTTTTATTTTTATTTTTAGGTTACTAGGGACTAGCAACGCTTAAGTTGAGACTTAAACATTGCATTATTTTATAACTTAACATATTCACTTTAGGTTTGCTAGTGTACTAATTCATTTTATTTAGTGTAGTTTGCATGTTAATTTTAATTTCTAATTTGTGGGTATTTTAGGTGTAAATGTGAAGAATAAGCATTGATTTAATGGCAAGAAAAGTGTTAGGATTAATTTTCTCGAAGAAGATGAAGTTGAGTCCTTGGAGATCAATTTTGGAAGAAAAATAGAAGTTTTACCAATAGTAGAACCATGTTCTACATGTAGGAAATGTTACAGTACTTTTGTTATAGAAGTCCTACCAATAGCAAAAGACACAGTACTTTCAAAAGTTTTATCAAACAGAGACTTTACCGGTAGGTTTTACTGGTCTACCGATAGGCCGATATCAGATTTTGGCGAGAACTCCTTTTCCCAAGTGTTGACTGATTGAATATTCAAAGATATCTTCTAAGATATTCCAACACCTTTATTTGAGAATAAAGAGACAAATTAGGAAAGGAATTTTTGGCTAAATCTTAGAGATATCGTTGGAGATCTTTTTGGAGATCTTTTAGGAATGAAAGATAGACATAATAGGAAAGAGGATCTCTAGAAAATTAGTTGTATCTCTATCTCTTTCCATGTTTTTCCTATAAATACCAACCATTGGGATTTCTAAAGAGAACTTCCTTGTCCTTCTTCTTCATTGTTCTTAGTTTAGTTTTATTTTGCAAGCAAAATTCTTCTTTATTTACGGTATTTTATTTTTATTCTTCTAATTGCTTTCAATTCCTTGTTTTAAATACAAAGATCTTCATTCAAGTTTATTTCAATACAATTTTTATTTATTTTCTTTTATTTACAAATTTCCTTTAACTGCTTTCAATTTTACTTTGATCATGTTTTAATAGTATCATTCCGGAAAATTGTAGGGGGGATTCTCAACCTATGAATGAGGGTTTATACTCTAAAGTAGGGATTTAACATTTATGTGATTGATTGAATAGGCTATGATTAACCTTAATTAGTGTGTTATTGAATTAGATTAATAGGTTAAGTGTGATAGTTAAATGAGTTAATGGAGTCAAAGTAGTTGAAATTAGGGTTAGTGTGTAAATTAGGGTTAATGCATTAAATGTTGTATTTTTCAAGGTTTTGTGCATAAATGCTACAAAGCTAAGGGGAGCCAACTGTCAAAGCTTAAAATAGAAGGGGATCAAAGTGTAATATCAAGAAATCAGCCAAGGAACCACACCATGTAGAAACAGTGGAATGCCACCGTCTGAACGATGGTGGCAGCGTCCGAACGGTCAGCAAACAGCCTCACCGCCTTTCTCTTCTCCCATTGGCTAGTTTATGCAACAAATGCTCGGATTGGTTTCCCCTAATCTTCAAACATGCTCCTGGTTGTGTGTGTATGGCTTAAACGAGTAGGTGAGTGTCACTCTCTGTTTGAGTTCAATTCAAAAAATGGGGAAAATTGTGTGTGTGAACAAAAACATGTGTGTGTGTGTGCAAAAAGTGCTCCCCAAGCGAAGTGAGAGTTGCAATGTCGAATTTTACTCGAAATGGATATTCTAAGGTCGTCTACTCAGGGAAGGAAAGTTCAAGTCTTTTCGAAGGGTGATTTGAAAAGAAATGAAATGTGTAAAATCTTGTGAATTTTGGTTTGGTGAGTTGTGTTTTGATAAAAATGCAAGAAATCAAGGTTGGCTAATCCAAAGAGGTCATTACAATGGGAATGAAAAATTGACTCAATTCATTCAACTAATGGAGTCTTAGTGTTAGATTGATTTGTAGGAAGTCAGGGACTAATGTGGATGTGTTAGGTACAAGCACACCCTGTGACAAGTCCACGGTGCATCAAGAGCCCACAACCACGTTTGCACTCAACCTAGTCAAACCAAACCACTTTACACTATGAGGAAGAATGAACGAGAGTTGATTTCACATACCCAAGAGGAAAATCCCATTGGATTAGCCAACTAAAAGTCTAGCTAGTCATATTAAAAGCAAGAACAAACATAATGTAAAGAGACATGGTGATCAAATGAAGCATTAAACTTGTATTGAAGTTAGAAAAGGTTTAAACTATAAGAACAAAATCATTCATACCCAAACAAAAAGCTTCATGAGAGAACCCAATTGTAGAAATGAAAATACCAGAACATTAAGTTAAATTGATTACAACTTGAAATAATTGGTTTTAAAGTGAAAGAGGGAAAGATGACAAGTAAATTAAAGCTTACTACAATAAAAAAGGTGAAGGAAATGCAAAAACCTAACTTTTTCTCTATAGAACTTCATCTTCTTCCTTGGAACTTCTCTCTCTAAAAGCTTGTGTAATCTCTAAATTATTTTCTAAGACTTCTCCAAATTTTGTCCATCCTCTCTCCTTAGCCTTTGAGAACTCAATTGCAATGAGTGGGAAGAGATTAAATTGTAAAATCCGGGTAAATTTGAATTTTTTACGAAAAGGGGCAAAACATTAATTTATCACTATGGTATGGATTGCAAACCCGAATTTTTCTAGAGTTCGGATGATGAAATGGACCTCACCGTTCGATTCATCTCGCAAAATCTAGCTATCCTGTCAATTTTTGTTGAATTCTAAGATAGTTAGATTTTTCAAGTTTTTGGAGGCAATCGGGCATCAGGTGACCTAAAAACGAAATTTTTAAATAAAATTTTGAAAGTTAAAAAATAATTTAAAGAAAGTTCAATTAAAATTTTGTGAGTTTGAATCAGAACGAAATTTAATCGTTTTAGGGCAAAATAGACCCGGGAATAAGAGGACGTGTGGCGCGTTGTGGACCAAGCAATTAAAGGGTATAAAAAGGGGGAGAAATCATATTTCTCCCCATTTCTCTCTGTTGGTTCAACATTGGAGAGGAAGAGAGGAAAAAATTGAGAAAATTCAACTTCTCTCTACGATCTACGCCTCCCCGTCGCTCAAATCAACTCGAGCCAAGTATTAAAGTGGTTCTCCTCGACGAGGGCTACACATCCAAACCAAAAAGGAGGGTTTTCACCGAAGTTCAAGAAATGGGATTTGGGAAAAGTGAAGATTCTAGCTTGAATTGGGTTCTTAAAGCTTCTCAACATTGTTTACTCTTCAAGAGGTAAGGTTTTCATCCTAACTAGGTTTATTTTCAATCTAGGAATGTGATATGGAATGGGGAGGTTGTTAATCATTTTTAGCACTTACATATTGTTGAGAATTTGATGAAATGGGTATTGAAAATGGGTAGAATAATTTCTATCATAAATCAGGTATGTGGAAATTACCTAATGTGATTCTTAACTTGTTTGATTAATTGGGAAAATTATGTGATGACATGATTGGATGCCTTGAAGGTGTTTAAAATAAATGCAAATGTGAAATTAAGTATGTTCGCAGGGATAATGTGATAACAAGCTAGGGAATTGTTATGGATGTGATGTTAATATATGTTTTATGTGTTAACATTATGATAAGTGTGGAAGTTATATGTTTTTGATATAATTAGCAATAGAATGGTGGCAAATTGCTCATTTGGCATTTATTGCATATTGAGCATGATGTTGACAACACATTCATGAGCATTGTGCATGAGTGTGGGTGTGTGTGTGCATGGTTCAATCAAACACCATATTTGGTGGATGATGGGTAGGCTCGGGAAAAGTTGGAACAAAGTTCCGACTGCGTGGCATGATTGCATGAAAAACTTGTGTCAGGTATAACAAGAAAGGCTAAATTTTGCCTCGGGTGCAAGACCCGGCTACTGGTTTATACACTTCCGTTGGTGCAAGTCCAAAAAAGTGTATCGGTGTGCAAAGCCGACGGTGCGACACCAAAAGTCCGCTACCCAACAAAGACACATGATTTTGTTTATAAAATTGTCATTTGATGTGAAACATCAATTGCAGGGGCTTGGAATGCCTGATTTTTCACACATTGGCATTGCATTGTGTTGTGGAGTTAGTGAGGGCTCGGGTTAAAGTGCATAAGTGAGTCTCATCTCATTTTATGGCATGGCATGGAATTATTGTCATTGAATCCATATTCTTGATGGGAATGTTTTGAATGGTTGATTGTTGCATGTGAACATTTCATATGCATCTAGGCTGGGGAGTAATCTCTTTAGCAGATACACTATTGAGTGTGGCTCACCCTTTATGGGACAATATTTCAGGTGCGGAATTCACACCAACGAACGGCTCCCATTTTGAGCCTCAAGGATGAAAAAAGCCCACTTGTGGCTTTTATGGCTCATTTTGTAAAATCCTTATGATAACTTTATTTTGACATGTAATAGATGGCAATGATTGTAATTGAACTTGTATGCATCATGTTTTATGTGAAAAACTTCATCAAACATGTATTGGATTGATTTGAAATGAATTGGAGTGGATTGACAATCAAAAATAGGAAAAATAGACCAATCTATCAAAAACCTTCTAGAACATCGATCAAAACCTTCTGAAAGAAATTTTCTAGTGGACAAAACCTTCTGGAAGGTCAACTAAAACCTTCCGGAAGGTTTTCCAAAAATTTGAAATTTTAATAATGATTTTCTACGCTTTCGGGCCTTGACCCTTTTTGTTCTAATGATGTAAATGGATAATAATTGAATTTAAATTGATGTATATTGGACCTCGGATGCGTCATGTGTTGAGCCATGCACAAGTTATGCATTGAGAGTTCCAGAAACAAGGGGGACTCTGCCCAATCTTCGTGTTTTTAGTGATCCCAATTAAGGGGATGCTATTGACGTGATGTCGAGTTGTACGACAATCATGAGTACTTCTGCAGGTTGATGGGTGATCAACGGTTGATAAATGACCCCCGATTTTAGGGGTGTCATAGCTTGGTATTAGAGCCTAGGTTACGATAACCCAGGGCTTGAGGGGCACAGGTTTAGACCATTGTATCCATTGTGCATTTCATATTATATGCTTTAACTGCTATATGCTTTAACTGCTATATGTTATGTGCTATGTTTTATGTAAATTGTATGCATGGTTAAATGTATATGGATAAGAGACACTAGGGTTGGAGAACATAACCTTGGGATCGGAAAGAGAATGAACGAGATGGTTCAGGGTGTAGACGTCTATTAGTGAGTGGCACACACTACTAGTAAGACAAGGAGAGAAATCATAAAATTTTAAACTTGATCCCTATCTTGGTATACTAAGTAAATGCCCCTATTACAATTTGGCATATGTGTAGACGGCAAATAAAGGAAGAGGATGTGGCCGAGGTGGTGGGCGGAACAACAACCAACCACCACTGGTCTTTGACCAACAAATAGAGGAAGATGGTATCCAACCATGACTGGTGACTGGTGGTGCATCTACACACACAAAGAGTCATCCACTAATGACTGGCGGCTCTTTCTATGCAAGAGTCATCCACTGATGACTAGTGGTGCATCTACACACAGAAAGAAGCACCACCAGTCATCAGTGGGGCGGCTACAAACATTCTTTGTTCCTCCCTACCCCACCACGGGTCAGGGAAGTCAGTATCAGTTTCAGGGTGCCACTCAGACCCCTACCACTTTTCGAGCGGGAACTGCACAGTCAGGCCTGATGGGCTAAGGCATGGACCGAGGTCGAGGACAAGGCATGCAAGCCAAGACTTTAGGGACACAGGGGTGAGTCTACGCCATCACACCTCAGACTGAACTAGTGGATCATTTGGTTATCTAGGGTACATTTATACTCTCTCGCTTATAGGCTAGGGTGTTATTTCACTCTGGTGTATCACATTCATTCATTCATGCATCATGTGTGAGAGATTTGGGCCTAAAGGTTGAGACCTTGGAGGAGCCTTTACATATGAGTTCTCCCCTATGGGTTAGGGTTAGTGTTGGTTAGATATATCGGGATTGTGAGTTAGAGATCTTAGAAATTCTACTCACCATAGACCTTAGGGTCATGGACATGTCAAAATTTGATATCATCCTTGGGATGGACTGGTTGACGACACATTGAGTCGTCATTGACTGTAATTGAAAGAGGGCCATTACCTACACATAGGATGGTATTTGTTTCAAGTTTCAGGGAGAGAAGCACGAAGCTTTACCCCAAGCCGTGTATGACTCTCGATGGCACAAACAGTTGATGGGTTGGTTTGCGAGCCTTACTCTAGATGATGAGGCGAGAAAAGAGTTAGGTCTACCTCAGGTTGTTTGTGAGTACGAGGACATTTTTGTAGATGAACTATAGGGATTACCTCCCCATAGGGATGTAGACTTCAGCATCGAGTTGTATTCATGTACATCTCATATTTCTACGCCTCCGCATAGGATGGCACTAATTGAGCTGCAATAACTCAAGGTCCAATTACAGGAATTATTGGACAAGGGCTTTATTAGACCGAACACTTCACCATGGGGAGCTTCGGTATTGTTTTCCAAGAAGAAGGACGAGACCCTTCGGTTGTGTATAGATTATCGGCAGTTGAACCCAGTTACCATTAAGAATAGGTACTCTTTGCTAATGATTGATGATCTGTTTGATCAGCTGAGGGGAACACGGGTCTACTCCAAGATAGATCTCCGCACGGGCTACCATCAGTTGAGGATCAAGGAGGCAAATATCCCTAGGAAAGCATTCAGAACGTAGTATAGAGTTCACAGTGATTCCATTCAGATTGATGAATGCCCCGGCAAAATTCATGAATCTCATGCATAGGGTGTTCCAACCCTACCTAGATCAATTTGTCATAGTCTTCTTTGATGACATTTTGATTTATTCCAAGACTGAGGAGGAGCAAGAGGATCACTTAAGGGTTGTTCTCCAGACCTTGAGAGACCAACAGTTGTACGCCAAGCTCAGCAAGTGTGAATTTTAGCTTACAAAAGTAAAGTTTTTGGGACACGTGGTATCGGCTTCGGGGGTGTCGTTTGACCAGGAGAAGTTTGAGGCAATTATGAGTTGGGAGAGACTGAAGTTAATCTTTGAGATACACAATTTCTTAGGATTGGCAGGGTATCACCAAAGGTTCATCAAGGACTTCTCCCGACTAGCCGTACCTATGACCAGGTTGACCTAGAAGGAGGTCAAATTCCAATGGGATGAAGCATGTGAGAAGACATTTTAGGAGTTGAAGAGAAGGCTTACTTCATCTCCTATTTTGATAGTCTTGGATAGGGGACAGATGTACACAATGTACTATGATGCCTCTAGGGACGAACTTGGTTGTGTTTTGATGCAGTCCGAGAGGGTGGTGGCTTATGGTTCTCGACAATTAAAAAACCATGAGCAAAACTACCCCCACGCACGACATGGAGTTGGCGGTCATAGTCTTTGCCTTGAAGACTTGGCGCCACTATCTATATGGTGAGCAATATGAGGTATTTTCGGATCACAAAAGTCTGAAATAAATTTTCACTCAATGGGACCTCAACATGAGGCAACACAGGTGGATGGAGTATTTAGAGGACTACGACTTCATTTTGCATTACCACCCTGCTAAGGCAAATGTGGTAGCTGATGCACTCAGTCAGAAGTCACAAGGAGTATTGGCTAGTGTGGCTTCCCGAGTGTGGTAGATGCTTGAGACTCTCAGATAGTTTAGGCTGCACTACAGGGGTCAGGCTTAGGGCACTTTGGGGATTTTGGTGGCTACACCTTCCCTACTGAGTAGAGTGATCGAGTCCCAAGGGTAAGACACGGAGATATTATCCATCAGGGGTTGGGTACAATCGGGTACAGGGGACGAGGGCTAGGTCATTCAAGCAGATGGTAGTTTTTGGTATAAGGAAAGGGTTATAGTTCCCCAGTCTTCAGATTTGAGAGAAAAGATCCTCAGGGAGTTCTATTGCTCTCACTTTTTGGTTCATCTAGGCAGCACGAAGATATATTATGATCTCCATCCCCAATACTATTGGAGTGGAATAAGAATGCACATTATAGACTTTGTTAGTAGATGTATCACATGTCATCAAGTGAAGGCTAAGCACCAGAGACCAGTAGAATTGCTCCAGCCTTTTGAGGTGGCTGAGTGAAAGTGGGAGCATGTCACGATGGATTTTGTGACTCACTTGCCATGGACATCGCGGGGGCATGACGCATTGTGGGTGATAGTGGACTAGCTTACCAAGTCAGCACACTTTTTGGTGGTGCAGATGACTTTTAGGTTGGAGGAATTCTGTAGGTAATATATACTAGAGATTGTCCAGCTACATGGGTTGCCTGTGTTTATAGTATTGGATCAAGATCCTAGGTTTACAGATCACTTTAGGGAGAGCTTCCAGCTGACCATAGGTATACAGTTGACGGTAGTACAGCCTTTCATCCCCAAACAGACAGTGAATCGAAGAAGACCATCTAGGTTTTAGAGGACATGTTGCGGGCATGCATCCTAGATCTCAAGGGTAGTTGGGAAAAGTATTTACCCTTAGTGGAGTTCGCCTACAACAACAATTATCATGCGAGCATACAGAAGGCACCCTATGATGTGTTATATGGGAGGCCTTATCGTTCTTTGGTGTGTTGGACGAAGGTGGGAGAGAGACCCTCCACGGGTCCAGATCTGATTAAAGATACCTCAGAGAATGTGGACTTGATTCGTTATCATCTTCCCAAGGCTTAGAGCAGGCAAAAGAGCTATGCTGACAGATGGAGGCGACCTCTGAAATTTGAGATTGGTGATCATATCTTCTTGAAGGTGATGCCTAAGAGGGGAATGGACAGATTCGAAAAGCAGGGAAAGCTATTGCTGAGGTTTATCAAGCCCTTCGAGATGCTCGAGAGGGTGGGACCAGTGGCTTATCGATTGGCGTTACCGCCAAATTAATCGGATGTTCACGCAATGTTCCATGTCTCTATACTCCGAAAGTATACTCCAAATTCGACACATATTGTGGATTGAGGCGAGTTGATTGTTGATCCAGTTGGGACCTTTGAGGAGGGACCAGTGCATATCATGGATAACCGGGATAAAGTTTTGCGAGGCAAGACTATGTGGCTAGTAAAGGTGTTGTGGCAGCATCGAGGTGTCAGGAGACGACATGGGAGCATGAAGACACCTACGTGTTATCCGTTCTTGTTCGAGGATGGAGGTACATTTTTATAATTTTAAGTATAGAATTATTGTTGCATATGCATGTCATTGTAAGTGCATGAATGTGTGAATTTCTTGAACAAAATTCTTTTAAGGGGGAAATAATGTAAAGCTCGGGTAAATTTGAACTTTTTACGAAAAGTGGCAAAACGATAATTTGCCACTATGATACAGGTTGCAAACCTAAATTTTTCTAGAGCTCAGATGATGAAATGGACCTCACTATTGGATTCGTCTCGCAAAATCTAGCTACCCTATCAATTTTTGTTGAATTCTGAAATAATTAATTTTTTGCATTTTATGAGGCGATCGGGTCTCGGATGACCCAAAAATAAAATTTTTAATAAAATTTACAAAGTTGAAAAATAATTTAAAAAAAGTTCAAATAAAATTTTTTGAGCTTGAATCAAAACAAAATTTAATTATTTCAGGGCGAAAATGGACCCGAGAATAAGAGGACGAGTGGCACGTTGTGGACCAAGCAATTAAGGGGTAAAAAGAGGGAGAAAATCATATTTCTCCCCATTTCTTTCTGCTAGTTCAACGTTGGAGTGGAAGAGAGGGAAAATTAGAGAAAATCTAACTTCCCTCTATGATCTACGCCTCCCCATTGCTCAAATCAACTCGAGCCAAGTATTAAAGTTGTTCTCCTCGAGGAAGGATACGCGTCCATACCAAAAAGGAGGATTTTCACTGAAGTTCAAGAAACGAGATTTGGGGAAAGTGAAGATTTTGGCTTGAATCGGGTTCTTAAAGCTTCTCAACGTTGTTTACGCGTAGGATTTCCATCCTAACTAGGCTAGAAATGTGATATAGAATGGGTAGGTTGTTAATTATTTTTTGCACTTGCCAATTGTTGAGAATTTGACAAAATGGGTTCTGAGAATGGGTAGAATAATTTATATCATAAATCAGGTATGTGGAAATTACCTAATGTGATTCTTAAGTTGTATAATTAATTGGGCAAATTATGTGATGACATGATTGGATGCTGATGAGCACATAATATTGCATGTTTGAAGGCCTCATTACATGCATTTTATCTCAACTTTTGCATTTAAGTACTTAAAGTTAGCCAAAGTTGTCAATAATGTTGAATTTTTGATGTTGCAGGTAATTATTGCATAAATAATGGATTTTAGAACCTTGCAACTATGTGTGGATGTGTGGTGAAGAGATGGACACATTACATGAGGATTTGGAGGCTTAAAAGTGAAAGAAATCAAGGAGGTATTGGTGTTTGCTAACATAGGCATCAACACCCACACCATTTTGTAGTAGTACCTCAGTTTTCCTCCTTTTTGACCATGATCCGCTTCGAATCCAAACAAGTGCAAAACATAAAAGTTGTAGATCTGGATGTCTTCTGTATTGTGTCAAATTTCAGCTCAATTGGATGGTTGAATCAAAAGTTATGATGATTTTATGAAAATTGGTCCGCAGCAGAAACAATATCGGTACAGTTCTGCCTCTAGAGTTCGGGGTACCGATACACAATACCAGTTTTGTCTACTAAATAGTGCAAAACACCTGCAAACCATGTTCCACTTGAATGGGGGTCCCACCATTGATTCCCCCCACTTGTCCCCTGACATCCCTTACACATTTACATGATTCCTACAGCCTTGTGGAAGACTTTGAAGGCAATGGCATTAATGGGGATGGGAGAGAAGGAGGCAGCCATGATGGGTGCAGGCTAAGCCATCCACTCACCTCCCATTGATGGGAGGCCTGCACACACATGCTAGAGGACCCTATGGACAAAAATGCAAAGCTTTTTCTCATATATTCAGCATTCCACAAGCATTTTCAATGGGTGTGGCCACCTAAGCTTAGAAAATCTAAGGAAGAAGAAGATGAATAGTGTAATAGGAATTTATGTTTTTGCATTTTCCTTTCCATTTCAATTGTAGTAAGCTTTAAATATCTTGTAATCTTCATTTCTTGCACTTTAATCTTAGCTATTTCAAGTTCATTGCAAGTTTAGTTGTATAACTTGGAATCTACCATTGTTGTAGAAGTTTTTTCACTTCAAGTATTTCTTAAAATGGGTATTGCATATTTTCTTCTTAGTTTAAGTTTTCTTGCATTAAGTTGAGTTCTAATCTTCATTTCAATATTATGTATCTTTATATTATGCATTTCCTTCTTGCTTTCATGAGTAGCTAGATTTTAAGTTGGCTAATCCAAGGGAGACCTCCTCTTGGGCATGCCATTTCAACTCATTTTCTTTCCTCCTCTCAGTGTGCTTGACAAAATTCCTTGTAGTTTCCTAACCTCTAACATCACCTTTTAGCATGTATAGTATATGGATGAAGGGGAGTGTCACTCTCCTACGGGTGATGTCAAAAGAAAGGGCAAGGAGATGGGGAAAAATGAAATAATGGTAATGTGATGTGTAAATGCACAACAAATGTGTGTGTGTGTACAAAAGTGCTCCCCAAGCGCAAGGAGACTTTTGTGGATCGTGTTTTACTTGGTGGTATTCCAAGGTCGTTTCCACGGGGAAGAAAGTTAACCGAGGGGAAGGTGATTTTGGGAAAAAGGAAGTGTAAAATCTTTGGTTGTTGGAAGTTGTTTGGTGAAGTTTGTTTTGATGTTAATAAAATGAGAAACAAATGTTGGCAAATCCAAGAGGTCACTCCAATAGAGAATGAATGAATGATTGATTCATAGGAAGCTAGGGATAAGATTGGTGAGTATCTAAGCATAAACCGTGACTAGGCCTACGGAATATCAAAGACTCACCAACTTATCCACCTTCAACCCAGTCAAACCGAACCATTGAACTCTGAAAGAAATGAGGAGAATGAGTTGAAATGGTATACCCAAGTGGAGGTTCCCCTTGGTTTTTCCAACTAAAAGATTTAGCTGCTCATGCTTAAAATAAAATTGACAATGTAATGAGAATGCATTGCAAAGATATGAAGTTCTAGAGTAACTAGATGCAAGAAAACATAAGCTATAAGAGAGTATATTGAATACCGATTTGAAAACTAAGAAAATGAAGAACTTTTATGCATTAATGGTGAAAGCTTTAAAAGAGCATTAAACTTGCATTTAACTTGAAGGAGAACAACATTCATGACATTAAATGAAGTTCTAAAGATTCATACCAAAGATTACAAGACAATGTATTGAAAGAAATGCAAAAATCTCAATTTTCTCTCACTAGAACACTATTCATCATCTTCTACCCAGACCTTCTCTCTCTATATCTCTTCTATTAGATGCCATCCTGAACAATAGAGTCATTTTCCCTACAAAAATGTGCTTGGAGTCCCCTCTCAGCTGAGTGATGCGATTTCCATCCATAGGGGCTACATGGTGCAGACTAGGACCAACCTCCACTCTTTTCTCTCCCCTCATTAATGCAAAAGCCATCCAAGTAAAAGTAGAGGTGAAGGGACGCTCCTAGACGTGCAGGGGATGTTAGGGGGTCTGTTGGAGAAATGTAAGCGGGAACCCCAAATGGTAGAGCTTGAGATGCAGGCTGTCTGGGAAATCTAGGCAAAAACTTCTGGAAGGTCGACAGAAAACCTTCCGGAAGGTTTGTGTAGGAACAGTTAAATGAAGAGGTCAACAGGAAAAACCTTCCAGAAGGTTCATTCCAGTAGACAAAACCTTTCGGATGGTTTCACTCTAGTAGGCAAAACCGTCCGGAAGTTTCATTCTAGTGGACAAAACCTTTCGGACGGTTTTGGCAATGAAAAAGAAATCCAAGGCAAAACCTTCCGGAAGGTTTTTTTACCCAAACCTTCCGAAAGGTTTTTTTACCCAAACATTCCGGCAGGTCTTCAACCAAAATCCATTTTCTTGGTTTCTTCTCCCTCCAAACCTTCCTTTAAACTACCCCCTATTCTTCATTGACTTCAACCACTTCAATGGACCTATAACTCATACCATTTACATTGTTTTACCTACATTCACACAAAACTCCATCAAAACGAAAGTTAAGCACATTTCTCCCCAAATTCATGAATATAAACAAGTATAAAAGGCATATTAGCACACAATATATGTCATGTTTTTGTGCTAATCACGGTGTACGATGGTTCAGTTTGACTGGGTTAAGAGTGGATGTGGTTGTGAGTCTTTGATATTCCGTAGGCCTGGTCACAGTTTATGCTTGGATCCTCACCATCTCGTCCCTAGCTTCCCACGAATCAATCGTTCATCTATGCACCATTGGAGGAAGGTTTTAAGTTGAGTTGGGATTCCCATTAGAATGACCTCTTTGAATTAGCCAACACTTATTTTCTTGCATTTTCATTAAGAACAAAACTCACCAAAACCAACTACAAGATTTTAAATTTTTTCTTTTGTTCACAAAATCACATTCACACACTTGAACTTTCCTTTCTTGAGGAGGCGACCTTGGAATACTTTTCCAAGTAAAACACGACACCCAAAAGACTCCTTGCGCTTAGGGAGTACTTTTGTTCACACACATTTCATTCCAAACATTTTTTTCATTTTATTTTCCATTATTCCGTTGTCCCATTTCCCACATCATTCCGAGGGAGTGTGACAGTCCCTTACACACATAAGCCTCATACACATATTTGAGGGTGATGCTAGGAGACTAGGGAACAACAACAGAAAACATCAATCAGATGCCTTGAAGGTGTTTGAAATAAATGCAAATGTGAAATTCAGTATGTTTGCATGGATAATGTGACAACATGCTAGGGAATTGTTATGGGTGTGATGTTAATATATGCTTTATGATGTGTTAGCATTATGATAAGTGTGGAAGTTATATGCTTTTGATATAATTGGCAATCGAATGGTGGAAATTGCTCATTTGACATTCATTACATATTGGGCATGATGCTGGCATCACATTCATGAGCATTGTGCATGAGTGTGGGTGTGGGTGAGCATGGTTCAATCAAACATTCATAAGAATGATTTTCTACGCTTCTGGGCCTTGACCCCTTTTGTTCTAATGATGGAAATGGACAATAATTGAGTTTAAATTGATGTATATGGGACCTCGTATGGGTCATGTGTTGAGGCATGCACAGTTTATGTGTTGAGAGTTCCCGGAACAAGGGAGACTCTACCCAAGGTTCATGTTTTTAGTGATCCTAGTTAAGGGGATGCTATTGACATGATGTCAGATTGTACGACAATCACGAGTATTTCTGCGGGTTGATGGGTGACCAACAGTTGATAAAGGACCCCCGATTTTAGGGGCGTCACAGGACACTCCCACAAGCAATGACAAACCAAGCATGCTCTTTCCATGCTTCACCAAACAGCCCTCTTCTCTCTCTTGCCTATCCCATGCTTTTGTCTTCCAAATCTGACTCTAGGGTGTAAAAGACCATCATGGTGTGTCAAACATGTCAGGTTATGGTTTAGAGGTCAAGAGGTGGGCCCCCGTGGTTGGTGGAGTCATGTTGGAAAGTGTCTAGGCTTTTTGGGCAAGTTCTACTGGTAGGTCGTAAGGTTTCTACTGGAATAAAACTTCTAGTAGGGTCTCCTACCGATAGGTTGTAAGGGGAAGGTGCTAGCTCAGGACCAACATTCATAATTTTTTCATAAATTTTGATCTCACTGTCCAATTGAGATGAAATTTTGATACAAGATAGCGGACATCCAGATATACAACTTTCATGTTTTGAAATTTTTTCGATTCGAAGCGGATCATAGTCAAAAATGAGAAAAACTGATGTACTACTACCAAATGGTACGGGTGCCGGTACCACAATTCCAGTAGGCTTAGATACCGGTACCTATAATACTAAGTACCATTACCTCCTTTATTTCTTTCACTTTAAAGCCTCCTAATCGTCATGTAATTTTTCTATCTCTTCACCACTTATCCACACTTACTTGTAAGATTACAAAAGCCACCACTTACCCTATAATTACCTGCAATATCAAAATTTCAACATTATTCATAAATTCGAGTAACTCTAAGTAACTAAATGCAAAATTGAGTTAAAATACATGTAATGCGGCCGTTAAATATGCAATATTACCCATTCATCACCTGGTTGGTCCATTTTGCCTCCAATTGCCTTAAGCAGCCCTTAGAGCTCTATAAATAGCCTCTGCTAGTTTCCATTTCCAGCATTCAGTCCAATTCAGTTTCAGTTCAGAACATCAGTCATAGAGAAAGCCAAAGGGAGTGGAGGGAATTCTCGAGAGTCAAGGATATTCAAAGAGAGTTAGATACAGTCAGTGAGTGAGAGAAAGTCAGAAATAGTGAAGCGAAGCCCTGCCAAACCATTTCCAATAAGCTTTCCAGCCTACTTTCTGATTAGCACAAAATATTACATAGTTTATATGCTTGTTATGCCCTTTTGTACTTGCTTTTGTTGTGAATTTGGGAAGAAATGTGTTTAGTCTACTCTTTAATGAAATCTTGTGTAAATGTAGGTGAAGAGTAGCAAATGGCTTGGGTTAAGCGCCCATTGAAGTGCTTAAAGACAATGGAGTTGAAGAAATAGCTTAAAGTAAGGATTGGAAGGTGAAAACCTTCCGGAAGGTTGGGTCACAAACCTTCAGGAAGGTCTGCACTTTGAACTGCCTAATGCTCTACCAAAACCATCTAGAAGGTTTTGCCTTCTAGAATAAACCTTCTAAAAGATTTACATCGTCCTTTTGGAAGGTTTTGGCCACTAGACAGCTTTCTTCTCTGTTCTTGCATAAACCTTCTGGACGGTTCCATCGACCTTCCAGAAGGTTTTGCCCAGAAATGCCTGACAGCCTACAACTCAAGTTCTGCCACTTGGGATTCCAACATATGATTCTCCCACTTGTCCCCTTACGTCTCTTACCCACATACATGTCTCCCCTTGCCTAAGCTTGGACTTTGGAGGCTCAAGCATTAACGAGGAAGAAAGAGAAGAGGGAAGCCTGGGAAGTGACTAGCTAGGCTTGTCCTAGCCTGTCCAAACATCAACTCAACCCCCATTGATGAAAAGCCACACACAGAGGCTATCACACCTCCATGGACGAAAATGAAAGTATCACTTCACATTATTTAGCATTGTAGAGAGAGAAGATCAAGGAGGATGACATAGTTTTAGAGAGAGAAGTTAGATTTTTGCATTTCTCTTATCCATTTCACTTGTAATCTTCAGTAATACTCTTGTAAGCTTCATTTATTGCCTTTAATGTCATTTATTTCAAGTTCATTGCAAGTTTAGTTATAATTTTTAGATTCTACCATTGTTGCATTGAGTTTTCTTCATTTCAAGCTTTTAAAATAGGTATTCAATGCACTACTTCATAGTTTAACTTTTATTGCTTTCACTTAGGTTCCAATCTCTATTTATTTACAATGTCTCTTTACTTCATGTATGTTCTTGCATTAAATATGAGTAGCTAAGCCTTAAGTTGGCTAATCCAAGGGAGAATTCCTCTTGGGTATGCTAAATTAACTCTTTTTCATTCCTCCTCGTAGTGAAAGACGGTTCGGTTTGACTAGGTTGAGTGTGGACGTGGTTGTGAGTTCTTGATACACTATAGACTTGTCATGGGTTATGCTTAAATCATCACCTCCATTTTAGTCCCTCGCTTCCTACGACTCAATCGAACGTCTAAGCACCATTGGAAGAATGTCTTGAGTTGATTTGGCATTCCCATTGGAATGCCCTCTTTGGATTAGCAAACACTTGTTTCCATTTCATTTCATCGAGAACACAACTCACCAAAACACATATTCAAAAGATTGTTGCACTTTTCTATTTTTCACAAAATCACCTTCAACACAATTCACCTTCCTTTCCTAAGGTGACGACCTTGGAATACCAATTTCAAGTAAAACACAACACTCAAAAGTCTTTCTACACTTGGGGAGCACTTTTGTTCACACACACACACATTTTGTTCATTCATATATGTCTTCCCATGTCTTGCATGATACCCGAAGGAAAGTGACACTCACCTCACCGTATAAGCCACATACACATTACTAGGATCATGGTCAGAGATTAGAAATGACATAATAAGTCAAGCATTTTCCAGACAGCTCTTTCTTTCTTCTACATTTCTATTACTCATTTCTACTTGGAGGGTTGAACCTTTCTCACTTTTGTGCCATAATCAGTATTAAGAGTGGTCGTGTTTCAACTAAACCTCGGGGACATAGAGTCTGTGTTTATTTTATATTGTAATGGAACTATCCCACACCTCTTGCTCATATATAGCAGTAGGGTGTGAGTAGTCCACTTTTACCCTTCGTTGAATGGTGAACATATGTAAGATATTGTTGAAGTTATGGAAATGTCAATGTTATAACTATGCTTTAATGTTATATATACCTCTAGTGATGGATGGTTACATTTATAATATGCTTATGGTTATGAACAGTGAGCGGTACCTAATGCTATGTATCATACTATCTACTAGTTATGTACTTCATGCATGATACATTGATGTACATGATTGGGCGTTACGTAATAGTCGATTGATTGGTTATAGACGAGTTAAGTCTTGGCATAGCCAATGCTTTTGATTCAATGCGTAAACTGAAATCTCGTCATCAGTGAATCATCAACCTGTAGGCTAAATAACTGTGATATTCCTTCTACATGGTTTGCCTTCTAGTCTATTATAGTTGTTTAACTATTGCATGGTACAAATATGTCGATTAAGTAATTAAAGTATTCCTCCTGAATGGCTTGCCTTCTGGTTTACTTGGGTTATTTGATTGTTGCATAGAAATATAACTATTGGCTAACCTAATCAGTAAATGGATAGGATTTAACATACATCATACCTACCGGTTGACTTTTCAGTAAAATGGGGGTAAATTGTTGTAAGGTCGCATTTCCAGTACTTAGTCAATATAATGCATATGGAATCCCCGACCTGAAAGGTATCTTTTAATTATCGCATTTCGTATCTTTTAATTATCACATTTCCACATTTTTAATTAAGTTTTTTTTTAATTGTTCTAAGCTCACGCCACAAGCTATTTCTACTACATTTTGTATTTGTAACAACTTCACCATTCTGTTTTTTATTTTCAATATTAGCTCCCTGTGGATTTGACCTCGGACTTAAACCGAGTATTATATTGCAATTTGACCACTTATACTTGAGTGTATACCACTATTCAGGTTGAATGTGAGTCAAGTTATACTTTTGAAAACCTAATTGGTTTTCATACATCCCTGATATTTGTATGAAATTAGGCTTAGTACAAATAATTGTGGTGCTTCCTGCAACCTTTAGAGTATCGAATTTTTCCATCATAAACCATCTTTTAATTGCTACTTTAGTTTTTTCAAAAGTTTTAAGTTGAAAATCATCTATTTGTAGTAGTTTGCATACAAAAGCATATGAGTTATAGATTTAGAGTAGAAATTCATATTCATGGGTGGGATGATATCTGGTGATTATCTGGTTTTTTCTTTTAATGAATTTATCTTTAGTTTAACTTAGTTAATTGCTACAATTCTCAACCTATTCTCAACCTTCTAAGATCCTTTTATTTTTATTTTTATATCACCATTCAAATTTGTCCATCATTTTTTCCTGAGGAAACGACCTCGGTAATTGACCGAGTTACTAAACAATATATTCATGCGCTTGGGAACTACTTTATTATTTACCTACTTTTGAGAATAGACTTTGGCTAATGAATTATTCAATCGGATTTATGCCACTAAGTTTTCTATCTCCTAATATGACTCATAGTAATGCACATTTTAACTTTTCTTTTAGGATGGAACAATGTCAATGAAAATCAAGGTGTGAATCACCATGATCATAAACAAAAGAAAATCTTTTTGCTTTTTCATTTCTATAGTTTTTGTATTTTTCAAATAAACAAATACAATGAAAAATATGCGTGAACATACAATAAGAAAAGAAAATAACAAATAAAGAAATTATCATTAAACCTAAAAATGAATGTCAAACTTGACATCAAAACTATTTTTGGATTTTTTTTAATTTCTTTTGTTTTTGGGTTTTACATTCTTCTATTGTTTTTGAATTTTTATTGTAGAAAAATTAATCAAAATAAACAAAGAAAAATAATATATATACAATGTATGACCCTAGGATATTCAATAAAATGCATGGTAGATCGCCTATGTAAAACAAAGATCTATTTCCATATAATCCAGAGCGCTAATAACCTTCACAACCACTAAATGATACAATCTCCAAATAATGAATTAACTCTTATAACAATTTCATGCATTTCAACATGTACATCCAGCCTATTATAATTTGCACGCCGCAAATGTAATACACAATTCAGCTATGACCTCTTACTACAAATAGTCATACAAGTTGATGTTTATGGCATAACACATTTTAGCTCTTCGAGAATAACCAAGGAAAAACAGGCAATTTGAACAATCACAAACTTCCCCGTCACTTGATAATTTTAAAAAGGCGAAATATTGTAGGGTGAGCATCAACAGCTCAGTAAAGTAACTCAATTCTAGGAAAACGAGTTTGAAAATAACATAATTTGAATGATTGGGCGATATCAGCACAGTTCATTTCATAAATAAGTAATAGAGTAGAAAACATTAAATGAAAGTAGTAATACGATCACAACGTCAATACAGTGCCACTCGGTGAGCTAATATCCTATCAAACCAATCAAGGATAACATGATCATCCAAAATCAATCAAATAAACCTTCTAGAAGACTTCCACCCCACTGAAGATACACTCCCTCATATCAATTCAATACCCAAAGATGAAGACCAACAAGGCCACCCAAGCATTTACGAACTCAATGAGAAACCCTCTTTGTCCTCAACCTAGAATGTAAACCCTATGCCACTCAAACTTGTGTGCACTTACATTTCATTTAAAAGGATCCTGGTTCCAAATAGTACTAGTAATACACTCAATACGATCATTTCAAACATTAGTGCGAGTTGCACTTAGAAACCCTAATCCAGGTCCGCATTCAAGTCAATATTCAAAACACCTAATCATATATTTCAAAACATGAAAAATAATCATAAATAACATATGGAATAATTTAGAAACAAGTTTGAAAAGCTTCACTTGTTCCAAGATTGAGAAATCCTACCAGTCTCGGTATTTTGATCTGAAATAACCAGAAATGAAAAAAATTTATTTGTCGATGAAATTTCATACACATACTCAATTAACCTATCTACGAATGAATATAAAATTTATTTAGTGAAAATCACCAAAAAACTGCATCAAATTTCCCCTGAAGGGAAAAATAGACATTTTACACCACCTATTGATCCAGGTACCGAATTGGCCTCAAATTTTATCGAGACCTCCGTACGGACATTACGAAACTTTTGGCACTGAACAGAGGTCCATCAATCAATGGAATCTCCCTCACTTGCCATCGGGATGCCTAGTGGTCCTCTAGTCCACTTCATCTTCAACCTCCAATAAAGCCTTAGTCTCAATGTTCTGTTTCAAGTACCTCTCTTCTCACCCCTATAACTCACTCCACAAAAACACTATAGACCTGTTTTCAAAGCCTATTTACTCTCCCCATGGACCTCTTCAAATCCCCATAGGTGAAACCCTTCGAATCAAACTCTAAATCATCCAAAAATTTAACTAAAGTTTGAAAAAAAAACAAAGTTTTGCACCTCATGGCCAGAACTGCAACTACCTTTCTCACCCATCAAACAAACTCTAAATCAATTTTTAAGGTCACCAATGGATTCCTAGGGTTTTTTTTTAGTGTAGGACAATACCTTTTATGTTTTAAAAACTCAAGATTAAAAGCTTTGAATTTCCAAGAACTCAAACCCAAACCTTTAACTTGTCCTTCCTCAAACCATCTCCACAGACCACAGCTTCCCTTCAAATCAACCCAAAACTTCAACAACAACTCCCAGAAATCCATCCCACATCTTGGATTAAGCCAAAACCTCTCCAAAAAAAAAACCATTTCAAAATTAACTAGGCAACTCCCAGAAACCTACCTTTTTTGAATCGGCATTCCAACTTCCTCTCACTTCACCAGTCAAGCTCCTATCCTCTTTTAAACTTGTCAATGAACATTAGAAAAAAACCCCACACACCTTATAATAATTCCCTAACCACAATCTTGCTCTCCAATATCTGAATCCCTAACCACACACACCCAGATTCTGATCCGATTTCTAACTCCATATATCAGGTCATTACAACCCAGGTCCATACTTTCTCTTCTCACCTACCTCTTAGTTTCCATGACCTTAGTGGAAGCACTTGGGGCATCCAACTTGTAGAGACAGTGAGCCTCTCAAAGTTCTCACATCTCACCCATACTCGTTTTTCCTTAAAATCTTTAGGGTTAGCTAGAGAAATGTATAGAGGACTCTCTCTTGAATTCACCTTTTGAAGTATTTAAGCCTACTAAAGCCATGAATTCTTCCATATCGTCTTGAGAGGAAGTATCTTCACTCATTGTCGAACCCAACTCACTTTGTCTCCTCTCTATGGGCATATCTTTCTTCTTTCGATTAGGACATTCCCAAGCCATGTTTTCAGACCCTTGACACTTATAGTATGGAGATCCTTGGACCTCTTTACTTTCCCCTTATTTTCTCCTCCCCTCTTGGAGACTTAAGCCTATTAGGATTTCCTTTCGACCTTGAGGACTTGACATCACCACCCATAACATATTTGTTGAACTTTTGTGCAAGATAGGCTATGTCCTCTTCTCCTAATTAAGGTTACTTTGATTCACCTCCCTCTTCTCTAATTGAGCACCAGGCTATGCCCTTAGATTCTTGGGCAGTTTGATATTCATTTAGAAAGTCAAAATAGATCCAACTAGGTCTTTTGTTAGCAGCATCTCCAAATTGACTTTGATTTTCAAGCCCGTCACCTTAGCATGAAACCTCTCCGGTAGAGATCTCAAGAAGTTCCACTTGATCACGGAGTCATCATACTTAGTTCCCAAAGCAAAGGATGAATTTATAATATCACACAATTTAGCATAGAAATCGCTAAATTTTTCATCCTCACGCATCCTTAAAATCTCGAATTGAGAGGTGTACCTTTAGAAATGAGTCATCTTTTAGTATAGGTGTTCCACCATAAGAAACTTATAAGATGTGTCATGCCTCTTTGGAAGTCTCACAAGTGAATATCCTCTAGAACTCGTCAAGTGTCACGACATTGAATATCCTTTAGACCAAGTCTTTAGTAATATTGGTTCAACAATGGCTTCACCACATTCAATTGATGTGGTGGCCATCGGAGGCCATTGGAGGGCTCCATCCCTCTAGCACACAAAACAAAACATGTTCATCAATCGATTTTAAACACTCCCTCATTTGAGCTATCCAATATGCATAGTTTATACCATCAATGAGTGGTGGTCATGCTATCGAACGTCCTTCTTTTTAAGACTCTAGTAATAAACAACCAATAGTTATAATAAATCTCAAATCACAGAACTAGGTCAAATAGACAAATATGTAATGAGTGCCTCTACTAAGTGTAATTCAAGGAAAACCTTGCTCTTATACCAATTGTGAACAAAAAATACAACACTTCACATGTAGAATCTTACCACTCGATTATACACCAGGCGCACACTAGACCTAGAGGGGGTTAATAGGTTATTAAAAAAAAGATTTGGACAAACAGCAGTGCTAACCCAATTCAGCCTTAGCTACCTCTTCTCACAATGCTATGATAATTTAAGTGGGAACCCCTTTTAAATCACTACAGCACAAAACACACATATAGATTATAGCATTAATTTTACCAATTTGTAGATTAACACTCAATCGCACACTGTGATCCCAATAAAGGCAACCCAAACCTAATCAAGCAACTATATGTGATATGTAGATTTAAACAATCAATTCATCAAACACATAGTATCTGTGTGCATCAAATCACAAGTGCATAAGTAGAAGCGATAAATAACACAAGTAATTAGTTGATGCAGAAATCCTTCTTGAAAAAAATTGCATGGAGCCTTCTCAGTTCACCAAAACCTAATCCACAAGACCCAAAGTTAATCTACAAGTACTCAAGACTTATAGATCAACCAATCAACATGACTAGATGCTTCTTTCCTTCATAGATCTCTTCGCCAAAGGCCCTACTTTGACGTTATGATTAGCTTCACTTCAAATCCCCGCCACATAAGCGTTTAGACCACAAGTAATATTCAAGGCTTCACACCCAAGGCTCTGTAAACCCCAGAAAATTTTAAAATTTTATTGTGAAGGAAAATGGTAGTTAGTCATTGTTGTATGAGTTGAAAACCTAAATTTATTTAGAAATTAGATGATGAAACAAACCTCATCGTTGGATTTGTCTCACGAAATCTAGTTACCCAGTCAATTATCATTGAATTGTAAGAAAGTCAAATTTTTCACATTTTACAATGTGATCAAACATTGTGCAATTAAAATAAATGCGATTGGGATTTTATTGCAAAACATGAAAAATAATTTAAAGTTATTTTAGATAAAATATATTGAACATAATACGGGACGAGATTTAATCGATTCAAAATAAAATTGGATCAGAAAAAGACCGGACGTGTGGCGCAACGACGGCCAAGTATTAAGGAGTATAAATAGGGGAGAAAATTAGATTTTCTCCCCATTGACACAAGATTTTCTGCGAGAGAGAGAGAGAGAGAGAGAAAGAGAGAAGATAGAAAAACTCAAGAAAATCTCAAGCTTCTTCTTGCGATCTACCGCCAACCATTCGTCAAATCGCTTCGGGCCAAGAACAAGAGTTGTTCTAAGCAATGAGAGCTACATCAACATACCAAAAATTGCGGATTTCACGAAGTCTGAAGAATGAAATTTTTAGAAATCAAGGTTTAAAGATTGGGTTGGGTTTCTTGGAGCTTCCTCTACGTTTATTATGCTTCAAGAAGTAGAGTTCTTCTCCTAACTAGGTTTATTTTCAACATAGGATTTGCATATAAAATAGGTATCATGATTAGCTATGAAGTCTCTTGTTTAAATATACTCACAGTGTAACTAGAGTATAAGAAATGATATAAATGTGCAAAACCAATTTTTGCATAAATTGGGTTGTTGAAATTGCTTTTTTTTTTTTTTAAAAAAAATGAGAAATTTTATTTCCAATGAACCAAAGATTTACAAGAATCAAAAGGAAATAAATGCATTTCAATCCTATTTTCATGGCTATAATCCTTCAAAAGGACAAAAATACAATAAAATTCCTCCCAGGATCTGCAATCTGCATCAGGCAACCATTCATTCATCAAAACCAGAAATAAATCCATCAAAGGCATTAACAGAATGCCTAAAAAACTCTGCTAGTCTTCTTCACCATAAACAACCACACATTACCTCAACCTTGATCATCAAAAACTAGAACTTGCTTGGTTCTCAAAATAAGTAAACAACTCTAGTCTTGCACCAGACTTTGCAGCACAGCAGCAGGAAGCTGGTTATCTGCAAAAAAATCAGAATAAAAACCATCAATTACTGCCTAATTAGCTAAGGCATCAACTATAGAATATGATTCCCTGTAAACATGCTCCAGCTGAAAAGTAATCCTACTAAGAATCTGCCCAATTTGATCAAGGATACCCATATAAGGCCAAGAACATCCCACCTTACTCTCATAGCATTCACCAGAATTAAAGAATTTGACTCAATTTTGACTTCATAACTAGACAAACCATATATCTTGATTAAGCTCAAACCATCCAACAATGCCTTGAACTTTGCACACACATTTGAACAAATACCATAATAAAAACATGAAGCCAGGACCTTACGTCCCCATTCATTTCTCAGAACAGCCCCACCACCTACAACCTCAAGATTGCCCTTAGCAACCCCATCCACATTCAAATTCAAAACCCCTACTTTTGGACATGCCCAACATACCCAAATAGCTCTAGTTTTGACAACATAAGGCAAATAATACCCAAACTTTGTAGTATTGTCCTACCCCAATTATTATCCAGAACTCTTGGACTAATATTCCTCACCTAAAACCCTAATAGACTACAGATCTTAAGGAAAATAGAATAATAATTCAACTGGCCCTCCTCAACTCTCTTCCTGCACCTCTCCTTCCACACCTGCCAATACACCAGCAGAACAATGCTTCGTACCAGACTATGAAACATGTACCTCTTTCTGAAAATTCTGTAGAGTCTCTGCATTCTTACCAAAGGAAATTCTCCACCAATCAATTGAAATCCAATCAAATTAGCAAGCCTAACACAAATAGACTTTACATAATCACACTCCACAAACAAATGCATAGAATCATCCACCTCCTTCTGGCACATATAACATCTACTCACCAAAGGAAAGCCACATAATTGAATTCTAGAATCCAATGGAAGGGCTTTCATTAGCAATTTCCACCCCACCAGTTGAGCACTAGGTGCAGTACTCATACCGTAAATTGCCACAACAGTGTCACTGCTTACACCTTGATGCCTTACTAGATACCATGCTGATTTTAGAGAAAAAAAACCCCAGATCTAGTAAGCTACCAAACTAGCTTATCAGCAGCCTCAGAAAGAGGCACCTAAAACTCTAAAATTTTTGACCTCGCCTCCTCACTCAGAAAACCATCAACTTGATCCAGGTGCCAACAAGAACCCCTTACCAGCTCACATACCTTAGGGAAATTAGAAGGCAAACTCCCTAATCTACAAATCAGAGATTCATCCCCTAACTAATGATCACACCAAAAATTAGTCTAATCTCCTTTCACAATCAACACTCTAGACTGCATAACAACCTCTTCAAAATAAGGCCTTACAGCCTTAAAGCATTTTTAATTACCTCCACTTACATACCTCAGAAGATGTCTAGCTCTTAAAAATTTAGTAGAAAATAATTGAGCCCATAGAGAGGTCCCCCGTATTAAACTCCACTCCTGTTTTATTTTAAAAGCCACCTGTAAGTCTTCAAACTTTCTCAAACCCAGACCTCCCTCTGATTTAGGCAATGTACCCTTCTCCCAAGCCACTCAATGCCTCCTTCTAACCCCCATTCTATTTGGTCATATAAACCCTGCCATCATAGAATTTAGCTTCTGCAGAATACCCTTCGGTAGATTTAAACAAGGCCAACAAATGAACAAACACAACTCTTACAACAAACTACACCATCACCAACCTCCCCATATTTGAAAGCATCCTTGCATACCAACCTTCCAACTTACTTCATAAATTTGGTGGTTGAATTTGCTTGCTTAGTAATTTCATAAGAAATGTGATGAATTGGACATGTTATGTGTTTACATGATTTTATGTCTTTTGGGTGTTTGATAAAATGCCTATGATTGATTAAGTATGTTATTTGAATGAAATTGATATATCATGTTTTGTGAAGATATTAGAATGTAAGCATATGCTTGATGATATAATTTACATTGAGAAATTGTTAATGTTGATAGACATTGAAATTGTTCATTATGTGCTCAAGACATATTAAACATGACATAAAAACTATGGTTGTACACTACATTACATATGAACAGGAAGCATCACTTTTGTGGGCTTGTGACATGAGTGTGGGTGTGTGCATGACTTTGATCACTCATCATTCTTGGGGGGATAATTCATGGGCTTGGAAAAATTAGACTAAAGTTCGACTGAGTCAAATGGGTTGCATTGAAAATAGGGTCGAGGTTAGTAAAAAGGGCTAGATTATCCCTCGAGTGCGAGACCCGATAATTTGGATACGCACTCCAATTGTATTGACTCCATAAAGTGTGTTAGCGTACGCGGAGCTATTGGTGGAAGTCCATAGATGTCATGTCGGTTGGGTGCCCGTTGGTGGAAGTCCATAAATATCCACCCCAAGAAAGACCTAGGATTATAAATGGTAGTTGTATATGTAACATCAATGGTGGGGGCTTGGAATGCCCAAATTCATACGCATGACATTGCATGTATTATGGGAGCCGGTGGAAGGCTCGGGTTGTATTGTATGTGTGAGTCTCATCTCATAACATGGCATAACATTGTGACATTCATCATTGAATTGTATATTCTTGAATGAATGTCTGCTGCTGATTGTTGTATTGCATGTGAGTATTTCATATGCATATGGGTTGAAAAGTAACCTCTTTAGAAGATACCCTATTTAGTATGACTCACCCTTTATGAGAACAATATTTATGTGCGGGACTAGTGTTGTTGAATAGCTCTCACTTGGGCCTTTGTTGAGAAAGAAAACCGATTTGTGACTTTAAATTACATTTTTGTAAAATGATCGTATAATTGGTTTTGGATTTGTAATATTGTATAAAGGATTGTATAATGTACTCATATGAACTATATTTTGTGTAAAAATTAGATGTTATAGGAGTTTGGATAAATGTTTTAATTCTCTTATTTTAAACTAATAAGTCTATAACATCTATACATACCCCATTAAGCAATAAACTCTCCCCATTTATATCAATCCCATTAAACTGTTAAATACATTTTTCCACCTTATTTCCGATTTTATATCTATGAAGAATTTAAAAAAGAAGAGTTGATTTTTCAACTTCTATTTCCACATCTAAGATTTATATTTTAGAATGTTTTAAAAATAAAATTTTAATTTATTTATGCATTTGTGAAATGTTTTTTATTCTTAGGTTATCGAAATAATGCACATAAATGAAAGTTTGATTTAGTTTTTAACTAGCGACCTGTGTCGTTCAACGCAAAGGATTATAATTATCTCTTTTTTATTTTATTTTTATTTATTCTATCACTTGAAAAGTTAGAGAAATAATTATAAAAAAATTCAAAATTCTAAGAAATTAGAAAATGGGGAGGAAATGCTTCTCAAGACTACTTAAAAATTTGACATAGTTTATTAACCTAGTGATTTGGCTTCATTATAAACATATGATTAATACCAAGTTTCAATATGTGATGGAGCCGATAATCAATTCAATGATTGTAATGAATTAAATTTACAAATTAGATCAATAAATTATGTCTCAATACCATTACTCTCTATCTATACACTTCTTCTAAATATTTGTATCTATGAAAAACTTTTAATTTTGTATTTTATCCCTCATTATTATTTCAAAGTCAATTATGTCCACATATTTATTTTCATTCAATTTTTATTTTCTATATACATTGGACTTCCAATTTCTTTTGAACTCTTTTATTAATAGTATTTGACTTCGAAACAATTTTAAACACATTTATTAGTAGTATACTTACATGTTTTTTATATCTATATCATATAAAATGTAAAATATAATCTATATTCTATTATTATACAGATGTAGTTGTCAAATTGAATTTTATGATTAATATATGTCTTATATAATTTTTTGGTCTACAATAATATCATAATATTATATATAATACAAATAATAGTATTAAAATATAATCAATTTCTTTGTCAAAAAAATATAATAAATCTATAATATAATTTAATATACAAATAATCAAGAATGAAAATCTTATATTACAGTTTCATGAGGAAATGCTTCAAGAATCGGGCGGATTGCTAAAATGTTGACAGATTATGTACTTAAAAGAGTTGTAGAATAAATTAATAATTAAGTTTAGTAATAATTAAAATAAAAATTAATTATTTGACACATAATTTATTATTTAATTTAATTAAATATACAATTTATATTTTTTATAAAAATTTATTATCTAAACATACTCACGTACATCGTACATTCCTAGTATATGTGGATAAATGGGTGAGTTAGTATATTCAAGATGAATTTAATAATTAATGAGGTAAATATAAATAAGGTGTATTTAGTAATTTCAAATAAAAGAATTAAATAGAGGGAGAAAGTAAATTTAAATACCTGGCATAGCCCCACCCAATATTCAAGGCTCAAAAAAAAGCAACGGATCCGGTTCAAAAACCGGTTCACTTGTCCACTCTCCCTTACTCTCTCTTTCAACAACCCAATACCAAAGAAGACTCCCATCCCATGCCCTCTCTCTTCATCTCCAACCTGCTCACTAACCGCCACCCCCCCCCCCCCCCCCTCTTTCTCTCTCACCCTCTTTCTCCATCTCTCTCTCTCTCTCCCACTGTCTCTTTTTCATTACGTTATTGCTGACGATTTACTTTTGAAATCTTTACTACCAATAAATATATTTTGCACTTAGCACTTAATGCGATATCTCCAAATTCACACGTGAAGGTTCTTTCTATCCCACGAACTCCCAAAGGAGAGACTCTCTCTCTCTCTCTCTCTCGTCAACTTCCATATCAAATTAATGGCAGTATCTAAATTCAAAAAAAATTAATTGCCCTTAGATTTTCTTCCCTATTATGCAGAGTTGGAATTCTTTCAACAATAACCAAAGACGTCAGCAATCAACCCATCCAGTACTCAACCTATACGCATATTCTGTAACTTCTTCCTCTGTGCTCTACATACATTAAGACTTCTCACCTTCTCTCTCTCTACCTGTCGCCCCCCCCCCCCCCGGGTCTCTCTCATAAATGGGTAGTTTTTGTCTTGCTTCTAGTACGGCACTGATCGTTCTATTTCCTCTCCTAAACCAAATACATGGGGAATATTTTAATACGGTGGGCGAATTTCAAACTAACGGGTGTAATCTCTTCCAAGGGAATTGGGTTCACGATGACTCTTATCCTCTCTACGATACAAAAAACTGTCCCTTCATTGAGAGAGAGTTTGATTGCCAAAAGAACGGTCGACCAGACAAAGACTATCAGAAACACAGATGGCAGCCCACTGCGTGCAACTTATCAAGGTACTCCTCTGGCTTCTCTCTCTCTCTCTCTCACACACACACACATTCATATAACCTTTTCATTCTGAATCAATGGTTCAGAGTTCAGACAGTTTTGTCTGTTAGCATGTGTTGTTTGGTTCCTTCATCTGGTGATACTGAATTAAACGTACACGACTACCGAGTCATAAACTCATTCCATTTCAATTTTGAAATAATACAAAACCCCATTTTAATCGATGTGTATGTTTAACAAATGATTGTGTGTGTGTGAAATTTGCATTGTAGCAATAAATTTAAAGGCTGTGGTTGAAATGATTTCCGATTTTTAAGAAACGAAATCAATGTTATAGATTATTATTCGACATTATGAAATCTAGTTCATGAGTTTCTGTCAGAGCCTAAAAAGGCAATGCCCGGCAAAGAAGAGGAGCTCAAAAATTGTGCGGGTCTAAAATATATTCTCTTTCCTAAAATGGACTTTCTCCCTCACTCAAGTTTCTACTTACTAGCTCGTGCGCACACCAGAATCATGTACACATAGGAATAAGGAGAAAAATATGAAGATTGGCAGAGATTAGAATAAGTAATTCTATATGGTTAAATGTGATGGAAAAGAAGTTATAAGCAATTAAATGTGATACTGGAAAAGATATTAGTCAAATAAAGGGAAAAAAGTGATTTTAATAATAGACATTGAATTAACAACTAATAAGTGATAGAGCACTAATTTAGGATTTCATTTATGTATAGAGTTTACTTTTCTTATTGTAATCTTCACTGTAATCTCTCCTATAATCACTCTTTAATTAGGCTGATTTCTCTCTTTATAGGCTGATTTAGTTTCCTCTCACAGGAAACTAATCACTATATATTGTAATTTCTTCTGTTATTGAAAAATACAATATTCATACAAATCTTTTATGGTATCAGAGCACCCTCTATCATAGAAAAAAATTTGATCTCCTTTCCTCTATTCGATCTCCTTCCTCTATTTCTTTCAGCTCTGCCAAAACTCTCACCTATCAACCATGGCAACACCACCGACCTCTCCCACCTTTGATTCAACTGCGTCAATTGGAGCTACCCCTACTGTAACGACACCAACGATCACCCGACTGAATCAAGGTAACCCTCCTTCTCCTGGAAACAATGTGATATCTTTGAATGCCTCATCTCAAATTCCATTCAAGCTAGCACAAGGAGGAGAATATTATGCTTCCTGGAAATCACAAATGACCAATCTCCTATTCGGTTATGGTCTACTCAGTTATGTTGATGGCTCTTATCCATGTCCACCAAAAACTGATCAGGAACACGTCACTTGGCTTCGCCAGGATCGACTAGTGCTACTAGTGATTCAATCCACCGTTCATGGCACAATCAGTCCCACCATCAACAACTACCCTACTTCCGTTGATGCCTGGACCAAACTGGAATCCAGTTATGAAAATCGATCCAATACCCGCATGCTCTCTCTTCTGTCCACGTCAACGAATACCAAGAAAGAAGGGAAATCAGTTGCCACCTATATGAGCAAAATAAAAGGTATTGTTGACGATCTAACTCTTATTGGACATCCCTTGAGTAATGCAGAAATCATGGCTCATACTCTAAATGGTCTTGCTGACGAGTTCAAGGAACTAACGACTGCAATTAGGGTTCGTGACTCACCTATATCCTTTGAGGATCTCTACAACAAACTTCTTGATGAGGAGTTAACCCAAAATCATGGACACACCAAAGAGGACGATACAAAGATTACTGCTCAATTCACTCAAAGGCAAAGCAACTACAAAGGCAAGGGTGGTAGCGGAAATAAAAGCGGATTCAATCCCTCCAATTCAGTTCTTGGTCGTTTTGGACAATCCAATGGCCATCCTGGACAACCATCAAACTTCAACCAATCTGGTCTTCAACCTAATCAATCTCGGTTTCAATTCAAATTTTCAACCTTCTTCATGGAATCCGAATTATTATCAAGGACAATAGGGGCAATCCCGTATTGTGTGTCAATTGTTTGATAAGCTAGGACATAGTGCAAAAACATGTTGCTCTCGGGGTCAACCCTCCTCTCGACCTTAAGTTAATTATGTGGATGGAGATTCTACCTATGGCAACAACAATTGGGTGTTAGATTCGGGAGCTACTCACCATATCACATCTGATCTTCAAAATCTCTCTATACATTCGGATTGTGTTGGGAATGAGGATGTTATAGTCGGCAATGGTAATGGAATCTCAATCTCTTACACAGGTTCTTCTATCATTAATTCGTCTCTCGCTTCATTCAAATTAGACAATATTTTGTGTGTACCTATGATTAAAAAAAATCTTATTTCTGTTTCTCAGTTTTGTAAGCAAAAAAAGACCTACATAAAATTTTTTCCTAACCATTTTCTTGTGAAGGATCTGAGTACGGGGGCATCCTTGGCCCAAGGCCGGAGTAGGAACAACTTGTACGAGTGGTCATCATCAACATCACCCACCAATTTTCAAAAACCGCCACCCTCCACATCCGTTGCTCTTACATCACAAGTCTGGCATCAGCGACTTGGCCACCCGTCCTTACCTATCCAGAAGAAAATACTTGCTAAGAATTTGATTTTTGTTTCTAATTCTTCTATGCCTAATAATGTGTGTAATTCTTGCCTATGTAATAAGAGTCACAAGCTTTCCTTTAAACATTCTTTTCTTATTTGTGATAAACCACTTCAAGTTATTTATTCTGACGTTTGGGGGCCAGCACCTATCATGTCTTTTGGAAATTTTCGCTATTATGTTATATTTGTTGATTATTTCACAAAATACACGTGGTTATATCCTCTCAAATTAAAATCTGAAGTTTTTAATGTGTTTGAAAAATTCAAAAATCTTGTTGAAAATTTTTTTCAAACTCATATTAAAACTATATACACAGATGGTGGTGGTGAATATCAAGCACTTTCTCATCTTTTGGCCAAATATGGTGTACAACACCTCACCTCACCCCCATATATCCCTGAACATGTTGGCTCCACAAAATGAAAACACTGTCACATCGTTGAAACTGGTCTCACCCTCCTTCATCAAGCCTCTATCCCTCTTCGTTTTTGGCCCTATGCTTTTCAAACCGTAACCTATCTAATTAATCGCATGCCTACACCTGTACTCCAAAATGACACCCCATACCAAAAAATGTTCGGCCACCACCCCAAATACACAACCCTCCGTGTTTTTAGGTGTCTTTGTTACCCATGGCTTCGAGCCAACAATCACCACAAACTTGAGCCACACTCTCGACCTTGTGTGTATCTCGGTTTTTCACTTCCAAATCATGCTTTTATCTATTTTGATTCAAAAACTAACAAAATATTTATTTTTAGACATATTGTCTTTTTTGAAAATCTCTTTCCTTACAAAAATATTTCCTGTAATGAATTATTAGTCACTAACTAGTCTTTTTCAAAATTACTTTCTACTTTTACAGAAAAACATCTGGCAAGTAAATCTTCACTCATTAATACCTCATCAGATTCTTCTCCTTCTAATCTAAACATTCTTCCAAGTGTCATTACTACAAATTTGTCTCCACTAATGCTAACTCCTATAATCCTCCATGCTCTAATCAGATAACAAATCCGTCAACTCCCACTTTAAATATGCAATCACCACCAGCTCAATTGTCCACCTCTCACCAGGAAACTCCTACTCTCTCCTCCAACTTAGATGACTCCCTCACCTCTCCTAATCAGGTAAGTTATTCTTCTTCTTCATCGTCCTTAAATACATCACCTATTTCATCTCCACCCCCCGACACATCACCACAACCTTTTCGAATGGTAACACGAGCCCAAAACAACATACACAAACCAAAAATACCATTCTTTCTCACTACTACTACGGCCAATCCCTCTATCCTCATTTACACAGGCCAACAAACTTACTCAATGGCGTGAAGCCATGAACGAAGAGATTCAGGCCCTCCAAACAAATAATACATGGTCCCTAGTCCCTGCCTCCCCCACACAAAACATTGTTGGATGTAAATGGGTTTATCGAATCAAGAAAAATCCTGATGATTCCATTGCACGTTACAAGGCTCGCCTTGTGGCTAAAGGATTTCACCAATGCCCTGGCATAGATTTCAATGAAACCTTTAGCCCAGTTGTTAAACCCGCCATTATTCGTATCGTTCTCAGTATAGCAGTGTCTCGTGATTGGATCTTGAATCAACTGAATGTTAACAATGCTTTCCTGCAGGGTACTCTCTCTGACCATGTTTTTATGCAACAACCCCAAAGGTTCATTGATTCCTGAAATCCGACTCATGTTTGCAAACTACATAAAGCTCTATACGATCTTCACCAGGCTCCTAGGGCTTGGTATAATGAACTTCGCACTTTTCTCCTTGACAATGGATTTCTTAATTCCAAAAGTGACGCCTCTCTCTTCATCCATTGCTCCAACTTTACAACAATGTATCTTCTTGTCTACGTGGACGACATCATTCTCATTGGAAATAATTCAGCAGCCATTCGTGCATTCACGTCTCGTTTATCTACTCAGTTCTCCCTCAAGGATCTTGGCAGCCTCAGCTACTTTCTTGGTGTTGAAACTATTAGGTCCTTAACCGATCTTTTCTTGTCTCAACGGAAGTATATCATTGACCTTCTTCACAAAACTAATATGCATGAAGCTAAGGAAATCAGCACACCATTGTCCTCCTCTGAATCTCTGAAGCTCGACGACGGCTCACCCAATCATGACCCAACTGCGTACCGTCAGGCTCTTGGCTCTCTTCAATACTTGTCTCTAACTTGCCCTAATATCAGCTTTGCAGTTAACAAGTTGGCTCAATTTATGCATCGGCCGTCAACTAATCATTGGAATGTTGTTAAGCGTGTCCTTCAATACTTAAAAGACACCTCTCACTATGGCCTGTTTCTATTCGCTCGCTCACCATCATCTCTCCATGCCTTCTCGGACGCCGATTAGGCTGGTGATGTTGACACTCGCCACTCTACTTCTACTTATGTTGTCTTCCTTGGCTCTAATCCAATCAGTTGGAGCTCTAAAAAGCAGTCTACCATTGCTCGATCATCTATTGAGGCCGAATACAAGGCTATTGCGTCTGCCACTACCAAAATTAACTGGTTGTCCAATTTCCTTGGTGAACTTGGTGTTACACTCTCGTCTCTGCCGTCCATTTATTGTGATAACATTGGTGCAACATACCTCTGCTCTAATCTAGTGTTTCACTCTCGCATGAAGCATATAGCAATTGACTTTCACTTTGTTCGTGATCAAGTGGCTCGCAAGCTGATTCGTATTTCTCATGTCCACACAACCGATCAACTTGTCGATTCCTTGACCAAGCCTCTCGCTCGAAAGCAATTCCAGATGCATCGATCCAAGCTTATCATCCTTCCCGAATCCTTGCACTTGCGGGGGCATGATAGAGCACTAATTTAGGACTTCATTTATGTATAGAGTTTACTTTTCTTATTGTAATCTTCACTGTAATCATTCTTTAATTAGGCTAATTTCTCTCCTTATAGGCTGATTTAGTTTCCTCTTACATGTCCTTAATCATAGGAAACTAATCACTATATATTGTAATTTATTCTGTTGTTGAAAAATACAATATTCATACAAATCTTTTAATAAGTACCAATAAAAGGAAAGAACACCAGACCCCTCTTCTCCTTTTGTTAATAGAGTGCTTAACTATGATTAGAGTACTAATATTGTCAAATTTTGTCCAATCCATCCACATAAGGTCAACCTTGAGTCCTGGACTCATGGATTGAACAAAGTTTAGATTATATTTACTAAAGTTTGCATTGAATTTACTTTTTGTGTATTAGACGTAGCTGGCCATTGTGATCATCACACCCACTAGAATGATGATATTGTGTTGGAAAATAAACTTCAATTTAGAGTTTTATTATATTATTAAAGGTGTGGTAATTTAGTGTGTGTTAATGGGCAAATAATATAAAAGTAGTGGAAGACAATATTTGTTAGTGGGTGTTAATTCTCCAAATAATGGTGTTTCAATATTATAGAGGTGACAAAAATTAGTGGGTGTAATGTTACCTTAATATAATGTTAGGGGTTATATGTATGACCTATATAAAAAGGGATATGATCTAGTGTTATTAGAAAGTAGAGTTGAGTGAGAATGTGAAGAGTCCAAATCGTGGTTGTAATCAACTTGAGTGTTCATATCCTCCTTTACTTTGTTCAATTTTATTATTTAATTCTCTTGACTCCAACAAAATGATATCAAAGCAATTTTCTAATCTGGGTATAATTAGAGAATTTCAATAAATTGGTATCGGAGTCAGCTTTCGATTCTTGAAGTCTAGATAACTTATTTTAGAGTCAGATTCACGATCCTAAAAATCTAGATAACTCTCCATCAAAGCCCTCTTTTTGATCCTGGTATAAATAGCTAACTTTTAGAGTCAGTACGATCATTGAAGTCTTGATAAATCATTGCGATTATGGTTGTCATGGAAGATTCACCAAACATGTATTTTTGGTATAAAATATATGATGGTTCTAATTACAATAGACAAAAGTTGCTCCCTTTTTTTTTTTATCTCAAAGCCTATGATTTGTGGGATGTAAGTGAAGAAAAGCTGAGGAGTGGTTTGCCCAAAAGAATCCGAGAAAAGAAAGATGAAAAGGACTTAGAGTTTTCAAGAAGGGGATTCATCCCAAGATTTCAAAGCATGTGGTAGATTTAAGATCTCCACATCATGTGAAGATGATTGAGAGTGTATTATTCAAACATAAAGGTCAATTTTTACCCAAAGAGTATTGTGTTTAAGGCTTTGAAGAAAATTAGTTTGTAAAAGAAAAATGGGAATTTGAAGAAACACTAATAAACCATCAAGAAGAGTACCATCTTGATGAACTCAAAGAAATTAAGGAGACAAAAGTTGAACTTAAAGTTCAAGAGGCAAGAGAGGATGAAGAAAACAATGAAGTTAAGGAAATAACTCAAAAAATGAAAGAGCAAAAAGTTCATGAAGAACTTTATTTAAATGTTGTTATTTCAGGAGGGGGAACCCGATGTGTATCTTCCCTCACAATTATATACTTGGAGCTCAAGACACTATACGTAGAGGGGGTAAATAGGTTTTCAATTTTAGCACAATTAATTGCCCATTAAAACCTAACCCATTACACATCTTCCCACGAAGATTTTTTAATAATGTGAGAACCACTTTCAATCACCACAACTCATGACATTTGATTTTAATTAATATTCAATTAATTCACTCATAATCAATCTCACGGCGATCTCAATACCCCAAATTTAATTTACACAACTATGGTTAAATGGATGATCAAAGAATCAAATTAACAAACACATAGTGTGCTTGTGTGTAAAAAATCACAATTACATACAATAATCAATAAATAATACAAGTAATTTGTTGGTGCGAAAATCCTTCTCATGGAAAAGTCGTGAGAAATCATTTGGAGTTCACCAAAGCTAATCCACAACTTGTTAAGTCAACATACAAGTACTCGATACTTATACGTCAATCAATACCGTGATTAGATGCTTCTTTCCTTGTTGTCTCTTCGCCAAAGGGCCCTCTTCGACGTCTAGTGTAGCTTCACTTAGACCTCTCCGTCGTACGGTTCGTCTAGGACTCAAGCAATCATGGGCACGCCAATGATACTCGATATGTATGCACCAATGAGTTTATTATATTTGTTCTAAGTACAAAGGTGCATATGGAGGTTGAATGATGTTGTTTTGATGCTTAATCTTCTTCTTTCAATGTCTCTTTCTGATCTTGAACTTGTTAGTACCATAACCATGGAATATATTGAAATTTTGCAATTAACTCCACAAAATTAACCAATTACAAATATGATCAAACAACGGTGAAAAAAATTGAAGAATTTGTAAGGAATGAAAAAGAAATCGAGGATCTTATCGTGGTTAAGAAAGTTGAAATGAATTCTTATGCAGCAACTTTGAAAGATGTCTTTCCAATTACAAATCACTGTGAAGATCATCATATTGAGATTTTTGAAAGTCCCAATTGAGGTGATGACTTTTTTGAAAATTACATGACTTTTTATTTACAACTTGGTGTAAAGAATTTTTTGAGTGACATAAGTTGTGTGAATATGGAGATATTCTTTGATCCAAGAGAGTTAACATAAAGTTAAAGAAGAAAATTAGCAAAATAAAGATGATTTGCAAGTGAAAGAAAATTTATCATAAGCCCTACACCGCATGGATGACTTTGACGATTCTTGCTATTGAAGGAATTGGTACTAAAGTTTGTGAAGTTTGCAATAATAACACTAAGCCCACCTTGAAGGTGCAAAATCACGTTTAAGGAGGGGAATGTTGGGAAATAAACTTGTTTTAGAGTTTTCTTATATTATTAAGGCATGTTAATTTACTGTATGTTAGTGGGTAAGGAATATGCAAGTAGTGTAATACAATATTATTAGTGTGTGTTGATTCCCTAAGTAATGGTGTCTTAATATTTTAGAAGTTATAAGAGTTAGTGGGTCTAATGGTACCTTAATGTAATTATAGGGGTTATATGTATGATCCATTTAAATAGAGTATATGACTTACTGCCATAAGCAAGTAGAGTTGAGTGAGAATGTGAAGAGTCCAAGTTGTGTTTGTAATCAACTTGAATGATTTTTTTGTTCTTTCAGTGTTTATATCCTCTTTTACTTCATTCTATTTAATTGCTTAATCCTCTTGATTTCAACAAAATAGTACCAAAGTGATTTATTAACCGGAGTATCATTGGAGCAATCCCAACATCTTGTGGTTTCATACAGATTTTTCTAAAACCTTAAAAGTGGGGTGGGAGTAGATTTGTGTCACCTTGTCTCATGTTATGTCTAGATCGCATCATTTTAAATTTGCATCAATTATTAATTTGATTAACCCCATTTACTTGATCAAGTCAGATACCATGACAATAACCAGACATGGTTATTAGTCATATTATGCTTGGGTGACATGCAGAAATTTCTCCGATTCATGATTTGACAAGGGTAAAATCACTTATTTCTAAACCAAATCCACCAACTGTAGGTCTACTTAAACTATAGTCATTTAATTCAGATGCTAGCAAAACAAGTGTAAATTCCCTAGTTTTATAGTGTATGATATATATCAAATCATGAATTGGAGAAATTTTCGTTTTTTTTTTAAATCAAACTTCTGGTTATATTACTAGTTAAACATATTTGTCATGTTCAAATTTTGTTATTCATATTTGACTTGAATTTAACTTATTTATTAACAGTATCAATAGATTGTGTTATTTTAAATTTTGTGTCAAATAATAATCGATTATAAGCCATTATTTTTTATATCAAGGGATTAATATATTATGGCTAGAGCTACGATCTCACCTGCTCATTTTTATTTCAGTTTTGCTTTTTGAAGAGTAGGTGGTCTAATTATTTTTGGGAATACAAACTATAAAGTCAATTACCTATTAAAAAAAAGAATAGTACTTGTGGAATTTTAAAATCTAACTTAATTTATTGATTTAATGATGTAATTTTGTTATAAATATTAAATTAACACCAAATTTTAATATTTAATGAAATTCACAATCAATTTAAATATCTTAATAACTTAGATCAATAAATTAAATCTAAATAACTTTGTTTAAAAGCCAAATGATCCTAGTTTGCTTTTTTTCTTCTAAGCTGTTTGCACTTTTTTCTGTTTGTCATTTCTATCGGACAAAACAATCATCATCATTGAGTAGCCAAGGACCACGAGTCCCTCATTCAATCCAAATAATACACCGTATTGAGGTCCCAAGACAGTTGGATCCTCACGTCCGAAAATTGGTCTTACAATGTAGGGCGGTTCAAGGTAATTTGAGATTTAAAGCGATAATATTAAATAATTTTATTTATTCTTTTAGTATTATTTTTAAAAAAAAAAAAAAATTATTTTTTTGAAGTGAGAAAAGAGAATTTGATACTTTATTTTTGTTTTTTAAGAGAGAAAAAGAGAGAATAAATGTGAGTAAATATGAGTTTACTTTTAGATTTTTTTGTATTTGTTTTTTAAATTTTTTATTTTTGAATTTCTAATGTTATGAATTGAATTGTAGATCTAAATTATTGAAATCATTATTTTTTGATTGGGCTTAAATTTTTTGGGGCCTTTTTGTAAGCCTTAAAATTTTTATGGATTTAAATTTTTTTTATGGACTAATTATGTATTTAAAATTTAGAGCCTAAAATTCATTTTTTCTTTTTAACACTTGGCCCGGCCCTATTGCGATGACCACTCCACATGGGGACAATTTATGTTGAAATGTTGCTTTTTCATTCACAATTGCCATCTTTTTTTGTGCAAGTCACATTTCCTATTTTTTCTTTGTGGACTTGAATCCTCTTAATTTCAAATTTTTTAGTAAAATTGTATTATTGATCCTTAAATTATTGCGTCTCCCTGGATAGATGTGAAATGGATTCAAATTTACTAGTGAGCTTTGATGAATTTGATAATGAATAATTGATTTTGAGGGCATACATCTAATATTGTTGTCTTATTTTGCATGGTCGAGTTCTCTCCTATAATACTTGAATAGTTTTTGCATAAAAAATAATTTAGTTGTTCAGTTAGAAAAATTCTATTTTGAGTGCTCTTTAATTCACCTTAATTTATACCATTCGGATTGACAAAAGAACGTATTGTGTTGGGCTTGTGTCATGTAAAAATCACATTGTACAATACATTTGTTTTTATTTATAATCATATATAGTTGAATTTGTATAGACTCAGGCATAGAGCCAGAATCTTTTTTCAGTGGGGGTAACCATCAAATTTAAGAAAATGACTACACAACAATTATTAAAATTCATAGCATCTAGTGAACATGATTGTTTTCTCAAAATTTCATTCTCTACAAAAAATATTCCTAATCAAACAACTTTTATAAAATAATTCTTCATATTATTATTTTTTTACTTTCAAAGATTTCAAGTATAAATACATGTGCGAAAGTGATACTACTTGACTAAGAAAAACTAATATAATATTTTTTTTGATATAAAGTACTAAAATAAAAACAGTTTTCATATGAAATGTTATTTTGACGTATCATTTTGCGAATGAGTTTTGTCAATGATAAGATTTTGACTCATACGAATGATAATTTGTCTTGATAACACTATTTGAAATCTAATTTAATTATTCAACTAATTTTATTTTTATAATCCATTAAATATTATGAATTATATCAAAAATTCAATCTAATATATATGTGCGTATCACATTGTAATTTTAATTCAATTTAATCACTTAATTTTATCAAATATTTACATATACATATTTGTATATGCATATCAAATTGAATCGAAGTAAATTGAATCATAATTAGGTCACAATTTTTATGCCCAAATTTAAAATCTTAGAATAATATTTACTATATTCAAACTTAGATACTTGGTCATAAATATTAATCTAAGTCTTAGTAATCGAATTCAGAGAAGGATTGATTCAATAACTTAAGTGAGTCATTACAGAAAAAATAAAGATAATAAGAGACTAAAAAAAAATTGTGACTTTAAATGTGTATGACTAAACGTTGAGTCTAAGTTTTTAATTCATTAATAAAAGAGTGGGGGCAAGTTATTACAATATTTAATTTTTATTATAATTTTAAACTAATCCTAAAAAAATTCAAAATTTCAATGAGAGCAATTAACCCCACTGCCCCCACCCTTCCTACACCCCTGTATAGACTCATTTATTAATCGAATTTAGTTATAATTTAAATTCATTAAAATTAAGTTTGTACTCAGCACTTTCTTGTCGACTTTGAATTAGATTAATATTTGACGATTTTGAATTTGTTAAATATTAAAAATTGTCAGCTTTAATCAAAATAAGGCTTTTCTAAATGCACAAACATTAATAAAATGTATCATGGTTCCTCGTTGATTGTAGGTTTGATGGTAGAGATTTATTGTTGAAAATAAAAGGCAAGCGCATCATGTTTGTTGGCGATTCGTTGAGCCTAAACCAATGGCAGTCGCTCACATGCATGCTTCATGTAGCAGTGCCACAAGCTAAGTACACCTCGGAGAGAATTGGAGGGCTGTCCAGATTCACATTCCCGGTGAGTTTATAGTTCCCTATTGAGTTCACGATTTGTATGTTTTACCACCTACATTCTTTTTAAGAATTGGATGAAAAAAAGTACGGTCCTAAAGGGTTAATTTTTATATTTATACTACTAATAAAAGTAATTTAACATAAAAAAATTTTGAATCCCTATTTTCTCCTTATAAAAAATTTCAAAGACTATATCATTTCACAATTAAATATCTAAATTATCATTATATACAAATCTCCATATTTTCTTGAACGTATCTTTTAATTGTTTATTTCATATGTATAAATATCAATTTCGATAAAAAATTTTGATTGACTATATTACCCTTAAAAAATATGTATCGTTATATTTTCAATAAAATGTATTAAAAACCATCAAAAATTCTATTAATCTTATATTATTCATCTCATATGCAAAAATAGCTTTATGTCTACATATGCATACTTTTTTTTAATCGAAAAGTTTAACCCCTTCATTTTTAAGATAACAAATAATCATATATATAATTTTTTAAAATTAATTTATGGTACATCAATACAATTATTTAGTCACAATAAACTTTCTATGTTGTATTAATATTTTCTAGGAAAATATATATTGTAGTGTATTTTTAAGTAAAACTTAATTTTTTTTTAATTTCAATTTTTTTAAAAAAATTTTAAGTAAAAATTAAAATTTTTCAAATTTTTAGAGTAGTATATTAAATCTTATCCCAATTCACCTAAACAATTCTTAATTACAGTAAGATTCTAATATGATTAGTATATTGATAATTACTTTTATCTTATTTGAGGAATTATAAGAAGAATCCTAATAAAATGAATTTCAAAAAATTTAATTTATCAAATATCAATAAAAAATCAATCTCATTCAAAAAATTCTAAAAAAAAAAATAGAATTTTAACTATTTCTTTTTTTAATATTTTTTCTTATAATTAGAATAAAAAAATTTGGGAACATATAAAATTTTTATAATCTTATTACAGAATATGAGCAATTAAAAATTAAGTGTGATAAATTTGAGATGATATTTAATTCAGATACACCTATACTTAATATGTTTAACTAATTTTCGAATATGAAAACTATTTATGTATAATGCACGTGGTGCATTATTAGTTTTAAAAGTTATTATATCATAACGGACATATTACAATTCAATTGGGTAAGAGTGCCATAAACTCGAATCGTTTGGGATTGAATCTACCTTTTTTCAATATCTTCTTTTTTAGGGTTCCAATTTCACCCAAAATAAGTGTCAATATTACAGTCATCACAATATTACTTTATTTTGTAGAACCTGGCTACCACTATGTACTCAACTCTATAGCATAGCCATTCCCAACATGCCAACACATATTATGCTGCAACGACTTCGCTTTCTATGTTTGTGTATCTCCACACATATACATTATGTGTATCATCATCAACTATCTCAATGTACTTTCATGATTGCAAGGGTTCCATCCATTGCCTCTTGCCCTCTCTAAATAATTTTTGTGGGTTTATCCACATTCTTCTATGAAACACATATACGCCAATTATCTAATTCCATTATGCATTGTGTGCAATCTGCTTATAACGTTGCGTGTTTAATTTGTACATGATGTCTCCGAATCAAGAGAAATAAGACTCCTTTAAAAAGAAAGGGACTCAACAGTCTGGATTGGTTATGTAATAATATGTATGGGAAGTCAATTTCTTTAAGTTTACATAAAAAGACACTTTTCAATTGTTTCAAACATGGATGGCAAATGTAAATCGAAATGAAAAGGCAAAATTTGTGAATGTGACTTTTCAAAACGACTTATGCTTATTTTATCAAATCCTGGTTTCATGGGCTTGTATAAGATTAGCATATGATGGAGATTGTGACAAATTTACAGATTAATAGCCAATGATAGAAAAATACCACTAGGCTTGAAGATGTATTGCAGAAGAGTAGATGTATAAGATAGGGTTTACAACTCTTAGCACATGACTCATTAAGTGAGTTTGATGGGTCAATCCGATTATAATCCGAGTATATTAAAGTAAAATTCATATCCAAGCATTTTATATCTATTTGTTATTGGACTGATCATCCACAAGTTGAGTCAATTGGTATATGGCAAGATTTACATGACTTAGAGATGACATGAAGCTAATATAATGACGTAATTGTTTACACATTTTACATCGATCCAACAAAAAATTATGTACAATTTTCATTCATAATTTAGCCATATGTTGATATCATAGTTGAAGTAATCTACCAGACTCGCATAATAAGTGAGTTGTTCAGAGATTGAGTCAATTGAACATAACACCACGTTGACGATGAGACAGCTGACACAATACAACAAATACATTTTTTCCCTCGGACATTTATAGAATATCTGTTTTTGCATTATAAACCATGATTTCCACCCATGTTCCGAAATTCAAGATGATGCTTGTCGACTGCAACCTGTAATGGGGAATTCAACTATGAAAATAGAACCAAGCCATCATTTACACCAAAGATTTTTCTTGCTTACAGCAGAAGAGATAATGATGGACAAAACTTCTTTAAAGTTAAGCGTAACTGGAAATTGTTTTGCAGTTTTAACGGTTAACTTGACACTCCATTATAGACGACTCCAACCATCCATGTAGGACACTACCTGATGTGATATAATCAGAGTCATTAAATATTTAATAAACTCAATGGTACATACTAATTTAATGGTCTATGTTGAGATGGTACATAAAGGTGGTGTAGGAATGTAGTGTTTGTAGCATTGTTGAATTAGCTCATGGGATATTTTTGATGTTTTCATCTACTTTTATTCTAACTCGATTATTTATGAGAATATTTGACCCAATTTCATTTCTAAAATTATTATCATGTCTATGGTGCTGACATAATTGCATGCATTCGGCTATATGTAGATGTATAATGCTTCAATCATGTTCTTCCGAAATGCTTTTCTTGTTGATATCATAAGCGAAAAAAGTGGAAGGGTTCTCAAACTGGACTCACTCTCTACTAGTAAAGTGTGGCAAGGGATGGACACATTGATCTTCAACTCATGGCATTGGTGGCTTCACACTGGAAGGAAACAACCGTAAGACATCTTTTAGCTCATTATATGTTTTGAACTTCCAATCTTTTTTTGGAAAATGTGTCAGAATGTTGACTATAATTGTTGGGTTTGAGGACCGATTTTGTATTGGGGATGGGAACTCGAATACCTTCAATGTCACGTGAGTTGATGGTGTTTTGAGTTTATGTACGAACCTTAACTGCAAGAACTGAGCTAACCCTAACTAGTATTTGGGACGGAGACTTGGATACCTCCATTCCATAGGGGTCGATGATAATTTGAGATGGTGTAACACATACACTACAATGATCGAGGTCAAATCCCAGCTTAAAATTTAATTCTTCTAGCTAGAGTCCTATTTTAAAATTTGTTGCATTTCAAATCTTATTCAAGATTGAAATATGATCAGTCTTTTTTTGGGGAGAATGGATAGGAACATCAACAATAACGGTTAAGATCGAAACCCGACTTGTTTTTTGGGACGGGGAGTTCGATACCACTGATGCCACAAGAGTCATTAGTATTTTAAAAAATTTATAAGAACATCAACTGTAATGGTTAGCATCAAATGTCGGGCTTACTCCTCTTAATTAGGGTTCTACTTGGATATTTGTTGCAGTTGGGATCTTATTCAAGATGATAATGCTACGTACAAAGACATGGACCGCTTGGTTGCCTACGGGAAAGCATTGAATACATGGGCTAGATGGATAGAATCTAATGTTGATCAGAGAAAGACCAAAGTGTTCTTTCAGGGTGTTTCCCCAGATCATGCCAGGCAAGTTTTGAACAAACTGGAACCATGCCTTACTACGATATGCAATAAGAATTACGAACTTATCAAATGGAAAATTCAATGCCATGGTTTCAAGGCTCTTGTTCATTGCATTATCTGACAATTGGTCCGAATTGAAAACTTCATTCAAAGATTAAAAAGGAAATTGTGTAAGATTGATGACCGCTTTATAAGTCCTCATTTTTTTTTTCTGTTTTCTAAGTATAAAGTAGTGTTTGCTTGCGTTTTTACTTTTCCATTTTATCCTTGTTCGAGTCTGATCAATTCTTTCAAGCTTAGCTGTATGTATAATAGTAGTACATCCTTACATATGCATAAATATAAAACTGACATACTAGAATATGTATAAATTATTTTTGTAAAATAGTAGGTACAGTTACAATGAATTTATTTCCATTGATTTTTATTTTTGGCTTTTTAAGTTCTTGTTTAAGTATGGTTTATTTTTCTTCTTTTTCTTGATAGGGTTTTTCTGTCCTCCATGTTTAGTTACATGCATAGAATTATCCTTATAAATATATTATTTACACCCCAGCTTACATACCCATCACTATTGCACAATAAAACGTTTTTTTCCTTTTATGATAAAATTGTTTTTCTTGAAATTTTGGTGCTTGCTTTTTCGACAAAATTACCCTTTTACTTAAAAACTTCAAAAAAAAATTATTTCAAATAGTAAATTTAGTGATTACACAATGTTATCTATCATTCTATGCACTTGATAATCTTTGGATTAATTCTTTTGCCTTTCACTAAGAAAACTAATTTCATTATTGCACTTCCCCTTTTTTGCAAATCAGTGGTACAGGATCGAATGCAAAGAACTGTGGGAGACAAACGCAGCCATTACCTGGCCCGAACTATCTGGGAGGGCCACACCCAGCGGAAGTGGTACTAGAGCAGGTTTTGCAGTCAATATCTAAACCAGTCTATTTGCTCAACATCACTGGCATGTCACAACTAAGGATAGATGGGCACCCATCGGTTTATGGACATGGAGGGCACAGAGAGATGGACTGCAGCCATTGGTGTCTAGCTGGAGTCCCTGATTCTTGGAATCAACTGTTGTACACAGCTCTCGTTCAAAGCTAAATTTGTTAAATCCAATATGAAAGCTATGTCTTCATTCTCATCCACATGATGAATAAAAGTATCTCTAAAGCTTCTTGAATATTTTCACTGCAGAGTTTATAAATTGCATTTATATTTCAGGACATAAACCAGAAAGAGCTACGACCATAATCCATTTTTTTGAACTTTTAAAGCCATGATTTGAAGTATTGGCCAATATCAATAAGAGTTGGGTGAGTCGTATCCATCTCGGTATTTTAGGAGATAACACTGTTACACGATACATATAAACGCTTAATCTTGTACAACTCGATTGATTCGTCTGAGTTGTATCCGAGTTAATCTTGAGTCGTCAAAATATCATTTCCAAATAGGCCGATACAATTTCATGACTGCGCGATATGACATGAATTTCTCTCTATGTTCAACATTTTCTTTTAGGTCGTATGGCCAAATACTGCACCACGATTAATGTGTTTCAAAATTCTATGAGTTGATAGCCGATATAACGATATTGAACCATGTTTAAATTATTCATTTCAAAATTAATTGATAGTAGACAAAAAGTAGACAATTCGACAATGCTTATATAATAGTTTGGGGAGCTTGGAAATTATGTAGGACAAGATGTGACACTCCCCATTCAGGTATATGGATTCCTACATGCAGGTGGAAAGTTAGACACAGTACAAGAAATTATGGGATTGCCCGCGTTTGACAAACGTCGGGAAATATCAAAAAAAGTCCGCCTATAACTGCATCGGGAAAGCTCCCGGCGTTTACTCAAATGTCGGAAAATGTTTGTCGGCGGTTTCCCCGACAAAAGATAAACGCCTCCACCATTTGTCGGATTTGGTGGCCGGAAGCAGATATCCCGATGTTTAAGAAACGCCGGCAAGATTATGGAATTTACTGGCATTAAGATAACGTCGGGAATATATATTTTGTTGAAAAAAAACAAATTTTACTTTGTTCTCTTTTTTTTTTAAGTAATATCTGTGCACGATATTATTATACAATACCTCCACAATCTCCCTATTTTATATCATAAGCTTCAACCTCTAATGATTTCAAACCCAATCACAAAGTGGGCATTAAAGTTGCTGACCATCACTCTGGGTGTGTTTGGGTAATGGGGTGGAATAGGGTAGGTTTTTTTTTTTTTTTTATATCCCAACTAATTCAAGCCAAACCCACTCATTCATTTTAGAATCCTAATTCAAGATTATATTCAATCTTAACCTTTGTTTGGGAAACAAATGTATAATTTAGTGGGCCTCATAGATTACACAAATAATTTTGTAGTAATTTATCGTTTTACTTATGACTCTATCTATTCCAATTCAAACAAATTCTATCTTATGTTTGATTAACTCATCCAAGCCTAATAAAATTATACATTTATCACATATACATAAAAAACATATAAAAATAAGGAAAGTTAAATATATATATATATATATATATATATATATATATATATATATATATATATATATATATTTTTTTTTTTCCCAAACAAATCAACACTTTATTTCATTTCTTAAAAATTGATTACAATGGGAGAAAGACAAACAACATTGCTTTAATATGTTTGAACCAGTGGATTATCCTAATAAAATTATATATTTTTCACATATACTTAAAAACATATAAAAATTATATATGATTTAGACCCTTTATTTAATTTTTTAATTTTATTTCAATAGATAGTATAATTATATATTAATTACATTTTTTTAAGAAAAATTTAATTTTAATTTTTAATTTTATTTCAATAAATAATATAATAGAATATGAATTTTGATTGTAAAATAATATTTGATATTCTGTCTTTGATTAGAGTATTTTTGGTATAAGTATAATATTTTAAATTTAAGGAGTTTGAGTATTATATACCTACTACCAACTTTAAAAGGATTTAAGTATAATTTATTAACGAATATATTAATTTTGAGAAATCTAAATATTATGCGCATATAAATTTGAAGGAATTTGTGTTTAATATTTTAAATATCATGAGTTTGAATAATTCAATGACATATGTTTGAGGATCTAAGTGTAATTCTCCCTAGATAAATCCCCAAACCCAAAAGCCAGAAGCCAGAAGCCAGAACCATCGTTTGCCAGGTCTGCACCTCCCATATACATCCCACCACCACCATTAAAGCCACCACCACCGCCACCAGAACTCACCGCCCCATCCCTCCCACCACCACCACCTCCACCTCTACTCCCATCTTTCTCCCCTGCCTACCAACACCCATCGAGCTCTTCTCCCTTGCAACAGAAACGCCACCACCACCACCACCACAATAAAAACACCCACCACCACAATATCAAAATAGAGAGTTGCATAGAGAAGGGAAAAACAAACCCATTTCAGTTTTTCTCTCTCTCTCTCTCTCTTCTTGGTACATATTTATCATATCACCATGGATAGGCCACCGATTGTGCAGGTGATGTCTCTTGTTGTAGCCATCGCGATTTGGTGATGGGTTTTATGTTGCAGTGATGGGTCTGATGGTGGCCAAGAGAGAGAGATTCGTCACTAGTTGTGAGGGGGTGGAGAATGAGAGGGGCAAATACGTCTGTGTGTGAGGTGACCCATTGCCTGGGTTTGTAACCCATGAGGGGGGGGGGGGTTAAGTGTGATTGGCGTATTAGGGTTAAATGGGATTGTAGCAACCGGGTCAAGCCTTGACCCGGGATTGGTATCCTCCCTTAAAAATGACTTCCCAAACATGGGTTTTATGGGTTCCACTCCTATTTTATCCCATCCTACTTGTGGATAACCACCTTTAACCCACTATCCAAACACCCCCTCTATGTTTTGTGTTTCGGGGTGAACATAATTTTCGGCGGTCTTCCAGGTTCTTCGATTCTCAACTATATGTGCTGCTGAATCTGACCCAAAAATACACCATACGTCAGCATCTTGTGAGAAATTCTTGAATAATAAGATGAAAAACAGGCGTAAATTGCTACTGCTAATACTTCTTGAAGAACTAGTGTGTGTGTGTGAGAGAGAGAGAGAGAGAGAGAGAGAGAGAGCATCCTTATTGTGTTCAACATGCTTTGGTATTTGGGTGGAGTGTGATTTGTCATGTAATTTACCAATTTTTTACTTGATCGTTCTGACGAATTGCATTTATTTTGAGCTAATTATTATTTATCCTATTGATTTTATGTTTTGATGACATTTTTTTTGTTTGGTTGATTTATCAGGTAAAATAGGGAGATTGAGCCAAATTATGATGCTTGATAAATTAATTAGATGAATTGAAAATTGCATGGAAATTGTGCGTGCAAGATCCTGCACAATATAAAAAACGAGAACAGATCTCTCCCTTGGTGAACTCGAGTGAGCCAGTTGAGTGACCACCCACGCTGCTTGGAACAGCCTGCGAGGTCCGGTGGTAACCTGGAACGGCAAAGGGAGACCCTGGGGGAGCGGAAGAACGATCCAGTAAGGCTGAAAGAGGTCCCTGGAACAAAGAAGAACAAGTTAGAAGGGCGCCGGAGTGTTTTTCGGCGTATTCCCTCCGACGATCTAGTCAGTCTTTGAGAAAGAGAGAGGAAGGAGAAAACACTGAGTGTGTATTGTAGTAAAAGTTTTTTGTTGCATACCCGTCTTGCCTTTTGCAAGGAGTATTTATACCTCAAAAGCTCATGATTGTTGTCAGTGTAGTAAGTAGGTGATCATTAGGTACAGGCAGTGTGCGCACTGATTCTGATGAGGAATGTCTTCTCTTCTTAACTGCTCGGGGTCCCGAGCAATCAATGTTGGGTCATCGGGATGCCGACGGTACAATGTACTCCTCTCGGGGAGGATGCAATAAATGCTCTGTATTAGGAGCATTTATTGCTTTTCATTTCCGAGCCTTACCGCATTAAATGCGGTCTCATCAAGGGAATGGTGCAATTAATCGTTTGCTTTCCCAAGTCGCGTGTCAGCAACGACATGCGATTTCTCTGTCTTCGATGTGATATCATACGCCACGCGTCCATCCCCTATTGGCTGTGACCCCTGCATTCCAGTACGTTCTGACACTAATTGTGTAAGACGAGGTCATGATGAATAGCCTAGACTAGCCTAGGCTAATGACCTGTACGTCAATAGCTTATCCTGGAGTAGAGGAAGCGTCCAGGACGGGGTACACCTCGGCACCGAGGAAAGGCTCATCTCGGAACCGAGGGAGGGATACCGACCGAGGTACCATATCAGACCGAGGCTACGTGTTGGTTGTAAAACGTACTGAATGCCATGATCCTATATGACGAGTACCTCGGGGGCGAGGACCTTTATGCGCCGATGGTGCTTGATCTTAGCAACAGTGTTTTGGTAATACCGAGGACACGTGTCTTCATCATGGAGCATTTCAGAAAAGTCCCATCAACTGCCCCCCAGCCTTCGATCTTCTGACACCGAGGGCACGCGTCGTAAGGAGACGAAGGGTTTCCCAACAACCACAAATGCTTCATCATTGCCTCGAGCCGCTTTCCCCGGCTTGGGATGTCGTGTGCATTAAATGCGCCGTTTCGTTTTTCGCGCCCAATGATGAAACAGCCACTATATAAATGGGGCTCCTCTTCCATTTTCTTGTTTCGCCATTCCGAACTTCCTCAAGAGAGCCTTTTCCTGAATCTTCGCCGGAGATCTCTTTCCTCTTCCATCGTCAACTGCCCATTCTTCCTTAAAGTCCTAAGGCCAGCAGACCCATCGTTGCTTCTGAACTTTCTGGAAGGAGTCGCTTTAAAGTTTTCCAGAAAAAACTCCGTTTGACATTCGGGTGAGTTCTAGTATCTTTCTTCTTTTCTTCCTCCTATCCCTTTTTGTTTTCCGATGACTGGAGGTGTCTCCGGTTGATACTTAGCGACTAATCCTCGGGAAGCTTCCTCAGGGATTTTTAAGAAAAAAACACCCTCCACTTTCTCACTTTCTTAGAGATGCCTCGTCGTCGCCCTGCTCCCGAGAATCCTCAGGCTGGTTCTTCGGGGTCGGGGAAGTATAAAGTAAAGGGTGGTGAGCAGATTAATAGGTTTAAGGTCAAGTACGGCATTCCCCCGTGCGTAGACATAGAGGATTATGACTCGGTGGTGCACCTTCCTACCCTCGGGGCCGAGGATGCTATGCCCTTTTATACCAAGGCCATAATAGAGGGCGGAATTAGGTTTCCTTTACCCCCTTTACTTCTACAGTTCCTCTCTCACTTTCGCCTCTTCCCCGGGCAGTGTTGCCTTAATGTCTTCAGAATAATTATGGGGGTCTTAGAGCTCAATAGGCGCCTCGGGGTAAATATTGGGCTGAACGATCTCCTTTTTTGTTATTCCCTCTTGAGAGTCATGCCTCACCAACACTTCTACCTCAAGGCCAGGGACCCCTCCATGTACCTTGTAACTCATCTTCCCGACTCGGACAAGGGGTACAAGGACGATATTCTTATTTTCAAGGGATCTTGGCAGAGAGGTGTTGGTCCCGAGTATAACGGCTTGTTATGCCCTCTGGAATGGAGAACGACAAGTACGTCGGTTCCTTCGGGTTTATTATTTTGTTCTCCAGATTTCGATGTTCATGACTACTTTTTTGTTTGTGCAGATATCTCTGCTCGGGAAACAGCTCCTCCCCCTCGGTCGCTGGTGAACTTTGCCGACCTAGTCACGGTTTGGAGATTTACTGGTGACAACGGGTTCGGCGGGGCTGCCCACATCCTGCTGAATTACACCCCCGGGTATAAGAAATTTTCACAGCTTCCTCAGCCTTTTGAGCCTTCGCGGTGGTCTGAACTCTTCGATCAGGCGGCGAGGCAGGAGGTCGAGGAAAACTTGGAGGAAGACCCTGATCGGGCTTCGGAGGCAGAGGTAGAGGGAGTTGTTGAAGAGCTCGGGGTCAGAGAGGACGTTGTTCCTTCGGACGCCGAGGTGGGGACTTCGGGAGGAGACTTGTGGCCAGACTTCCAAGTCCTACAATCTCTAGACTCCGAGGACGCCCTCGAGGTCGCGATGTCCAGCACGCCTCGTATTGACCTGGGGTTCCTGAGGCAGAGGCAAGCTCTTGCTGCCGGGAGGGGTCGAGGATCGACCGGCGGCGCCCCATCTGCAGGGACCAGTTCCACCCCATCCTCAAGGTTCTCAGTCGGGGTCAAGTGCGTGACCGGGATCCTCAGGTAGAGGAGGAGAGAAGGGTCAAGCATAGGCACGATGGCCTCGGCAGAGGATCCAGGGCATCTTCCGCTCAGCAGCAAAGCGGGAGAGGCCGTGGGTTACCCCCTGCTCCTCCGCAACAGCAGCAACAACAACAACAACAACAACGACAACAGCAACAACAACGGCAGCAGCAGACTCCCCCTTCCCCTCCGCCGACAGTGGAAGCCGCGGAGTGGAACCCCCGAGCCACCGATCACATGAACCGAGTGATCAGGGTCGATGACTCCATTTTGCTGGACCCTCATGTCGCCAATGCAGTGAGTGAGACACTGCATTTCGAGGCTGACATGGCGGCTCACAGGGGGCGATCAACGAACGTGCTGTTCCGCTCTATCATCCAGAATTCCCTGGTGGTAAGTTCATTTTTGCTTTGGTTTCTTCTCTCTCGCTTTCCATTTTTGTGATACACCTTTTTCCCTCCTTTGCAGGCTACCCAGCAGATCTCCATAATAGCTGCGCGGTACCATGGGTCTAGGATGGACCTCCAGCGGGCCCGAGAGCAGAAGGAAGAGGCGGAGGGGGCCCTCGCCCGAGCAATGGAGGACGTAGCTGCCAGGGATTCTACCCTGGCGGGGCAGGCTGCTCAAATCGAACAACTCCTCAAGGATGCCGAGTCGGCTAAGGTTGGCGCTGAAAAGCTAAGTGCTGCCCTTGCCGATGCTGAGGGGAGGATCACCGAGCAGACGCGGCGGCTTTCTGCCGCGGAGGAGAGGGCGGTTGGCTCAGAGGAAAGCTGTCTGGCTCTCACCCAGGAGCTGGACAGGATCAGAGCCGAGGCACTGAACAGGAAGTCGGAGGAGCAACTCCGGGAAGAGTTCGCCGATGACGTGCTCCCTGCTCTTGAGGAAAACAGCAAGGAGTTCTTCAAGAAAGGGTGGGACGAGGCGCTCCAGTCTGCTGGAATCCCGTCAGACTCCCCGCTCTTCCAGATGCACAAGTACGTGCCCTCGGCAGAGATGGAACGGGCCGAAGCAGAGATTGCTGCCGAGGATGAGATCCCAACGCCGGTGCAAGTCTCGGCGGATCCGCCCGAGGCAGTGATAGTGGACTTGTCCGAAGAGGCCCCGCCGGACCATGCCCCTGATCCTCATGTTGCCCAAGGTCTCTCTGTTGCCGAAGTACCTCTCCTTCTGCCTGCTCCAGAAGCTTCTCAACCTTTTTATGCTGACTCGCCCTCGGCTGATGTTGTGGAGATGCCCGGGGCCAGATGAAAGCCCCTTTTTCTTTTTGATTGTACTCTTTTTTTCTTTTGTAGCCTTTGGGGACGCAAAGCCCCTCTTCTTGAAATAAATCATGAGTACTTTTTCCTTTTTTGCGTACAGTAGTGTTTTGTTTTTTTTTTTTTTTTTTTGAACTGTCTTCGGGGCTGCTCGCCCATTCAAAGGCACGCTCTTGTGTTTGCTTCGGGACAGGAGTCCTTGAACTCTGTCCCCAGGGCTTGCCCTTCCAGGAGGCTTGCTCCTGTATATGCTTGGGGACAGGAGCCCTTGAACTCTGTCCCCAGGGCCTTGCCCTTCCAGGAGGCTTGCTCTGTATATGTTTCGGGGACAGGAGCCCTTGAACTCTGTCCCCAGGGCCTTGCCCTTCCAGGAGGCTTGCTCCTGTATTTGCTTCGGGGACAGGAGCCCTTGAACTCTGTCCCCAGGGCCTTGCCCTTCCAGGAGGCTTGCTCCTGTATATGCTTCGGGGACAGGAGCCCTTGAACTCTGTCCCCAGGGCCTTGCCCTTCCAGGAGGCTTGCTCCTGTATTTGCTTCGGGGACAGGAGTCCTTGAACTCTGTCCCCAGGGCCTTGCCCTTCCAGGAGCTTGCTCCTGTATATGCTTCGGGGACAGGAGCCCTTGAACTCTGTCCCCAGGGCCTTGCCCTTTCAGGAGGCTTGCTCCTGTATTTGCTTCGGGAACAGGAGCCCTTGAACTCTGTCCCCAGGGCCTTGCCCTTTATCTTTGTCGTTGGCAAGCACTTGAGGGAGAATACTTCAAAAGTAATATTTCTTTAGATTCATAACATTCCATGGTCGCATTACAAGTTTTCCATCCATGCCTTCTAATCTGTACGACCCGCGCCCCCGATTGATATCACTTTGTAAGGCCCTTCCCAGTTAGGTCCCATTTTTTCCTCTGTTGGATCACGGGTATTGGCCGTTACCCTTCTGAGGACCAGATCGCCTATTCGGAATTCTCGCGCCTTGACCCTTCTGTTGTATAGTTGGGAAATCTTCTCCTGATACTTAGTTATCCTCAAGGCGGCTGCCTCCCTTCTTTCTTCCACTAGATCCAAATCCAATCCCAGTTGACGGTCATTCCCCCCTTCGTCGAAAGCTTGGGTCCTTATGGTCGGGAGCCCTACTTCGAGGGGTATGATTGCCTCCATTCCGTATGCCAGGGAGTATGGGGTTTCCCCTGTCGAGGACCGAGGGGTGGTCCTGTACACCCACAAAATGTTTAATAGTTCTTCCGCCCATTTTCCCTTGGCTTTCTCCAACCTCTTCTTGATCCCATTGATAATTGTCTTGTTGGAGGCCTCTGCCTGCCCGTTGGCTTGAGGATAGGCAGGGGTGGAGTAGAAATTACGGATCCCGAGTTGCTCACAGAAAGACTTGAAACGCCCGCCGGTGAATTGAGTCCCGTTATCCGACACCAGTGCCCGGGGAATCCCAAACCTGATGATTATGTTCTCCCAGACGAACTTTTTGGCATCTATGTCGCGGATATGAGTCAACGGCTCCGCCTCTACCCACTTGGTGAAATAATCTGTGGCCACAATGAGGAACTTCCTATTTCCCGGAGCCTTAGGCAGGGGTCCAACTAAATCGAGCCCCCACTGGGCGAATGGCCAAGGGCTGGTCAGGGGGTGTAAGTCCCCCGCGGGTTGCCTGATTGCAGGGGAGAACTTCTGACACTGGTCGCATTTTTGGACGTATGCGCGCGCATCCCTTTGCATTTGCGGCCACCAATATCCCTGAGACATGATGCGGTGTGCCATTGATCGCCCCCCAGAGTGCCCCCCGCATATTCCTTCATGTACCTCATAGAGAAGGTCTTGTACTTGGTCTTCTTGGACGCATAGCAAGTAAGGCCCTGAGAAAGACCTCCGATACAGTTTCTGATCCGGAGAGACCCAAAATCTTGGAGCTTTGAGTTTTATCTTCCTTGCTTCCTTTGAACACTCCGGGAGATCTCCTGTTGTTAGGAACCTGAGAAAGGGATCAATCCAACTGGGCGGCTTGTGTGCGTCCTGGATGACCATTGCCTCGGGAGCATGGTCTATGCAGGATGCGGGAAGGTATTCAATGGTGATCCTGCGCGACTGGGAGGAGTCCACCGCCGAGGCTAGACAAGCCAGGGCGTCGGCATGTGTGTTTCTTGTCTCGGGACACTTGTTTGATTTCAATCCGGCCGAACCTTCGAATTACAGTCGTCGCCTGGTGATGGTAGGCCTTCATCCTAGGGTCCCTTGTCTCAAACTCTCCGTTAACTTGATTGACTACTAGCATAGAATCACAATGCACGATTAAATCGGTAACTCCAGTCGCCTCCGCTAACCGAAGTCCTGAGATGAGGGCCTCGTATTCAGCTTCATTATTCGAAGCCTTGAATCCCAGCCCGAACGGCCTGCTCCGCAATAATCCCATCTGGAGAGGTCAGCAAGATACCGATTCGGACCCCTTACTATTTGACGAACCGTCCACACACAAAAGCCATGGCGATCCTTCACAATTCGTTGGAGACGCTAAGTCGGGAGGAGGCGGTCCTTCTAAAACGGGATGCTCCCCCGAAAACTCAGCTATGAAGTCTGCCAATATTTGACCTTTTATCGCAGTTCGGGTTTGAAATGAATGTCGTGCTCCCCCCAACTCTACTGCCCACTTGGAAATCCTTCCGGAGAGTTCCGCTTTCCTCAAGATCGCTTTCAAGGGCTGATCGGTAAGGACAGTGATTGGGTGCGCCTGGAAATAATGCCGCAGTTTCTTGCAGTGGTGACCAGGATAGAGCCATTTCTTCTAGGGGGTAGATATCTTGTCTCTGCGTCCAGGAGCGCCTTGCTTATATAATAAATCGGCTTCTGGCGGTGCTCATGCTCACGGATAAGTACCCCGCTTACCGCAAACTCAGATACTGCCAGGTACAAGAACAGCATCTCCCCTGGATGGGGACGGATAAGGTTGGAAGAGTCCTTAGGTATTCCTTGATTCCAGCCAGGGCGTCCTCGCACCCCCGCTCCACATATTCTTCCCAGCACTCTTGATTGCTCCGAAAAAGGTTTGCATTTGTCCGAGGAGCGTGAGACGAAACGGTTAAGTGCAGCCAGCATCCCTGTGAGTTTCTGGACTTCTCGGACAGTGCGGGGGCTCCGGATGTCCAGGATCGCTTGAATCTGATCCGGGTTGGCTTCGATTCCTCGTTGACTAACCAGGTATCCGAGGAATTTACCTGATTCCACTCCGAAAACGCACTTTGCCGCATTCAGCTTCAGCCCATACTCCCTGAGGGTGGAGAAGGTATCCGCCAAATCTGTCAGATGATCACAACTCCGTTTGCTCTTTACCAGCATATCGTCTATGTAGACCTCCATGGTGTTGCCGATCTGCTTTTTGAACATCCGATTCATCAGTCTTTGGTATGTTGCCCCGGCGTTCTTTAGTCCAAACGCATCACTTTGTAACAGTAAACTCCCTTCGGAGTGATAAACGCCGTCTTTTCCTGATCCGGGGGATAGAGAGGGATCTGATGATATCCTGCTCGGGCATCCAGGAAGTCCATTCGTTCATATCCGGCAGTGGCATCTACCAGCTGGTCCACCTTTGGCAGGGGGTAGTCGTCCTTGGGACATGCCTTGTTTAGATCTGTAAAGTCTACGCAGACACGCCATTTCCCCCCTTTCTTCTTTGCGCACACCGTATTAGACAGCCATTCTGGGAACTGTATCTCTCGAATGGCGTCGGCCTTCAGGAGTTTGTCGATTTCCTCGTTGACCGCTGGTGTGATGCGGGGCCATGCGTCGTGGCCTCTGTTTGACTGGCTTGTGCGACGGGTCAACATGCAGCCTGTGTGTGATTATCTCGGGGTCTACCCCCGTCATTTCCATTTCGTTCCATGCGAACACGTCTGTATTTCCCTTAGGAACTCGATCATCTCCTCCTGTTCGGCTGTGGGCATCGAGGTCCCAACTAAGAAATACCTCTCTTCTTCTCCCTCTACAAGGGCACCTTCCGGAGGTCTTCTACCGACCGCTCAGTTGGGTCTATCCGGGGGTCATCCATTCCTGGACGCCCGGACTGTAATTGCTCTTCCGGTGTGCTCGCCCCTTCTCCTGGCTGAACGCCCCGGCTCGAACGGCTGAATAAAAATAATTTTTCGCGGACGCTTGGTCCCCCCGGATCTCCATGATACCTTCTGGCGTGGCGAATTTTAATTTCTGGTGGAAAGTGGAGTGCACCCCCCAACGCATGCAGCCATGTTCGCCCCATAATCACGTTGTAGGGAGAGTCCGTATCGATCACGACAAACTCGGTGTCGATGACAAAGGGACCTGTGACAACTGGCAATGTGATTTTCCCCACGGGCAGGGCGAACGAGCCGTTGAATCCGATGAGGGGTGTCCTGACTTTGGTGAGGTCTTTGAGGCCAAGACCCATCCGTTTTAAAGTTTCGGAGTACATCACCTCCGAGGAACTTCCAGAGTCTATCAAAATCCTTTGACGTCGAATTTTCCTATCCTCAGGGTCAAGACAAGGGCGTCGTTATGAGGTCACTACGCCTGTCAAATCCGCGTCGGAGAATGTAATGCCAAGCTCACCCGTCCTGGCCCTTTTACTTGGTGGCCCTAATCAACCTCGGCTACCTTCCTTGTAAAAGCTACCTCTTGAGGTCGGACTCGAGTTCCTTGGACGTGGGGCGATCCAGGGGACATATATGGATGACATCTATGATGTTGTCCGGTCTCCTCGGTCGGGGCAAGGGCTTGTCTCTCTTCTGGCCTGGGCTCTATGTACTCTTTCAAATATCCGTCTCGGACCAATCTTTCCAAGAACGATTTGAACACCCTGCAGCTTTCGGTGCGATGCCCGAAATCCCGATGATAGGAACACCTAACCTTTTGATCACGGGTGAGGGGTCGCTCTGCATCCTGGCGGCCATTTGAAGA
>CAUOFW020006145.1:0-24875 GCA_963454935.2 Ilex paraguariensis | reverse complement strand
GAGTCTAGTAATCTTGATTCGAGTTACACTTGGAGTTGTAAAGTTCTATTTTTCATCATATGTTGAGTCAAATAGGCTCAATCTAAGCTAGGCAAGAAGCTTGAAAGCTCTATCTTTGCTTCTATTGAGTCAAATAAACTCCATCCGAGCTATAAGAGGAGCTTGGGTATATATTTTTTGCTCATAATTGAAAAAAAAACTTTATTCTTTTATTGAAAAGAAATGACTGTAATACACAGCTTTATTTGAACCAAGTACATGGGGATGGTGGTTTTAGAAGGTCATTGATAGAACTTTGTTAGGTGTTCAGCATTCCATGGATGCGGCAACTTGGTTCCTTCTAGGATTTCCAATGATAAGTCCCTGATCTCTGTATCTTTATGACTCGGTATGGTCCTTCCCATGTTGCCCCCAGCTAGAGGTGGCAATTTTGATCCATAACCCATTAATATGCCCAACCCCTCATAAATTAATGGTGAGTACCCCTTTTTATTAATATGGGTTATAGACGATTTGGGCATGGGTACCCAATGGGTTTCATTCTTAAAAACAGCAGATATAAAACGTCTCAAAACAAAATGTCTCAAGCTCTCAGCTCTTGTCGCCTTGTCAGTCATGAAAGAAAGGGAAAATGAGTTGCTCTCTCACTCCACTCCACATCTCTTCTCTTGCTGTTCTGGATGGGTTTCAACGACATCTCCAAGCTGAATTTTCACATTGAATCTCTCATCTCCACATCATTAACTTTTCCAAAAGTGAATTCCCTTCGACTGTTGATTAAAATTTCAAAAACATAGTATTGGAACATCGTATTCCCCACTTTTTTTCTCTTTTTATCTTAACATTAACTTTTTTTTTCTTTTGAATTGGAGGTTGTGTTAGTTGATTTACATTAGTTTGGGTAAAATACCAGTTTTGATACATTGCCAACAAGGTGTTCGATGAAATGCTCAAAAGCTATAATCAAAATTTTCTTTGTTGGATCTAATGCAGTAATCTAGCTTTTAAAGTATTTATTTGTTATATTTGATTATTTAAAAGTCTTTGTCACATGGGAGTTAAGTTACATGTAGTTACGTGTGGACTTTCTTTTTTTTTGAAACCCGGGCTAGCGATGCATGGAGCATCGCCCAATAGACTTTTTTTTATTAGTAGTAGCTTAGCACTTGAAGTCTTCTTTATTGATATCAATGTAATGTAGGAGTTTTTTGATATTCCAAACCTTCCTACTCATGGAATTAGTTTTTAGATTAGCATTTAATAGTTGTTACTTATTAACATTTTTTTTTGCATGAAGGTATTTTTTTGGAATTAGCATCCTCTAGTTATTCAAAATACTTAGTGACATGTACTGTGATAGTTGATTATGGTTTGAAACTATCAGGGATATACTTTTAGAATGCTTTATTATATATTGTTTTATGTTTATATTCTTGGGTGTAGATTCATATTTGGGTCCTATTGAAATCTATTATTGAGGCCTCCATGTCTTCAAGGGATAATATAAGGGAAGATAATGTTGATTATGGTGAAAAAAGTTTCGTTATTGGGGAATGAGGTAGAAAGCCTTGTTCTATAGTTTGGGATATTTTTTAAGAAGTTACATATTAATAGTGAGGGGAGACAAAAATTTAGGTGTACAAAGTGTGACCAACTGTATATGGCGGACTCGAAGTCCGAAACATCGAATTTGAATCGACATCTCCAAACTTGTTTTCCTGAACATGACAAAAATGAGTTGGTGCCACAACTACCTTTTGATCAAGATGCCTATCAAAAGACGCTTTCCAATATCATAATCAAACATAATTATCCCTTTAACTTTGTGGAACATGAAGGAACCAAAAAGTTGCATAATTTATTGAATCCGGATGTGAAATCAAGAATTCAATATCCCACTTCAAATTTGTATTTTGATAGCGTATGGATGATTCAAAAACTCATACTACAGGAAATGAATAATCCAAAGTGTTTTTCCCCGTTTACTTTTGCAACTAATCCATCGACAATGAGAAATGCTACTAGTGGAGTAGATGAAGATGAAATGGATGTAAGTAACATTACTAATTAGTTATTCTTATAATTATTGTCATATTTATACTTCCATAGATTTATTAGTAATTTCCTTATATATTGTGTCTATATCAATGTAGGAGTTTGACTTACTTGAGAAAGAAAGTTCTGGATTGAATAGAAATATATCACAGTTGGATCTGTACTTAGAAGAATCTTTCCTTGATCAGAGACAAAATGTGTAGTTAGATGTTCTAAGTTTTTGGAAAGAAAATAGGACTCGATATCCAAAGCTTTCATTGATGGCCCGTGATGTGTTGAGCATTCTCATTACTACAGTTGTCTCAGAATCAACTTTTAGTATTGGAGGTCATATCATTGGAAAATATCATAGTTTAATTTTGTCGAAGAATGCAGTGGCAATATTATGCACTCAAGATTAGTTACATGGTTTATAAGGTAAAATTAACTCTTGCAATTTCATGCTAATTTTATAAGTAATATTTTTGAGACTTACAACATTAGAATTTAATGTTATGCACTTGCTTTAAACAGTTCAAAAAGATTCAGATGAGCAGGAGGAACTTGCAATTGACATTGAGAAATTAATTTTTGGATTTGGAGGCTCTTTAAATGACGTGGAATGAATCCTAGGAAGTTGGTGTGGAGTCTATTAATGATGCTGAAAATGCATATGCTAGGTTTTTTTTTGTGATTATTTTGAACTTGGTTCAACTTTTCATTTAGTTTTTCCTTTTGGGTCTTATAGTATATTCAAATTTTTTGTTTTGGTTTAAAATGAAGAATGTTCGTCAAAGAAGGAAGTGAAGTTAGACACAATCTTTGACAATGAATAGCATGTCTTATAGTAGATTCCGTAATGTTCTTTTTAAACTTGTCCTAATGTTTGGTTGAGCATGTGTTCCATTTGCTTGACCCAACTTGTGAGTATTAAATGATAAGGGGACATTGTGCTATGGTTATGTCTATCTTTTTTTGGATTGTTTCTTGTTATGATGAAGGATTGCTATGAAATTATTAGTATGGAATATGCTATGCAGAACACAAATTGTGTTTGTGTTTTTAGTTTGTCAATGTGTATATGATTGTATGTCACATTGTATCAAGATTTTGTGTGTGTGTGTGCGCGACAATGTGGATGTATATTTTATTTGTTGATTAGTGTGTGTTTATTATGGTGTAATAGTGTCTATGTGTATGTGTATTTTGGTGTAATAGTGTATATGTGTGTATATGCATGTGTTTTGGTGTAGTAGTGTGTGTATGTGTATATTTTGGTGTAATAGTGTGTGTGTGTGTGTGTATTTTGGCATAATAGTGTGTGTGTGTATATTTTGGCATAATATGTGTATTTTGATATCGTAGTGTGTCTATGTATATTTTGGTATAATAGTGTGTGTGTTTATTTTGGTATAATATTATATGTATTTTGGGGTAATAGTGTGTTTAAGTGTGTATTTGATGTAATAGTGTGTGTGTGTTTATTTTGGTGTAATAGTGTATGTCTATTAAGAGTTTTAATTATTTTTTGGGTTAATGAGCTTAACTCAACCCGTTATAATCTATTTAATACGTGAGTGAAAAATATATTGAATTTATTTTAAACCCAACCCAATTTAACCCAGCCCATAACCAACCCAACTCACCCATTTGCCACCTCTACCCCCAGCTTTCATTCTCTAGGATTTTTAGTTGTCTGGGTGACTTTCCTGAGTACTAAGTCATTAACCATGAACTGCCTTGTCTTCACTCGAGTGTTATAGTAGCCAGAGACTTTACTTTGGTATACCACCATCCTTATTTGTGACTCTTCTCTCTTTTCCTCAAGTCAATCAAGGTTATTCACTAGCAGCTGGTTATTCATGTTAAGATTCAACTCCTTAGTCCGATGTGTTGCCATCCTTATCTCCTTTGGAATAATTGCTTTTGTTTCGAAGGCTAAAGAGAATGGTGTTTCCCCCGTTGGTACAATTACAATGGTCCTATATGCCTACAAGATGCTCGGGAGTTGCTCTACCCTAAGACCCTTTGACTATTCTAATCTTGTCTTTATATTTCACAATAAAGTTTGGTGTGTTACCTCTGCCTGCTCATTTGCTTGTGGATGACCCAGGGAAGAGTAATGATTGTGGATTCCAAGCTAAGAGTAGAACTCTCTAATCTTGTCATTGTCAAACTACTTGTCGTTGTCACTTATTATAACAATTGATATGCCGAATCTACAAACTATTGATTTACACACAAAGTTCTGGATCTTTTGGTCTGTTATAGTTGCAAGTGGTTCTGCTTCCACCCATTAGGTGAAGTAGTCAACTACAACCATCGCATATTTGTTCTGGCCCTTCCCCATTGGCAATTGTCCTTACAATATCAATTACCCACTGAACAAAAGAGCATGGGCTCATGATTGAAGTAAGCTTCCCTGCTGGGAGCTTTGGGATTGCGGCGAATTTTTGGCACCTTTTGAATTTTTGTACGTAGCTTAGGGTATCCTTCTTCATGGTAGGCCAGAAGTAGCCTTGTCTTCGAATCTTTTGAGCCAAGGAATGACCTCCTGAGTAGTTTCTCATATCCCTTCATGACTTCTTTCAAGACATAAGCTAATTCGCTTGAACTTAAGCATCTTATATATGGAAATGAGTACCCTCTTTTGTAGAACACCTAGTTTTAAGACCACATATCTTGAAGCCTTTTTTTGCAGTTTTTGGGCTTTCTGAATCTCTTGGGGGAGTACTCCATGCAGAAGATATGTCATTATTTCATCCATCCAGCTTGACTCCTACTAGATTGGATTGGCACTTATACAACAAGTGCTTGGCTTTGGTAAAAATCCTAATGAGTCGGCATGAGAATTTTGAAATCACGTGACTTGGGGGATTTTGAAGTGTGTTGCATGTTTCAAATAAGTACTCATTTGTGCGTCTCTAGCTTCATATTCACCCTGAAGTTGTCTGACCACAAGTTATGGGTCACTGTATGTCTTTAGGATCTTTACCCCTAGTGCCTTTGCCAACTATAGCACTGTGATGAGTGCTTAGTACTCCACCTCATTATTTGAGGCCTTGAATCCAACTTGCATTACATACTCAATTTTGTCTTCAATTAGAGAGATAAGAATTAATTCAACCCCTCATCCTAGTGAATTAGAGGATCCATCAACGTACAACTGTCATTCCCTAATCTGATTGGTGGTAGCATTGAGCTTTGGTGCTTCAATGGTGAATTCAACTAAGAAGTCAGTAATTATTTGTCTCTTAAGGGCTATTTAAGGGATGTAGTGTATTTCAAAGTCTCTTAGCTCAATGGACCATTTTGCTAATCGGCCAGACACCTCTAGTTTCTACAAGACTTGGCGCAATGGAATGTCTATAAGCAGTATGATAGAATGAGCTTGGAAATAAAGTCTCAACTTCCTGAAAGCAGTTACCAATGCAAAGGCAACTTTCTCCATTGTTGGCACGAAAATCCCAAGAATCATTGATAGTGCATATGTATCGAATACAAAAAAAATTTCCTTTAAAACCCTACAAAGCAGAACTATGGTTTACCTTCAAGATCGTTTTAAATTGATCTCGTCTTAGCACGAACACAGAATCTAACAAAAATCATGGAAGACAACTCAATGAACATCACGATCTTCTGTCATATATCCCCCAACATCAAAATTCCAGTGCGTTGTGGGCTGCAAAGACCTCTAAATTTTTGTTCTCTCTCTCTCTCGCAGCCTCTCTCAAAATGTGAGTAATGAAGTCGATGCTGATTTAGAGAGCCTAGACGTCTATAGAAATGCTACGACATAAACACTAAGGAGAAATAAGGGTCAGACTTCCAATAAGCCTAGGATTCCTATATTCAACTGAGAACAAACATCCTACAGTCCATTAATAATAAGTTAGTCCACTAAAAACTTATTATTGATCTTCTTAGCTTTATCTTAAAATTATATTTTGAGCTCCTTTTTATTATATGCTTAATAATCTCGTCATGTATAATAATCATGAGGTATTTACTACCTTATTCAGTCAGTAAAAGATAATAACCTCAACATGAGTCTATTCAATACACAAAGTGTACTAGTGCAATAATTCGAGACATCAAACAATCTTATATAGTCAAGACATACTATGTCAGAATATTACACTACAATCATACTGATGGTGTGTCTAATTCCATTTAAGATTGTGAACCTGTACTCATGTTATACAAAGATTTGATAATCTAGTCTTCTATGCACAAGCTAAACTTTACACACTAGATTATTTACAATGTAAAATATAAGACACACACATATACCATAATGCAAATATTTTGCCCACATAGATTCTCAATAAAGTGGAAAAACAATCAAACTCTTATTAATTAATAAAATGAGTTTCACTACAAAAAAATAAGTTTTTAGTATATAGCTCTTTCAACCTTACCTCTGCTCCTCTTAGTGTCCTGTTTGTGTAGTAGGCAGGATGTTGGACCTTCTCACAGTGGCTAACAAGAACTGCACTGTTGCCTCTTGGGTTGCTACAAGATATAGGTACAAAGGTTATTCTTCCTTTGATCTTACCAGGATTGGTGGCTTACTGATAAACTTCTTTAGCGCTCAGAAGGCATCTTCACACTCTGTAGTCCACTCGAAGGCTTTTCTGGGTACCTTAAAGAAAGGGAGGCACTTTTTACTTGCCTTGGAGATGAATTTGTTCAAGGCTGCTACCCCACCTATTAGTACCTGGACTTCTTTGATATTCCGCAAGAACCTGAGATCCAAGAGTGCTTTGTTTTTCTGGTTTGACCTCTATTCCTCTTTGAGTCACCATGAATCCTAGAAATTTTCTTGAGGATACACCAATAGCACACTTAGTCAGATTAAGCTTCATGTTATACCTCCTAAGAGAGTCCAAGGTCTTCTTCAAATGTTCAATGTGCTCAATGGCTCAGAGCCTTTTGACGAGCATGTCATTAACATACACCTCCATTGAGTGGCTAATGAGTTCTTTGAACATGTGATTTACCAATCTTTAGTAAGTAACTCCCGCATTTTTCAGACCAAGTGACATAATCTTATAACAATAGGTCTCTTCCCCTGTTATAAAAGAGGTTTTTTCCTGATTTGGCTCATGCATCATGATCTGGTTGTACCCTGAGAACGCATTCATATAGGAAAGTAGTTTGTATCCAGCAGTAGCATTGACTAGGATGTCAATCCTTGGTAATGGGAAGCAGTTCTTCAGGCATGTCTTGTTTAGGTCGGTTAAAACCACACAAAGTCGCCACTTCTCATTTGACTTTTTTACCAACACAACATTGGTTATCCATAGTGGGTACTGCACCTCCCTTACAAACTTGTCGTCCAAGAGCTTCACCACTTCTTCCTTAATCGCCCGATTTCACTCAAGAACAAAGCTTTGTTATTTTTGTCAGATTGATCTAAAGCCTGGGTTGACATTCAGGTTGTGCACTGTTATGGTCGGGTCTATTCCACTCATATTAGACTGTCTCCAAGCAAAGACTTCCTTATTGGAATTCAGGAACTATATTAATAAAGCCCTCAAGTTTTCTTCAAGTATCCTTCCAATGAAATTGACTTATTTTGGGCCTTCTCCTATCTGGATAGGTTCCAGGTCCGCCACTGGTTGCAAGCACTCTAGCTCTTCTCTACGATCTAGAGTATCAACTTGAAAGGCCTCCTGTTGATATTTCCCCTTCATGGAGGATACACATGAGGAGGTGATATGTTGAGGTACCACCCTCATGGAATTGAGGCTTGGACGACCCACAATAAATGATGGGCAATCCAGGACAAGAAAATTCATCATTATCATGGTTTGTCGAGGTGTCAGCCCGACTGTGAGTGGTAGGATGATGACTCCTAAAGGATGAGCCTTCTCTCTTGAGAATCCAATAAGTGGGGCAGTTACCGATGTTAACCTCTCTCTTCCAATGTTCAATTTGCAAAGGCTGGGGTAAATATTATATTTGTAGAGCTTCCACAGTCTATGAAGACTCTCTTGACAAAGTAAATAGCAATTGTCAAAATGATCACTAACGGGTCATCATGTGGACGGTGAACATCACTCAAATCTTCTTCCAAAAAAGTACGTGGGGGCTTCGATCGTGTCCTTTTTCCTGGATTGACCGAGCTGACCTCTAGCTTGGATTTTTTTGTGTGGACATGGGCTCTTTGGCGGAGCTGCTTTCTTTACCTCTTGCAAAGCCTCCAGAGATTATCGCGACTTCTCTGGCTGGCTGTTGATGCGGGACCTCCTTGCAGTAGGATTGAACATTACTGTTCTCCTATCGCGGGCGCTCAATATACCTCCCAAGATGCCACTTTTGGATTAGGTCCTCTATTTGGTCAAGTAAGACCTGACAATATTCTATGTTATAGTCTTGGTTCCTGTGGAAACGATAATACTTGTCTCTGGACCTTTTTCTAGGATGCATCCTCATCTTCCCAGGCTATTTGAGGATCCTCTCATCTTAAATCTAGAAGAGGATTTCCTCCACGAAGGTGTTTCATAGTGTGTATATATGAGCAGAGTCGTTGGGGGTGCGAGGACATAGACAATCCCTTGCACTGAACCTTTTAGAACAATTTTTCTTTGGGCTGCTCACCCTTTCTTTCCTACTTGGTGAATCTTGCCTTCTCTTGTCCTCTCGTTGATCTTCCCTCATGTCCTCCTGGTTCCTTCGAGCTAGGAAGGTATCTTCATTGTTCATATAGCTCTAGTCCTTTGCCAAGATCTCAACCATAGATAAGGGTGGCTCTTTAGAAAGGGCAAAGAGAAAATGGGAAGAATTCAATCCACCCATAAAGGCAATCAAAGCTACCTTATCGTCAGCATTGTCAATTTGTAGAGACTCTATATTAAAGAAATTGGCATGCTCCTGCAAAGTTTCACCCCATGATCTGCTTAATGTTGAGAACATAAGTTGGGGGGTCTCCAGTAAGGTCAGTGCCCAATAAAGTGTGAGATGAAAGAGGTGCTCAACTCCCCGAATGTGTTGATAGAGTTTGGCCTCACCTTATTAAACCAATGCCTTGTAGTTTCCTTAAGCGTGGTAGCGAAAGCTCGGCACATTATTTGATCTGGCACATTGTAGAGCATCATTAGAGATCTATAAGTCTTTAGGTGGTCTAATGGGTCCTTTGTTCCATCAAATGTCTCAATCATCAGCATCTTGAACCTTTTTGGTAGAGGGTAATTTGATACGTCCTGGGTGAATAGTGATTCAGAGTGCTAGACTAGAGTCTCGGTTGCTTCTGGAACTCGAGCTTTTACCTTGTTTATAACATTCCCCAATTTTTCATTTACCTCTTGAAACTTATGCTTCCATTGGTCATTGATTTGTGGATGAAAAGTGATGAGTACATAATATTGCATGATTTTATATCTCAAATCATTCATCTTAAATTTGTTTGTTAATTAAATATTTAGTTTAGTTTAGTTTAGTTTTATGTTTTATAGGAAATTTTGGTGTTTACTGGAAAATCAATGCAAAGACGAGGTTTTGCATTCATTTTGATACCTTGGAGAATTTTGGAAGTAAGCTGGGCGAGTCAAGGATGAAGTCGGTAGCCTCAGAAGTCATTTTGAAGAAAAGAGAAGTCCTACCGATAGGTGTAGGAAAACTTATAGAAGTTTATACTTTTTCATCAGAGGAGTTATACTAGTAGGCAGTACATGTTCTACCGGTAGGAAATGTCCTAGTATTTTGTCAAAGAAGTCCTACTAGTAGGTGAAGGATGTTTTACTGGTATTTAGTTTCAGAAATTTTGTCAGACAAAGTTCTACCAGTAGGTATTTAATGTTCTATCGATAGATCGACATCAGATTTTGACAAGTACTCCTTCTCCTAGGCGTTGACTAATCAAATATTCAAATATATCTTCTAAGATCTTCCAATATCTTATTTTGAGGAAAAGAGATAAAATATGAAAGGAATTTTTGGTTAACTCTAAGAGATATTGTAGGAGATCTTTTTGGAGATCTTTTAGGAATAAAAGATAGATATAAAAGGAAATAGGATCTCTAGAAAATCAACAATATATCTCTCTCTCCCTGCTTTTTCCTATAAATACTAACCCACAGGGGATTTTTAGGGGGAAGTTCTTCCTCCTTGCACGTTCTCCAATGGAGGCTCCTCCTCCTCCTCCTCCTTCATTGTTCTTAGTTTAGTTTTAGTTTGCAAGCAAGGTGTTTCTTTGTTTATGTATTTTATTTATTTTATTGTTATTGTTTTCAATTCTTTGTTTTAAATACAAAATTCTTCATTCAAGTTTATTTCAATACAATTTTTATTTATTTTCTTTTATTTACATGTCTCCTTTAACTGATTTCAATTTTACTTTCATCATATTTGTGTAATTTCTTTTTCTGATAATTGTAGGAGGGATTCCTAGCCCATGAACTAGGGTTTTCATCATAAACTAGGGTTTAAATGTTTATGTGATTGTTTGAATAAGTTATGCTTTTGAAAACCTATTTGCTTAGCATACTTCCCAATTATCTATATACAATTGGCTTTGGTTTAGATAGTTAGTGGTGTTTTCTGCAACCTTAAGGATATTGATTCCTTCATTATAAATTGTCTTTCAATTGCTATTTTTAATTTTTTCCAAAGATTTTAATTGAAAATCATCCGTTTATACTAATTTGAATATGAAAGTAGATGAGTTATAGATTTAGAGTAGAAATTTTTGTTCATGGGTGGAATGAAATCCAAAGATTATCTGGTTCTTTTTTTTTATTGAATTTATCCTTAATTTAGCTTAGTTAATTACTAAAATTCTCAACTTTCAAAGAACTTTTTTTATTTTACATGACCTCTCAAATTTGTCCTTCGTTTTTCCTAAGGAGACGACTTCGATAATCAACCGAGTTATTAAACGATATATTCATGCACTTAAGAACCACTTTATTAAACATCCACTTTTGAGGGCAAGCATTTTTTACGCCATTACTGAGGAACACAAGTGTACAAATTTGAAAGCTGATTCGAACTAACGACATGTAAATCTTATAATTTTCATCACAAGCCCATGTAAGTTTTTTCATTTTTATTTTTTTTTCGTTTTATTTTTATTTTATTTTATTTAAATGGTGTCCTTTGTTTCATCTATGGAATATACATGTGTGATATGTGCCATGTATATGCATATCACTGACGAGTACCCTTCAATTCCAACATTACAAAGGTTTTTGTGGGATAGGTCAACTATATTGCCTAATTCTCAGCAACCTTACCCCACCATTATTTTGAAACTTTTTATCCCGATTATGGTTGGGGGAACGAATATTATCAGTCACCAGTACATTCCACACCACCATACGAGCTTCTCTAATATCCCTCATACCAAGACCCACAAGAACATGAATTCGAGAATATTTTGAATGGCTATATGCAAACCCAACTTGCTTTCAATGCCCAAACAAGTAAAAATTTAGAAGAGCTAGAAGACTTGCTCAACACAGTGACCATGCTAGTTGATAATTTGGCCCAACAACAAGAATTTGAGTATGGTCAATGTAGTAAGAGTGATTCTTTTCCTAAACTACAAACTGATGATGAATCTATTAATAATCTTGATAGTGAAGAATTAAGTGACATTATTATTCCACAAGAGGCTAGTGAGCCCAAGGAATTTTCATTATCAAAGAGAATTAATGTGATTCACATATTCAAGCTTGATAAGGGTATGAAAGTTGAGTTGACTGTCATAATTGAAAAAGATATATTTTCTATCTCATTGTTGGATTTTCATAAAATATATATATCTGCTTTTTCTTGAATTTTCCAAGGATATGTTGGGTATATAAGTGGATAGTTCGATTGAAAGAGTTTCTTAGACACCATGTTTTTAAGCCATTAAAAATAAAATGGTACATATTCAAATCTGACTTTAAGTCAAATTTAGTGTGAGTTTTTCCTTTTCTTGTACATAGTAGTTAGAATTATTTTTATTTTATCAATTTTTTAATTTTTTTTATTTGCACACGCTCTTTTATCTTGTACCCATTATTATTTGGAGTTTCATGTTAATATCTTTCATTGAACATAGTGGTGGGTCTAAGTTGGGGGGTGTGTGTGTGCATATTTTTTGAATACTTTATTTTTCTTTTATGTTTTATTTTCTAAGTGATTTAGTAGTTTGTTATACTTATTTCTTTTTGTAGGTTTTTTTTTATTTTGCAGCCAATGGTTTTTATTGTTGGAGCTCAAAATCAACTGTCTTCCTTTCCTTATTGTTTTTGTTTTCTCATTGCATTACTATACCTTGCATTAAGGACAATGCATGATTTAAAATGGGGAGTAAGGGTTACATCACACCATGTGCAACCACCATGTGCTATTTTATTTTTTATCAATAAAAAAATTAAAAACTTGAAAGAAAAAATATTCGATTTGAACTGTAATATTATCTCTTAATTAAGATAATATTTTTGATTGTTCAACTTGAATCTTGAGTTATTTGTGTATTAGCACTCTATAGGAGTTTATTCTATATCTGAGTATCATATTTATATTTTTATTTGAAACTCAATTTTATGTACACCATGATTGTGTTATTTTTGTGATTTATTGAATGAATTGCACATCTTAAAAAGCTTGATATCTACAATGATGATGCACATATAACCCATGTGAGTCTTGTGTCAATCTTTATTGGAGGTTAAAATACATTTACTCAAAAGATGCAACGCCCCAAAAACCCCCTTGGGTGACATTACATTCTAAAAATCATTCACCCCATGAGAGCATTACGTAAATTCATCACGACGAAAGTTCATTCATCAACCATTCATATTTTAACAAAATTTGGGCAGAGTCTCCTTTGTACGGGGAGCTTTACCCAAAACACAACCTGTACAATTATATTACAATTGACCACACCGGGTCCACATATGCATAACTATTGACCACACCGGGTCTATTTATCCATCATAAAATAAACTTTCATTCATCATATGTCATATCCACAATGTCATCCCAAAAGAATAGGCTAAGTATGACAAATATATTCCCAAAAGAATTAAATTACACTTGCAGTGAAATAACAAAATACTAGACTTTACATGATTTCAAAATAAACTCTCTAGTCTAGTACAAAAGAAATATAACTCTAGGCATCCAGTTCAGGACCCTCGTTCGCCTCTAGGGGAGCTTCCCCATGCACTGGTTCATCTACTTGTAACTCCTCCTCATAGACGAAATCTGAAAAGATATTATTTGTAGGGGATGAGCACTAAGCTCTGTAGCAACATTCCTTCCATACTCATACAAGGTTTAGAAAACAAGTAAAACAGTTCGGTCTTATTTTCCAAAATATCATATAACATTTGAAGTAAAACCGTGACATTTGAAACAGATCTCAAGTTTAAACATTCGCAATAATTTAAATGAACAGTAAACCCAAGTCACAATGAGCAACCATAACCATTTCCAACAAGTTCTTATAGAGTCTCATACCTCCACAAGCTCTTGTGGGAAATGCAATAGTAACACCATAATACAAAAAGGAACGCTTATTCCACCATCGATTATTATATTTCCTTTGGCAGGTGGCATACTTAAAAGTAAACTCCACCCCCTTCAAGTCTTTGTTTCCCATAACCGCATACTTACAAGTAACCACGGTCGTTAGATGTCCTTTTAGGTAGGTAGCATACTTACAAGTAACCTCTACCCCCCCTTGAAGTCTCCCACACATAACCGCATACTTACAAGTAACCTCGGTTCATAAATATCCTCTTTTGGTAGGTAGCATACTTACAAGTAACCTCTACCCCCCTTCAAGTATTCCACACTTAACCGCATACTTACGAGTAACCTCGGTTCATAATTATCCTCTTTTCATACCAACAATCACATACAAGATAAAATCCACAAATTTCCCTCAACAAGCAACCATTATCAAAATCCCCAAATTTTATCATGCGACAATCCAAATAACCAATTAAGAAAAATACAAGAGATCACCACCACATCATTTTCATTACTCACATAAAGCATTAAAGTTCTCAAAACCAAGCTTGAGCAAATGTAGAAAGAGAATTTCATATTTTCCCAAAAACTAGGGTTTTAAAGCTATAAAAGAAGTTTCATGGGTAATCAATCCTAACTTTGTTTAAGACATGCCATAATTGCAAGAAAACCAAGAAACAAGGAATTCCTAGCAAATACATACAAGTATGAGTCAAAACATATATATATTTTAGCCTTAGCCTCAATGGACAAGCATGGAAGAAAAATCCCTACCTTGAATCAAAGTTTCAAACCAAAAACCCAAGCTCTAATGACCTCCTTTCTCCCTTTCCTCCTTTCCTCTATCTTCCCAAAGGGTGCTAAGGGGTTTGGGGGTGAGAGATGTGAGAAAAAATGGAAGGAATTGGCTGGATTCTGTGTTTTAAACACAGCAGTCCGCGCAATTCACTGTTTATGGCTAAATTTTGAGTTTTTTCTAAAATTACAGTTTTGCCACTAGAAATCTCCAATTTGATCCATACGACTACCCTAAGGTTTTTCGACGTTCCGGATTCATTTTTAATGTTATTTTAACCTAAAAACATTGCTTTTTATGATTTATTTCAAAACTAAAATAAATTCACACTTGGAACATTAAAATTTCTATTTTATTCCTTCGAACTACTATAGGTGATATCCTTACGATTTTAATATATATATGGTTTATTCTTAAGTCATTACATATAGAAGAATCACTAAACAAGTACATTAATATATTAATGTAAACATATGGGGTTTTACACCTTCAAGGTCTAATAAGAAAGCACAACCCTTTACTATCCTAGGAGCACCATTGTGCAGATTTTTGGTCAACTTCATAGAATAAACTGATTTGACTCAGGTATTTCTAGGAGGTGTAACCTATATGGTTGGAAAGATATACGAGTTAGGGTTCTAACAAAAATAACGGTACACAATTCGGACTTTCCAATAAAGAGTTATGATGAAATTAGCGAAAGGTAGTCTGCCGGACAGATTTTTGGACAGTGTAGACACTACTTCGTAATATGGACATAACTCCTTCCTCCTAGTTCCGATTGAGATGATTCAAGGTGATATGGAATCCTAAGAGAGAGCTCTACAAATTTCATGTTTTAAGTTTTGAGAGATATGGACTGCATCAAGGTCGAAATCGAGCTTGATGTTACAGCCAGTGCACTGTTCATCCCTTTTTCATTCTACCAAATTCAAACACACATCACTACACATATCCCCATTTTTACAACAATTATTTACTATATATCTATACACATATATAAAAGAAAATGCAGGGTGTTACAAAAGATTATTCTTTTAATTTAAATCTCTTTCAATGATCTCATTATTTTTGCTTTGGCTAGAGTCTATGAGGCGATAGTTGATTATATCTCAATGTTAGAAGTACCTTATCATACATTCTTGAGACATGATTTAGGCCATTTTTGGAATTTATTTGAGCCCTAGCCTATCCTTTATTCTCATCATCCGTAGTAGCATTTTGAGCTTTAATGAAATTTCATTTCTTAGCCATGTAAATCACCAAGCCAAGCATAAATGTGTTTATCCTATCTTAGTTATCCTAGAACTAATATTGTTTACAATTTGAAAAAGGAATGATGGCTACTAGGAAATAAAGAGAAAAAAAAGGTGATGATTATTTGAGTTTATTGTTGAAATCCGAAAAAATAAAAGGAGAAAGAAAAGAAAGATGAAAATTATGTTGAATTGTGAAAACCATTGAAAAGAAAAAAAAGCCTGTAAAAAAAATGAAGTATTGTCGAAAAAATGTTGGGAAGTGAAAGATAGAAAAAATATTTGTCTTGAGTTATAATTTTAAAGAAGGTGATTTTGTTAGATAAATTGTATTTCAAAGATACTCTTTTGAATATCTTATTATCCTTCGATTCTACTACCCATCCACCCAAGGCCATGTTACAATAATATAAAAGTCCTATTTGATCTTGGAAATCATGGCAAGTGTATGTACCAAATAATGAAATATGAGATATATTAGCTATATTACTTTCTATTGCTTTGACATTCTTTCTTGAAATTATGTCAAGGTCGTTTCATTTTAATAATGTTCTTTATTTCAAAAATATAAGTGATTTATATTTTGCTTTTGATTATGTAAATTCTCTCCTCACATAAAACCTATGAGTTAAACAATCACTAAAATCAGAGGGTTTCTATTCTGGAAGACAATCCTTGGTGAGATTTACATTGAAGCTAACATTGGATAGCTAATAGAGATGTGAATGTTATTTGATAAATCTCTTAAATTGCATATATCATTTCATACTCACACGAGTTTCTAATGTTGGTATGAATGTTAATATTTTTACATATCATTTAAATCTATAGTTTAGCTTTTATGTGAATAATTTGAGTGAACGGTGAATTTTTTTAAAATTTTATTGTTAATTAGGAATTAATAATATTTTCTAAATTTGTGGATGAATAAAAGTAAGTTTGTAAGTACCTTCTCTGCAAACCTTCATAAGACAAAATTCATCCATTAGGGGTAGCCTAGGTGTTTAATGGTTTGTTGAATATGCAAAATACAATCGTGATTGCCTACGAAAGTGGATTTGTAATTTAGATTTTATTTAGATTTTTTATTTTTATTTTTAGTTTGATTGGGACTAACAAAGTTTAAGTTAGGGGATGTGATGAGTACATAACATTGCATGATTTTATATCTCAAACCATTCATCTTTAATTTGTTTATTAATTGTATATTTAGTTTAGTTTAGTTTTGTATTTTATAGAGAATTTTGGTGTTTGTTGGAAAATCAATGCAAATACGAGGATTTACATTCATTTTGATACCTTGAAGAATTTTGGAAGGCAATTGGGCGAGTCAATGATGAATCTAGGAGCCTTGGAAGTCATTTTGAAGAAAAAACTTATAGAGAAGTTCTACCGGCAAGGAAATGTCTCAGTACTTTGTCAAAGAAGTCTTACCGGTAGGAAAAGTCATAAAAGTTTCAGAAATTTCGTCAGACAAAGTTCTACTAGTAGGTATTCAATGTTCTACTAGTAGGTATTCAATGTTCTACTGGTAGATCGACATAAGATTTTGACAAGGACTCCTTCTCCTAGGTATTGACTGATCAAATACTCAAAGATATATTCCAAGACCTTATTTGGAGGAAAAAGAGACAAAATAGAAAAGAGATTTTTGTCTAAATCTTAGAGATATTGAAAGATATATTTTTGGAGACATTTTAGGAATAAGAGATAGACAAAATAGGAAAGAGGATCTCTAGAAAATCAGCAATATATATGTCTCTCGCTCCCAACTTTTTCTTACAAAAACCAACCCATAGGGTATTTTTAGGAGCAAGTTCTTCCTCTGACTTTCTCCAAGAAGGGGTTGTTCCTCCTCCTTTTTATTCATTGTTCTTAATTTAATTTTAGTTTGCAAGCAGGTTTTTCTTTATTTTTAGTATTTTATTTCTTTTATTGTAATTGATTTCAATTCCTTATTTTAAATACAAAAACCTTCATTCAAGCTTATTTCAATACAAGTTTTATTTATTTTGCTTTTATTTACATGTCTCTTTTAACTGCTTTCAATTTTTATTTTCGTCTTATTTGAGTAGTTTCTTTTCCAAATAATTGTAGGAGGTATTCCCAACCCATGAACTCGGGTTTTCATTCTAAAATAGGGATTTAATATTTATGTGATTATTTGAATAAGTTAAACTTTCGAAAACCTATTTAGCTAACATACTTCTCAATTATCTATATATAATTGGCTTTGGTATAGATAATTAGTGGTATTTTCTGCATCCTAAATCTTTCATCATAAATTGTCTTTCAATTTCTGTTTTCAATTCTTTCCAAAGTTTTTAATTGAAAATCATCCGATTGTACTAGTTTGAATACGAAAGCAGATGAATTATAGATTTAGTGAAGAAATTCTTGTTCATGGGTGGGATGAAATCCAAATATTATTTGATTCTTTTTTTTATTGAATTTATCTTTAATGTAGGTTAGTTAATCATTACAATTATCAACTTTCAAATAACTCTTTTTGTTGTTATATAACCTCTCAAATTTGTCATTCGTTGTCCTTGACGAGCCGACCTTGGTAATCGACCGAGTTACTGAATGATATATTCCTATTCTTGAGAACGACTTTATTATATACCCACTTTTGAGGGCAAGCAAAAAGCTTCATTTTGGCTTCGATTGAACTCTTAGTTATCCCCCACATGCTCTCTAGTTTAAGATTGATATCACTCCCAGAGCAGGAGGATTTGTTGATTCTGTCGTTTCATCTCCTTGATCGCCTTTTCCGTTCTTTTGACCTTTGCTGACCTCTTTTCTAGAGGCAAGATGTCCCTTCCTCCCACTTGGTGGGTATTAGGGCATTCATGAGTTTGATCAACTGTCGGTTCTTTTGATGCTCTTGTTATTGCCATGGGATTTGTAATCTTATTACTGAAAATTAAGCCAATTCCCATAAATGGCGCAAACTATTGATCCCAAAAGCTGCACCACTGGAATGTAGGTTGATATGGTGATCGCTGGTATGTACCTGCAAGGAAGTCGAGAACAAAAGGGACTCTAGTGTTGACCCTATGGTGATTAAGTCAGTGAGGAGATAGAGAATTGGATGTTATTTAGTTGGGAATAATTACTTACATGATTCTTGACTTCTTTGACCTTTTTATAGGCTAGGCAGATTGCACTATTCGAAATCCCTCAACTGCTTTTCAAATGGAGTGACAGGAAAGGTGGACCTTCCCTCCAAGAGTATCTCAATTGGTGTGAGCTATTCTAATGGGATATAGGCTAGCTAGTTGTTGGAGCCCTCTTATGGGGGGAGTTCCACGTGCCCAAGGTGCACTTGCCCTGCTTACTAACATCTTCCATCATATGTTAATATGAATGGGTTTTCAATCAATTTCTCAAGTGGGTCTTCTTGTATTTACTTTTTCTCTGAACTTATACAGTAAGTTAGAGGTTTCTAGGTAATTAATTTGTTTCTATATGGAGATATGTGATTCTATATATATTTATATGTATATATGTATATTTGTGTGTATGTGTTTGTGTGTGTAGAGGGTCTGACCACTGGCGAGTAGTGAAGAGAGGTGAAGAGAGAGAGAGATTTTAATTAAACATCTGCGACCTTTCTCTCATCGATGACGTGAGCAGCTAGGAACAAAGTTGAAGACAAAAGTGGAGACTTGCTGAATTTTTTGAATGTTAGGTAAAAGGGTATGAATTTGAGTCTTCCTTGATTTGGGTTTAGAAAAAAAGTTTTCTATATTTGCTATGGGTATAAGTTTAGCATCGGAGAATAATTTTAGACCATTTTTACCTAAATTTAAATTTGGGTACAAAAGGGCTAGAGTTGCCCTAATAAAAAAAATTTTCCCAAAAAGGTAATGCTATCGGGATCTAAAAAATTAACCTAATTTGTTGTGTGATAGTGACATGGTCCAATAGCATTCTTGTAATTGTAATTATTGGACTTTTTCATTGAAATTTTATCGGTTGATATAACATTATGTCAACAAATTAAGTCAATTTTTTAGGTCCTACTACAGCTTTAGAATTGATCACCCAAGTGTAATTTGTCATGAAGCAAAATATAATCAGAAATCTGAGGTCGTACCATTGGAAATTGGAATATCACTATAATCAGAGAATATGTTGTTATGAGATAAAATCATTGGTAAGGTTTCCATCAAAGCTAAAATTGGATAGCCAATGTAGAAGTGGGTTTCATTTGATAAATCTATTAAATTGTACACTCATTTCACACATTCACGAGTCTCAAGTGAAAATGGGGACATGTATATATTTTCATTGCATTTAAATCTATAGGGTAGCTCTTATGTAAATTCATTGGGTGGATAGGGAATTTGTTTTAAATCTCATTCTTAATTAGGATATTATAATATGTTCTAAGTCAGGATGCGGTCAAAAGAAGTTTGTAGGTATCTTCATTGGAAACCTTCACGAGATAAAAATAGTCCACTATGGGTGACGTAGGGGTTTAACAACTTGTTGTATAGTCTAAATGCAATTGTGAATCTTACGCAAGTGCTTGTATGTTTTATTATTACTAGGGACTAGTAATATTTAGGTTGGGGGGTGTGATTAACCAGCAAAAGTAACATTTCAATATACATTAAAAACGTTAATTGCTTGATTTTAAATTGAATTATTTAATTAGTATAAGGTAGATTTAGGCACAAACTTCAATTGCAGGGTAAAAACACCATCCGGAAGCCCAACACAGACAAAAGATCCCCAAACAAGGCTGCAAAGTAAGGAGGTTGACAGAGACAGGCATCTAAACACCAGCCACTACCTTCCAGAAGCCCTTTCCTAAACATAGATTCAATAGCCTTGCAAAACAGGGAAATAGTGGAATCTGAACGCCCGTAACCACCATCCTGAAAACCTACATCGCAAGTTGGAATCTATTTTCACACCTTAAGCTCTAGATTTTTAGTTCATTTTACCACCCATTGCCGCTCATCTCCCTCTATAAATACCCCCTAGGCTTAAGGAGGAAGACATCACTTTTGGAGATTTATTCTTAGTTCCATTTTCCTCTAAAAGTATTGTAATGTTTGTAGTGTTTGTAATTCCTAGCTTTTACATTTCATAAGCTTCTTTCTTTATTTAGAAGGATGAACTTCACTCACCTTTCTAACTTCCTTTAAGCTTTGAAGGGTGAGCTGTATTTCACTTCATCTTTAGTAAAGACAAGAGCCTTGTATTTATTTATTGTCATTCCAATCTTCTTCATTTGGAGGGATGAACTTCACTCACCTTTCTAGCTTCCTTTAAGCATTGAAGGGTGAGTTGTATTCATTCACTCATTGGTGAAGAAAGATCTTGTGTTTATCTTTTGTAATCTTGAGTTCTCTTTACTTGGATGGATGAGGTTCTCTCACCTTTCTAACCTACTAACGGCCATGAAGGGTAAGTAGTTTCTCATCCATTCTTTAGTGAAGAGTGATGGATTTGTGATACATTGTTCAGTAATATATTTGTGCAATCTCTATTATGCTTAATTGTCTATTCTAACTTATAAATGGTTGAATGTATCTAGCAAGTTACCGTACTTTATACAATGGGTTAATAGCACTTTTGGTCATTAAAGAATGCATTTTTTGTTAGTTTAGTCTTCAATGTATCAATTTTGTCTCTAAAGTATTCAATTTGTATCATTTTGGTCCCCACATAGACGAACCGTTAAGTTTTTTGATGGAAGTAGTCACGTGTCATTTTTTTATACGGTATCACGTGCTCAAGTTTATCAATTTCATAAACCTTATCTATTTTTGGAAATTTTTTTCTATTGGGTTTGTTTGCCCACCCATTCCTTACATTTTTCAGATTTTGATATTGAGGTCGATATTGACATAGGTGAGCACGAAGACTCTGAGGTTGAGGCAGATCTAGAGGTTGATCCCAATTTCAAGGAGTATAGATTGTTTTCTTAGTTTTGTGTTATTATGAATGTCTGATTATTCATAATTATGAGTTTTGGTTGCTTTCAAATGATCAATAAGTTTTATTGGGATTTTGTAGATGTAAACAATTAATGGTTAACTTATGTTTCTTTTGGGGATTTTTAGTTAGATTATGTTGAACATTGATGTTTTGTTTTATTGTATGTTTTGTTTTAGTTATGCTCTCACGTTTTGGTGGATGATAGTTAGTTCATGCCTATTGTGAAAATTGGGACGTGACAGAATGGGTTTTTACTATCCAATGTATTGGTTATTCAAGGTTCTAGGAGTATGAGTGAACCTCTATTCCAATAGCTTTGCACATCCCTGGATGTCTTAAACAAATGTCATAATTTCCCACAGAGGTGCTTTCTCGGTTAGAGCAACTCCAAGGGGAAGTGGCATCAAGGGTGAAAACCCTATAACTGTCAAAATGTTATCCTAAATTTAAAATTTTTTACTCCAACAGGGGTGACATCAAGGGTTGAAAAATAGCATCAATGCTCTTGGGGTGACAATTTTGGCAATTCTGGAGAGAAAAAGGGAGAGGTCGCAAATGAGTTTAATTATATTTTTTAAGAGCAACTCCAAGGGGATGCCCATTAAAATATATTATAATATTTTGACAGCAATAAAAAATATTAAAATGACACCTGTAACGCTCCAAAACCCACCTTGGACGGCATTACAATCTATAAATCATTCACAACATGAGAGCAACCAAATAAATCCATCATTAAAGAACATTTCATTCATCAAATATATCAGTTACAATATCATCCCAAAAGAATAGGCCAATCATGGCCACTATATCCAAAAGAATATGTCAAGCTATGGCAATTACATCCCAAAATAATCAAATTTAACTTGCAGCGAAATTACAAAAGGGTTGACTGTACATAGTCTCAAAACAAATATCCTAGTCTAGAACTAAAGAGAATATAACTCTAGACATCCACTTCGGGATCCACGTTCCCTTCTATAGGAGCTTCCCAATGTGCTTGTTCATCTACTCCTAGCTCCTCCTATAGCACATAATCTGAAAAATATGTTGTTGTAGGGGGTGAGCACGAAGCTCTGTAGCAACATTCTCCCAAACTCATACAAGGTTTAGAAAGCATGTAAAAACAAGTCGGTCTCATTTTACAAATATCATATAGTAATTTTGAAAAGAAAACCGAAACATATCAATAGATCTCAAGTTTACATAATAGCAATAATTTAAATGAATAGTAAAATGAATTTCCAAACAATAAACCATTTCTAACCATAAGCCATTTTCCACAAGTTCTTGTAGAGTCGCATACCTCCACAAGCTCTTGTAGGAAACCAATTCCACACAATAAATATGTTCTCATGTATGTTGGTTGCTTCCCATAAATCTACACAACGACTCTACCTCGTTCACCCAACCATAACCATACAAACCACTTTAGGAAGGGCGTATGCCGTCTCCCACGGCATTGACAAATCCTTCCCAGGAAAGGTATACCCACCCTCAGCCTCGAACTTACGTGAATAATAGTGATTGCTTTCACAAATAACAACCACTACAAGTGTTAGGAAATCATCTCACCCCCCACTGGGATAGACTAACATCTAACACTCTACGGCAATGCTCAAATGCAATTCAAGTCCATCACAACAACCATACAAGAAATACAATTCCAACCAAATTCTCAAATCATAAGTAAATCCAAAATTCCCAAACTTCACAACTTGCATTATAAGAGCACAATTAAAAAAAATAAGCAAGAGATCATCACAAATATCATTTATTGTTTAATACAAAACACTAGAGTTTTGAAATCAAGAACAATTGAACATTAAAAAGAAAAATCTATTTTCTCAAAAACTAGGGTAATACTTGTAGAAACTTTCAAAACATGGTGATACTTGTAGAAACTTCAAGGAACAAGTATTTCATAGCATATATTTAAGATTTATAAGCAAAACATGTATATATATAAATCTTAGCCTCAATGGAAAACAATGGAAGAAACCCCTACCTTGGTGTTCTTGAAAAAATTAGGGTTTTGATCTTCTTGAAGTGGAAATCCCCTTTGATTTTGTGTTTTTCTCTTCCTTTCTTCCTTTCTAAGGTTTTCTAGGGTTAGAAAGGTTGAAATAGAGCTAATGGAGGCGTCATTATGTATTTATAGGGTGAAAAACTGTAACACCCCGCATTTTCTTTTATATATGTATATATATATATAGTAAATAATTGTGATAAAAAAAATGTGGATATATGTAGTGATGTGTGTTTGAATTTGGTAGATTGAAAAAGTAGAGATTTAAAATGTTAGAGAAAATAATAGTTGAAATTTGGTTTTAATAAGTGAAAATATGAAATTTTAGGTTCTAGAACTTGTATTAAATAGGTTTGGTGTAGAAATATGTGTTGGAGAGGTTTGGGATAGATTTGGTTGGCTTAGGAATAGATTGGAAATGGAAAAGGGACGAAGACAGGCTATGAATAGTGCACTGCTGCAACTTCAAGCTCGATTTAGACCTTGATGCAGTCAATATCTCTCAAAACTCAAAACATGAAAGTTTACAGCTCTTTCGTATCATTCCATAGCATCTTGAATCATCTCAATCGGAGCATAGATGAGAGAATTATGCTCAGATAACGAAATGATGTTGAATAGTCCAATTAGCTTCGTTTTGCATTTAATGTCCCTTTTGCATCCTAAATCAAAATATAAAAATAATGAGTACTTTTAGCTTCAAATAGTATAAAAGGCTTTAAGAAACACCATTTATCACCTTTATTTGCACAAACATCGTAAAACTTCATTAATAGCCGATTCAGATGGTAAAATATAAAAATTTAGTGTTTCGGGTGTACGTTGACTTGGGGTGTAGATAAATCATAAAAATAAATGTTTTTAGGTTAAAATAACATTAAAAATGAATCCAGAACGTCGAAAACACCTTAGGGTTAGTCATATGGATCAAATTGGAGATTCTTAGTGGTAAAATCGTAAATTAAAGAAACTCAAAACAGCCTGTGAAACAGTATTTTTCGGGGCTGCTATGTTTAAAACTCATGTTCATCTTATTTGCTCTCATTTCTTTCACTTCTCTCACACCCCACACCCCTCTGAAACCCTAGAAGGCATTAGAGAAGAAGAAAGGAATGGAAAAACAAGAGATTCAAGATCAAATATCTTGTTCTTCACTTCCAAGCTAAGGATTCAATATAGGTAGTTTTCTCTCATTCACTTACATTGAGGCTAGGGTATGTTATATGTGTATGTTTTGGCTATCAATGGTATATATATGCTATGGAATCATCCCTCTTTTAGGTTTTTTGCAAAGATTACATGTTTTGAACAAAGTAGGGTTTAA
>CAUOFW020006144.1:0-24878 GCA_963454935.2 Ilex paraguariensis | reverse complement strand
TTTATTGTACTTTACTTCGTAAGTTCTCACTTAGGGGGATGAGAATCACTCACTTTTCTAGCTTTACCCAAGTCATGAAGAGTGAGTAGTTCCTCATTCACTCTTTTGTAAGAGGTGATGAATATATAGAAATTATCCAGAAGTTATATTTGTGCAATCCCTTTATACTTTAATGCTTTATATTTCACTTGATCAATGAATGATTGAATGTATCTAGCAAAGCTAAGGTATTTTGTATAACCATGGGTTCTTTTTATGTCACGGATGATTCTTGCATGGAAAGACTTGTTGGTTCAAGGCAAGTACCCCGGCTAGATCTTCATGACAATATTTCAATCTTCACAATTATTGAGCTTTATCTAAAGCATGGAACATTAACGCCATGGTTGGATACCTTGTAGAAACACTTGCTTGTTTGTAGACGGGATAAATCTCGGCACAGGCAATTCTTGTCAACTTCTAGGAAGGCATCGGAATCATGTGCTTAATTCTTACAGTCTATCTTTACCTTCCGATTAACTTGCTGTTGACACGGAAGTTAATTGAGTATAAAACACAAGTATAATAAACCGGATGATCAACTACATTTTCTAATCCTCAAGCTAAGGGGTGACTGTTTTTCATTTGAATTTATTTATATTTTGTCAAGAAACTCTTGAACATAATCTTCTATTCTATTCAAGAAATCCCCACCACTTCAAACTCTCAACATTTCTAGTTACTTGGTCTCTATTATTGCTTACTTCAAAACACCAATGATAGTTCCCAGTGGATTCGACTCTGAACTTAACCGGATTATTACTACAACTTGACCGCCTGCACTTGGGTGTACATATTTCGGATCAAGCCAAATTTTGGAGCCGTTGTCGGGGAACCATAAAAGGTGTTTACTAGTAAAAGGTAAAAAGACCTCACTATCTGTGTATAAATTTGTTTTACTGTGTATAAAGTTGTTTTAGTTAATTTTATGTCTAAGAACGCTCCTCACTATAAAAATTTTCGGCAGAATCTTCTGGGTCTGTGAATCAATTGGAACCACTTTCACCTAGATTAGTAGCAGACTCTTGTGAAAGTAAAATAACAAATGATGAGAGACGAGGAAAATTCGTATGAGAGAGGGTGAAGTGCCTAACATTCGATCTTTGCCGGATTACTTAAATCCTACAAGAAATAATGTCCCCTCTTGTTTTATCTTTCCTGAAGAAGCACCCCTCGTTAATGTAAAGACGGGGACAGTTCAACTACTCCCTCAATTTCGTGGACTCGAAATAGAAAACCCATATCTACACATAAAAGAGTTTGAGGAAATATGTGGAACGTTTCAAGACAATTCAGAGCTAGCCAAAATGAAACTTTTTTCATTCTCTTTAAAGGATAATGCTAAACAATGGCTAAATTTTTTAAAAGCTCTTTCAATACCTGACTGGCGGGCACTACAAAATGAATTTTTTTAGAAAGTTTTTCCCTCTACAACGCACTAATGCATTGAAAAGGCAAATCATGAATTTTTCAGTCAAAGATGCATAAACCTTTTACCAAAGCTAGGAGAGATTCAAGGATCTACTCGAGTCCTACCTAAACCATGCTTTTGAGAATTGGACTTTGGTAGAATTTTTCTACGACTCCTTGCCCACTAGACTACGTCAGTTTGTCGAAATGATGGCTTAAGAAGAGTTTATGAGTAAGAGTCCGGAGGAGGCCTTCAATTTCTTTGATACCATATTTGATAGTTCTCAGATATGAGACTCAGCCTCCCCTACCATTGTTGAAGCTAAACCATCTACTTCCCAAGGGGATAAGTATGTCTTGAGAGATGACGATGACCTAAGAGCAAAAATGCCTACCCTGTCTCGAAAGCTTGAAGCTTTATAGATGAAAAAGGTTCATCAAGTTGATGTTAGCTCTCCCACAGAACAAGTGTGTGGGATCTGTGTGCTGACAGGACACCCTACTAGGGAGTGTCCTACCATTCCAGCATTCAAAGAGGTTTTGTTGGAACAAACAAATCTTGTCTCCAACTTCAACAAGCCTTACTGCAACTCATACTCTGAAACATATAATCTAGGGTGGCAGAACCACCCAAACTTCAGTTTGAGAAACATATAGGCAACTCCTATGAACCAACAACAAGGTTCACAACCACCACCTCAAGGACCTCCCACATACTAACCATATAAACCACCACAAAAGGGGAACCTTGAGGATACATTGAATCAGTTCATGCAAGGCCAAATGAACTACAACCAAAGTTCCACTCAGGCTTTTACTGATTTCAAAACATAGAACACTCAATCTTTTGAGGATCTTAAAAGTCACATCCAAAAGTTGACCCAATCCATGACCACACATGAGAAAGACAAGTTTCCTGCCCAACCAAAACCACCACAAGGCAAATTTCAGGTGGGAAATCCCACAACCATGGGAAATCCACAAGACCAAGCCCAAGTTGTCACTACACTAAGAAGTGGCAAGGTGATTGATAAGACCATCAAAGACATGCTACTTCCAAAGCTAAAACCCAAGTCAACTCACCAATTGAGACTGAAATAATTAAGCCCAAAATTGAGAAAGAAAAGGAACCCGAGCCCATGATTGAATAAGAACCAGAGCCATTAAGGGAAGACTAAAAAATGCACAGAAGTTAAATAATCTGCCAAAAATTTATGAGCTCTTCAAGCAAGTAAAAATCAACATCCCACTTATGGATGCAATCAAACAGGTTCTATCTTATGCCAAGTTTTTGAAAGACTTGTGCACAGTCAAGAGAAGCCAGAATGTTTAGAAAAGAGCTTTCTTGACATAACATGTCAGTACCTTGCTTCAACACAAAACCCCTCTAAAATATAAAGATCGAGGGTGTTTGACTGTGTTGTGTGTCATTGGAAATTTTAGAATCGAACAAGCACTATTAGACTTGGGAGCAAGTCAATTTGCTCCCATTATCTGTTTACCAGTAGTTAGGTCTGGGAGAACTCAAACCCATAAGTGTCACACTTCAGTTGGCAGACAGATCTGTCAAAATTTCTAGGGGTATTGTTGAAGATGTACTTGTCCAAGTGGACAACTTTGTATTCCCTATTAACTTCATCGTCCTCGATACTTAGCCAGCAAAGTATTGAGAGAACCCAATTCTCGTCATTCTTGGTCGACCTATCCTAGCGACTTCAAATGCACTAATCAATTGTAGGAATGGGTTCATGAAATTAACCTTTGGGAATATGACTCTTAAGCTAAATATTTTCAATGTTGCCAAACAGCTAAGAGAAGATAAAGAAGAAAGAGAAATAAATTCCATTGAGTCTTTGGTTCAGGACCATTTGAATAACACATTCTGTGAAAAATCCACGGAACTTTCTTTGTTAGAATCCATCAAATCTGTAACAACAGATGATGATCCAAAGAATTGCTTGACTTATACTGTTGATACAAGGGCCGCCAAATTTGAGGAACTTTTGCCAAGTGGCACAAAGCCACTCTCATCAAGTGTCAAGCCACCAAAACCTTAATTAAAACCTCCCCCATTTGACCTCAAATATTCATTTCTAGGAGAGGACGAGTCGTATCTAGTGGTAATTTCATCTAAGCTCACAGACTTGCAAGAGTCTAAACAGATTGAAATTCTTAAAAGCCACAAAAGCACCATTGGATGGACCATTGTTGACTTGAAAGGTATAAGCCCATTGATCTACAATCATGCCATATACCTGGAAGAGGACTCAAAACCCTCTCGTCAAATGCAACGAAGAATGAACCTCACATGAAGGAAGTCGTGAAAATGGAAGTGCTTAAACTTTTAGATATAGGAATAATCTTTCCCATCTCCGATAGCAAATGGGTTAATCAAATTGAGACTTTGTATTCAAAAGGATGCCATTTGGACTTTGTAATGCTTCTACAACATTCCAAAGATGCATGTTGAGTCTGTTCAGTGACATAGACAAAATTTTTTGGAAGTGTTCATGGATGACTTCTCTGTCTATGGTGACTCATTTGATTTGTGTCTGGCCAACCTAGAAAAGGTGTTGATAAGGTGTAAAGAAGCCAATCTGGTACTTAATTGGGAGAAATGCCACTTCATGGTAATACAAGGCATTGTCTTGGGTCACATTGTGTCGTCTGAGGGCCTGAAAGTTGACAAGGCCAAAATAGATCTGATTGGGAACTTGCCTGCTCCCAAGACTATAAAGGATGTCCGATCATTTCTAGGACACGCAGGATTTTACAAGAGATTCATTTAGTACCATAGCAAAACCTATGTGTCATATCTTGAGTCAGGACGTAATCTTTGATTAGAGTGAAACATGCCAAAAATATTTTGACAAGCTTAAAGGCATGTTAATTTCTACCCCAATAATGCAACCCCCTGACTAGACTCTGCCCTTTGAACTGATGTGTGATGCAAGTGATTATGCTGTATATGCTGTATTGGGACAAAGAAAAGATAAGAAACCACATGTCATTTACTATGCAAGTAAAACTTTGAATGATGCTCAAATGAATTATTCAACAATTGAAAAAGAATTGTTTGCGGTAGTTTATGCTTTGGAAAAATTTCATCCTTATCTTGTTGGTTCTTCTGTTACTGTGTTCACTAAACATGCAACATTAAAATTCTTGCTCACAAAGAAGGATACTAAGCCTAGGCTCTTAAGATGGATAATCGTACTTCAAGAGTTTGACCTGGTCATTAACGACAAGAAAGGTGTTGAGAATGTGGTGGCAGACCATCTATCCAGGTTAACTTATGAATTTCACGAGGATGGAATGCCAATCAATGAAAAATTTCCCGATGAACAACTGTTCATAATTGATGAAATTCCATGGTATGCTGATATTGCTAATTTCTTTGCTACTGGAACACTCCCTTCGTTTTTCACCCCCGTGGACAAAAAGAAATTTTTGGGGGAGGTTTGTAACTTCTTTTAGGAAGATCTGTAGTTATTTAAGTACTGTAAGGATCAAATCATAAGGCATTGCATCCCCGCTCAGGAAAATAGACATGTAATAGCCTTTTGCAATTTTGAAGCATGTGGTGGCCATGTTTCCTCAAGAAAAATTGCTGCAACAATCTTGTAGTGTGGATTTTACTTGCCCACACTTTTCAAAGATGTCCATGCCTTTTGTTTAATTTGAGATAGATGCCAAAGGTTGGGAAGCATTTCAAAACGAAAAATGATTCCCTTAAACCCGATTCTTGTGATTGAAATTTTTGACTGTTAGGGCATTGATTTTATGGGACCATTCCCCCTTCCTTTGGCTATCTATACATTTTAGTGGTCGTAGACTATGTATCCAAATGGGTTGAGGCAATTCCATGCCGAAATAATGATCATCAAATGGTGATCAAATTTTTTAAAAAAAACATTTTGTCCCGGTTTGGAGTTCCTAAATCAATCATAAGTGATGGGGGGCTCATTTTTGCAATCGCCCTTTCTGGAATTTGATGAAAAAATATTTAATTTTTCACAAAATTGTAACCCCTTATCATCCACAAACTAGTGGATAAGTTGAATTAGCTAATCGGGAGATCAAATTAATTTTTGAAAAAATGGTAAATCCATACCACAAAGATTGGTCATCAAGACTAATTGATGCACTCTAGGCATATGACATTGCGTTTAAAACAATTTTGGGCATGTCTCTTTATCGATTAGTTTATGAAAAGCCGTGTCACCTACCAGTGGAATTGGAGCATAGGGCATACTAAGATTTCTAAAACCAGGATGAAAATTTTTCACATTATGCGGAAGTCTTTTGAACCTTTTCAAAAGGTCTTGTTGTTTAATTCAAGACTCCACCTCTTTCCTGGTAAGTTTAGATCAAGATGGACAGGGCCTTATATTGTCAAAAAGGTGTTTGAACACGGAGCAGTAGAAGTGGAAAATCCATCGAACGGTAATATCTTTACTGTTAATGGTTAGCGGTTAAAACTATTTTGGAAAACTTTGTCAAAAATGTGGAGACCATTCTTTTAATAGATCAAGAACATCGCTTCGAGAAAAGTGCCTGTCGACACAAAAAGGGGGCGTGTTAGGAAAAAATTGATTAAACCAGACCCACAGGTGCACCTTTATAAGCAACCTTTCCCCTTTTCTTTTTTCCCATCGCCTTTCCCATTTTTCCTTTTTTCTTTCTTCTTCTTCTTCGCTATTCACGATCTTTTGGAACCACGGCACATCTCCCAATGGCACCATGACCATACTACCCGAGGACCCAGTCCTTTATCTCATGATCTGCATGTGTTTACTCTATTTGTACATGACTCTTCTTCTTCTATCTGCACTTAAAATCAAGGGTTTTCATCATAGCAAAAACCTAGATCTGCAAAGAGATGTTTGATTTGTGTATTTTGCTTGTAGGTTTCGGCAGATAAACAAGATCTCTACCGTTCAAACTCATCTCCAAAGCTCAATATATCAGTAAATTCGAAACATTGGGGACAATGTTCAGTTTAGGTTGGGGGTGAGAACTACAGTTCATATGTGCCCGTAGAAAATTTTTAAATTTGTGTTATTGTTGTTCCTGATTAGATTGTGTACCGTGTTTTATATTTTGATGGTTATGTTTATGAGTCATCTCTGATCATCTGTGTGATTAGTAGACGTTAAAGAACCAGATAGTGAGTCTTAAAGCATAGAAAACATGGATGTTAAACTTTTTGGGTTTAGTCTGGGAATTTTGCGCACTTTTCCTTCTGATGTGCATACTGTAATCATGAGAAAAGCAAGACTGGTAAGAAAGAATGAGATCTGAGAATAGCAAGCGAAACCCCTCTGTGGCAGAAGCACCTTTGCTAAACGCCGTCATGCCAAAAGGCTTGGTGCTTGTAAACAATGCGGTAGAGTCTTCCATGAGAAAAGATATAATCAGTGTTTTGAACTAATTTCTGGTCGCGCACTCGATTGATTAGACTAGATAGTGAATGGGCAGAGTAAGGATTATCTTGACACACCATCCTACTCCGGTACTTTGCTTAACCGGTTTGTGCGACAGGAAATTAGAAGAGTCACTAGTTATTTGAATTGCACAGATACAGAGGGAGACTTGGATTAGAATAGGTGGGATGAAAGCCAAGGGTCCGAATTTTTGTAAAAAAATGTAAAAAAAAAAAATCCTTTTTGTTTTGTACAAACTCTTTTGACTGAAATGAAAATATGGGCCGAGTAAGGAATGTCCCAGAATACCAACCTAAAGCGTAGGTAGGGACTTATCCTGAGATGCCATGAATTTTTGGTTCAAACTTGTGTGTTTTGTCCTTTTTTATTGTATAGTGTAATGTAAAAAGTTTTTTTTTTTTTTTTGAGTTTGATTCGACGTTTGAACACCAAGTGACGTTCGAACGTCGCTTGCTTACAGTACTCAGCCTCTGATGGAAAAGAAAAGTACTGGGAGCTCAGTCTATTCGAACGCCAATAACACGTTCGAACGAGATTTATGTTCAAATGCCAATAACATGTTCGAACGACAGGAACTTACAATACTTTGGTTTCTGACAGAACTCAAAAGTACTAGGAGCTCACCATGTTCGAACGACACCCACGTTTGAACAATATTTTAAAAATTCTTCTATAGACGTTCGAACGTTAGTAACGTTTGAACGTTACTTCTCAGACTATAAAAACTTGAGTCATCTTCCACACTGAGAAATCCCCAAAAACCTCCGAAACCCCTCCAACCCTAGAACCCATTTGCAATACCAGCCCCCAAAACACCTTCCATTCTCTGATTTCACCTAAAATAAACCCTCCCAAACTCATTCACATATCAAAAACCTCAATCCTAGACTAAAAGCAAGACCTTTCAGAAATCATTTTAAGCTCAAAGCCATGCCTAGAGTTAAACTACCTGCCAGGCGAAACCAGGTAAACCAAGAGCCAAATTTTGTTGAAGAAAGGATTGAGGGAAGGGAGGGGAGAATAGTGATAAAAAGATACGATCGAACACGATTTCCCAGTGCTCTTAAGGTAGAAAGGTATGAAAATTTCTTCCAAAACATGCTGTCGTTTGTGAGAGGGTTGTGGTGATTACTGATTTTGCTGAGTTGGGAATCTTAGCTGAGATGGAGAGGAGGAATTGGGTGTGGTTTTTTGTGGAATGGCGAAAACGCCATTGTTGATTTGGTGCCGGAGTTTAACTCCAACATCGAGATCATCAATGGCGTAATTCGAACATATGTGAGGGGGAATCACATTGATGTGGATGAAGCATGTATTCTGGAAGTGAGAAAAGAGGTGCCTCGGGTTCAAAACCCGACATACCCTCCAAAAAAGAATGTTGCAATGAATTTGGTTGGGAGGGAGTTGACGGGAGTTGCGAATTTTTCAAGGACGGGGCAGAGGTTTTTAAGACAAGAAGAGCTCACTGATAAATACAAGATGCTAAACTTCATTGCAGTATCCAACCTAGCCTCCATAGGAAGGAAAAATGAGATCTTGCCTGATATGGCTCGACTGCTATATGCACTTGGAAGGAGGCATAGCATTGACCTCCCCTCACTTATCTTGAGTGAAATGAAGAAGGGATGCGATGTGAAGAGGAGTGCACTCCTTTTTGCTACTTTGGTGATTGAAATATGCACAGATCACGGGGTCAAGGTGAGGCCTGAGATAGAGATCCAGAAGTCGATAGGGCCACTAAACAAGGCCTCTTTCCAGAGAAGCCAAGGCCACAGTGGTGCCCCAGCTGCAAGACAAGAAATGCCCCCTCCCCAAGGGGTCGATGAAGTACAAGAGGAGCTTGATGTTGAAGAGGAGAGAGAGATGGAGAAGGAGAGAGAGCAATAGGCAGGTCCCAGCATGACCACCTGACATTCTTTACAGGACATCATGCTTAGCATTGAAGCAAAGCAGGATGAGATCCTTAGTCTTTCGAGGGGTGGAGCTGGTGGAGCTAGTGGAGTTTGTGGAGACGATGGAGACGGAGAAGATTGAGAGAGTTATTTTTGTTTTTGGAGATAGAGAGTTTGAGTTTAGGTTTCTGTTTATTTCTTCTTAGATATGGTTCTTCGTTGGGTGTTCTTGGGGATATTTGTAGATGTTGTAGATATTTATTTCTGTTCTTGATGGTGGATGGTTGTTTTATAGATGTTTGTGGATATTTGAAATTTATGTTTTGGTCGCTTTTCATATGGATGGATTGAATCATTGGTATTACTGTAAATATCATATTCTATGGAATGAATGATTTAGTTTGTCACTTTTATTTGTTTAAATATGTAGAATTAACACTTTGGTAATTCTTGATAACAAATGAAACAAATGTGCATTCGAAGGTTGCTTGTTAAAATAACTAAAGCATATGATCGGTTTGACACCTCAACTTAGCAACCAAGCCTTGAAACCACATTTCTTGGAAAATTGGTATTATCTCTATGTTTAAATTGTCGAATGCACATTAGTATTTGTCATTCTTAAGGTACAAGATGATCAGACTCGAAAATGGAATCGCTATATAACCAACATTCCTTGAAACACCTGACATAACCAGTAGAGTTGACAGAGAATACCATGGCAAGTTTTGAGCTTTGCAATGCTTTTTGAGAGGATATCCACAATTACTCAAAGTAAGCTCTTTCACTTTAATTTTTTTTAATAATCTCATTAACCTTGCTTTGATTGACGCAACTAAAGTGATCTATTTACATATCCCACAAGGAACCTTTGCATACGACACATACATGTGCACATACTTGAGAAAGGATCTTAGGCCATCTTTGATTTGACTTTGAGCCTTAGACATTTCTTTCACAAAGTATATCTCTAGTTAGCCATGCTTGAGCCTTCAATGAATTAGTTCTTTTTCAAAAAACCCATACAATCACCAAGCCACAAGAAAATATACTTGACATAACTTGCTATCTAATTTTCTTGCACCCTGTTATAAATCAATATGATACAGAAAAGTAAGAGAAAGAGAAAAGACAATGGTGGCTACTGTTCAATGAAAGAAAAGTCGTTGGAAACTGATGAGAACAAATGTGGGCCTACTCTTAAAGATCATTTGCAAGTCTAGATGGCCAATTACAAGATCAAGAGCCAAGAATATCAAGGAAGCAATGCAAGGATTGGTGGGATGAAGCAAGCTAGAGCCCAGCACTCATGATGGGCTTGAAAGAAGGGGAACCAATTTTGATCCACTTGATCCAAGCTATGGAAGACATGAAGACATGACTTAGAGATAGGGCCTTTTTTTGTTAAGGCTTTCAATTTGTTTAAAGAATTTTTATTATTAGTTTAGAATAAGTGGGTTTGAGGATGCTTAGCCCACACATGTTTTATTTCTTATGAACTTGGGTTTTTGTAGTTACTGTAGCACCGTACTGTTCACGCTACAGTAACCACGCACTATTCACTCTTTTTTATGGTCTAATTGTAAGGCTTGTATGCCAAGTACTTTCCTTTTTCTATTTAGGCATGTGATCAGCCAATTAAAGGGCTGAATGTCTTTCTTTTTCTTCAAGAGTTTTAGGAAAGTAAGAGATATTTCTTAAATAGGATAGCTATTTTAGGAAGTTTCCTAATCCTTGTAATGGCCAGCCTATAAATAGGTGTTCTATCAATGAAATAAGAGAGACAAGATATAATGAATTTTGATTGTGAGTTGAGTTGAGTTTACTCCTCTTGTTCTTGATTGAATTTTTGAACTTATCAAAGGTAAATCACAACCTTTGTGGCGTTCCTCTTTGTAATCTGGGTTCTTGAGAAGGGTTCTTCAGTGGGTCTTGATTTTAATATAATCTAGGTTCTTGAAACGAGTTCTCAACGGGTTTAGATTCTCCATCCATAGACCTGAATTTGGCTTTCTTGGTTTGTATTTCCAATATTGTTGTTGGGTCTCAAAGCAAGTCGATTGAGGTTCACATCATTGAAACAACCGAAAAGGAAAAGAGACAAGATAAATAGGAAATTGCCAAGAAAGTGAAAAATGAGAAAAGTGAAAGAAAGAAATACAAGTTCTTGGAAAAAGACTGAAAAGTAAGAAAGAGATGCGCTACAATACATGAGGAAAAGATAGCCTTTTGAATACCATTAACGTCATTTCGTTAGCCACTGACCTCTGGCCACATTACAACCTACAAAAACTCTAATTGATCTTATAATTGATATTAAGTCTGATGCCTGTGTAGGTCGTCGACTACACGCGGGATATGTCAAATAGTATTTCTTTATTTGCATCAATTGTCCTCCATGAGATTATGCCAAAACATGATTAGTTTGTTTCCTTAAACTTCACTCCTTTACAAATTGCACATGTGATTTTTCTCGACTAGCCATCTTCAGATTACATGGCCTATGAGAAACAAGTCACTATAATCGGAGCGAATTTTTGCTGAGAGCACCCTAAGAAACGGTTGTGAAATCAAAGCTATCCATGGAAGGTGGTAAAGTGGAATGTTTGTTATATAGCAATTCTTGTTTCTAGAATGATCATTCCCACTACTCAAGTAATCTCAAATGCCAATGAGACAGATGCTAATTTTTGCATAGAATAAATACCTATGGAAGAGGAGCATGCGGGATATAAGTCGAAATTGAGGGTTTGTGTCCCAACGACCAAGATGCTAATTTACTTTAATCAGCAATCTCACATACACATCTGTTCGACTGAAGTTTGTGGGTAGCTTCACTAAAAACCCTCACGAGACAACATTTGTCCATTAGGGTAAACCTAGTGGTTCAACGGCTTGTTGCATAAGCTAAATGCAACCAGATGACCTACTAAAAAGACATTAGAAATAGATTTGCATTCAATTGTTGTATTTCTAGAGACAAGCAATATTTAGGTTGGGGGGTGTGATTAGTGCTTAAAGTTAGCATTTTACTATGCCTTTTTGGGACTAATTGTGCTTTGATGGAGTTTAAGTGATGACATTTCAGGTTCTAACGAGAACAAGAGCTCAAGGACAACAAATATCACACTTGGATGTAACACCAGTGGATTAAGGGGCAAAATTGGAAAAGCTTGGAACAAAGCAAGAATGTTCGAACATTCTCCTGAAGTGATTGAAGACCAGGCTACTGAGAAATTGCGTGTTATAGTCAGAAAGGGAGAATGCAGAAGTACATGAGTACCACATTTGAACGCCAACTCACGTTCGAACGTGCTCTGGAATCCTGAGAAGACTAGACTAGTGAGACCTAGAGTGTTGCAGCAAAGAAAGAAGAACCACAAAAGTACTTGAGTACAACATTTGAACGCCACCCCACGTCCGAACGTTGTCTTGAGTTACTGAGGACCAATTTGGTGAGTGTAGGGTCAAAGATGTTCAAGACGTATGGAAGTAACCATCACAGAGACCACATGCCACTTGAGTAGGGGGGTTTAGACCCCATTTGACATTCGAATGCCCTTAAAGCAAAAAAAGACATAACAACGTTCGAACGACAGATCATGTTCGAACGTCCCCCACGGACTGGCTACAGAGTTGTTGGCTTTTCACTTGGACTTGGGCAGCAAACACTATTCCTTCACCCCCTCCTCTTCCTTGCCTATAAATACCCCCATTGTGGGAGCTTCAAGGAGGGCAATCTTTCTCTTGTAGAGTAGAGTAGAGAGCTAGTTTTTGTACATTTCTTGTTTATGTTTTCAATTTGCATTTGTATCAACCATGATGGAGGCTAAGACTCCCCTTGTAGTTGAAGTCTTTTATTTATTTGTGCTAAGTTTTTACATTCATGTTGTGACAACCATGATGGAGGCTTAGACTCCCCTTGTAGTTGTACTTGCTTTTATTTACAAGTATCAAGAGAGATAACTCAATTTTTGGTCATGGTGGAAACCCTCCAAAAGTAACTAGCTTTCTTTTACTTTCAATGTTCTTTTATTTCACTTCCATTGCTTGAGCTTCCTTTCTTCTTAGAAGAGTGAAACTTTTTCACTTTTCTAGAGCTTTACCAAAGCCGTGAAGGGTGAAACATGATTCACTCATTCTTTGTTGAAGAATAGGTCCTCGTTTATTTTACTTTACTTTGTAAGTTCTCTACTTGGAGGGATGAGCATCACTCACTTTTCTAGCTTTGCCCAAGCCATGAAGAGTGAGTAGTTCCTCATTCACTATTTAGTAAGAGGTGATGAATATATAGAAATTATCCAGAAGTTATATTTGTGCAATTATGCTTTAATGCTTTATATTTCACTTGTTCATTGAATGATTGAATGTATCTAGGAAAGCTAAGGTGCTTTGTATAAACATGGGTTCTTTCTATGTCACGGATGACTCTTGCATGGAAAGACCCGTTGGTTCAAGACAAGTACCTCAGCTAGATCTTCATGACAACATTTCAATCTTCACCGTTATTGAGCTTTATCTAAAGAATGGGACATTAATGCCATGGTTGGATGCCTTGTAGTAACACCTGCTTGTTTGTAGACGGGTTAAATCTCGGCACAGACAATTCTTGTAATTAGTAGTCAAAATTAGTAGTCGCATGATTGGAGGTGAAGTGAGTGATTAGTAGTCAAAATTAGCATATTTATATGGCCCTTTAAGACTAATTATACTTTGATAGAGTTTAAATGATGACATTTCTGGTCATAATTTTGCACAAGGGACTAAAGGCAAAGAATATCATATTCCTATGCAGCACGAGCATATTCTGGAGAAAAATTGGAATAGCTTAGACCAAGCTAAGAACGTTTGAATGCCAATCAATGATCGAACGTTACTTCAAATCAAGTGAAGACCATACTACTGAGACATGGCGTGTTGCAGCCAAGGAGGAAGACCTTGAGGTACTTGAGTACCTCGTTCGAATGCCAACTCACATTTGAACGTTCACTTGAATTGATTGAGGACCAGGATGATGAGTGCAAAACACCAAGATGTGCATGGAGTGTGGAAATAGTTTTCCAAAGAAAACCTTAGGCTACTTAAGTGAGAAAGTCAGACTCCATCTGGCTTTTGAACACCCATAAAGCAAAGACAGAAGAAATATTCGAACTCCCATAAAGCAAAAATAGAGACAACGTTCGAATGCCAGATCACATTCGAATGTTCTCTACAGACAGGCTGCAGAATGGTTGATTTTCTCTCCAGACATTGGGACTTTCGCTTGGATTTTGAATGCCTTGTACTATTCCTCCATACTATTTTTCTCCCTCCTCCTTACCTATAAATACTCCCATTATAGGAGACATGGGGGGTAGTAGAGAGCTTGATGGAGGCTTAGACTCCCACTCATATAGCTAGTCTTAGAATTATATTTGCTTGTATCATGGAAGATAGTTCACTTCTTTGGCTGACGAAGCAACCCTCCATCCTTTGGTTGAGGAAGAAACCCTCCATCTTTTGGTTGAGGAAGCACCCCTCCAAAAGTGACTAGCTTTCCTTCTACTTTCATTGTTCATTTCTTTCACTTCTATTGCTTGAGCTTCATTCTTTCTTAGAAGAGTGAAACTCTTCCACTTTTCTAGAGCTTTGCCAAAGCCGTGAAGGGTGGAACGTGATTTACTTATTCTTCATTAAAGATTGGCTCTTTGTTTAGTATATTTCACTTTGTAACTCGTCTAGTTGGAGGAATTAATATCACTCACATTTCTAGCTTTACCCAAGCCATGAAGAGTGAGTAGTTCCTCATTCACTCTTTAGTAAGAGGTAATGAATATGTATAAATTATCTGGAAGTTATATTTGTGCATTTCCTTTATGCTTTAATGGTTTATATTTCACTTTATTATTAAATGATTGAACGCATCAAGCAAAGTTAAGGTACTTTGTATAACCGTGGGTTCTTTCTATGTCATGAATGACTCTTGCATAGAAAGACTTGTTGGTTCAAGGCAAGTACCCCGACTAGATATTCATGACAACATTTCAATCTTCACCATTATTGTGCCTTATTTAAATAATGGAACGTTAATGCCATGGTTGGATGCCTTGTAGAAACACTTGCTTGTTTGTAGACGGGTTGAGTCTTGACACAGACAATTCTTGTAAACTTCTAGAAATGCATCGGAACCATGTGCTTAGTTCTCATAGTCCATCTTTATCTTCCGATTAACTTGTTATTGAGATGGGAGTTAATTGAGTTATAAAACGTAAGTATAATAAGCCGGAAGATTAACTACATGTTTTGATCCTCGAACTAAAGGGTGGTTGTTACATTTGCAAATTTATCTTATATTCTGTCTAGAAAAACCCATTGGAAAGAATCTTTTATTTTGTCCAGAAAATCCCATAACTTCAAACTCTCAAGGTTTCCAATTACTTGGTCTTTATTATTGCTTACTTTAAAACACTAATCATAGTTCCCTGTGGATTCGACTCTGGACTTAACTGAATTATTACTACAGCTTAACCGCCTGCACTTGGGTGTACACATTTCGGATCAAGCCAAGTTTTTGGAGTTGTTGCTGGGGAACCATAAAAAGTGTTTTTATGGTAAAAGGTAAAAAGACCTCTCTTTTTGTATAAATATTTGCTTTACTATGTATAAATTTGTTTTAATTGTTTTTATGTCTAAGGACGCTTTCTCACTATCAAAATTTGCTGGCAGAATCTACTAGGTCTGTGAATCAACTTGAACTACCTTCACCTAGATCAGTAGCAAACTCTTGTGAAAGTCGAATGACAAATAATGAAAGACAAGGATAAGTTCTTGTGAGAGAGGGGGAAGTGCCTAACATTCCAACCTTGCGAAATTACTTAAATCCCACAAGAAAATAGTGTCTCCTCTTGTTTTATTTTCCCTAAGATGCACCCCTCTTTACTGTAAAAATGGGGACAGTTCTACTACTGCCTCAATTCCATGGACTCGAAATAGAAAACCCATATCTGGACATAAAAGATTTTGAGCAAGCCAAAATGAAACTTTTTTTATTTTCTCTAAAGGATAAAGCCAAACAATGGCTAAATTCTTTAAAAGCTCTTTCAATACCTGACTGGCGGGCACTACAAAATGAATTTTTCAGAAAGTTTTTTCCTTTACACCGCACTATTGCCCTAAAAAGAAAAATCATGAATTTTTTGGTCAAAGAAGAAGAAACCTTTTACCAAAGCTGGGAGAGATTCAAGGATTTGCTCCAGTCCTACCCACACCATGCTTTTGAGAATTGGACTTTGGTAGGATTCTTTTATGACTCCCTGCCCACTAGACTACGTTAGTTTGTCGAAATGATGGCTCAAGGAGAGTTCATGGATAAGAGTCTAGAGGAGACATTCAATTTTTTTGACACCATATCTGATAGCTCTCAGATATGGGACTCAGCCTCCCTTACCATTGTTGAAACCAAACCATCTACTTCCCAAGGGGGTAAGTATGTCTTGAGAGATAATGAAGACCTAAGAGCAAAAATGTCCACCTTATCTTGAAAGTTTGAAGCTTTAGAGATGAAAAAGGTTCATCAAGTTGATGTTGGCCCTCCCACAGAACAAGTGTGTGGAATTTGTGCACTGATAGGACACCCTACTGGGGAATGTCCTACCATTCCGGCGTCCAAAGAGATCTTGTTGGAACAAACAAACATCATTTCCAACTTTAAGAAGCCTTACTCCAACCCATACTTTGAAAAATACAATCCAAGTTGGCGGAACCACCTAAACTTTAGCTAGAGAAACACACAACCAATTCCCATGAACCAACAACAAGGTTCACACCCACCACCTCAAGGATCTCCCGCATATCAACCATACCAACCACTACACATGAGAAGCCTTTAGGACACACTGAATCAGTTCATGCAAAGCCAAATGAACTATAACAATAGTTCCACTCAGGTTTTTACTGATTTCAAAACCCAAACTACTCAATCTTTCGAGGATATCAAAAGTTACATCCAAAGATTAACCTAATCCATGACAACATATGAGAAAGGCAAGTTTCTTGCCCAACCAAAACCACCACAAGGCCAATTTCCGGTGGGGAACCCTTCAATCATGGAAACCCCACAAGACCAAGTCCAAGTTGTCACTACACTAAGAAGTGTCAAGGTGATTGACAAGACCATCATAAATATGCTAAATCCAAAGTGAAAACTTGAGTCAACCCTAGTTAACTCACCAGTCAAACCTGAACTAATTGAGCCTGAACTTGTGATGGAAGAGGAACCCAAGCCCAAGATTGAACAAGAACCAGAGCCATCAAGGGAAGAAGAACCCTCGTGTTCTATTCCTGTTCCTTTTCCTCATAGACTCAAAACCATACAGAAAGTGAATAATCAGCTTGAAATTTATGAGCTTTTTAACCAAGTAAAAATCAACATCCCACTTTTGGATGCAATCAAATAAGTTCCATCTTATACCAAGTTTCTAAAAGACTTGTGCACAGTTAAGAGAAGACATAATGTCTAAAAAAGAGCCTTCTTGATAGAATAAGCCGGCGCCCTACTTCAACACAAAACCCCTCCCAAATACAAAGATTAAGGGTGTCTGACTGTGTTGTGTGTCATTGGAAACTTTAGAATTGAACAAGCACTGTTAGACCTTAGAGCCTGTGTCAATCTGCTTTCTTTCTCCATCTACCAGCAATTCGGTCTAGGTGAACTCAAACCCACTTGTGCACACTCCAGTCGGCAGATATATCTGTAAAACTCCCTAGGGGCATTGTTGAAGATGTACTTGTCCAAGTGGACAACTTTGTCTTCCCTGTTGACTTTATCATTCTAGTCACCTAGCCAGCAATGCATTCAGAGAACCCAATTCCCGTCATTCTTGGTCCTAGCAACTTCAAATGCACTAATCAATTGCAGGAATGGGGTCATGAAATTAACCTTTGGGAACATGACTATTGAGCTAAATATTTTCAATGTTTCCAAACACACAGGAGAGGACAAAGAAGAGAAAGAAATAAATTCCATTGAGTCATTGGTCCAAGAACATCTGAATAACACATTATGTGAAAATCCTACTGAATCTTCTCTGTCAGAATCTATCACATCTGAAACAACAGATGATGATCCAAAGAATTGCCCCACTCATGCTGTTGAGACATGGGCCCCCAAATTTGAGGAACTTTCAGCAAGTGGCACAAAGCCACTCTCATCAAGTATCAAGCCAACAAAGCCTGAATTGAAACCTCTCCTATCTGACCTCAAATATGCATTTTTAGGATAGGATGAGTCATTCCCAGAGGTAATTTCATCTAAGCTCATAGACTTACGAGAGTCTAAACTGATTGAAGTTCTAAAAAATCATAAAAGAACCATTGGGTGGACCATCGTTAACTTGAAAGGAATAAGCCCGTTGATCTGCAATCATGCCATATACCTAGATTTACATTCCATTGTTGTTGTATTACTAGAGACTAGCAATATTTAGGTTTGGGTGTGTGATTAGTAGTCAAAATTAGCATTTTTCTAAGCCCCTTTAAGACTAATTATACTTTGATAGAGTTTAAATGATGATATTTCAGGTCATAAATTGCACAACTGACCAAAGGCAATGAATATCAGACTCCCATGCAACACCAGCATATTTTGGAGAAAAATTGGAATAACTTAGACCAAGCCAAGAACGTTCAAACGCCAATCAACGTTCGAACGTTACTTCAAATCATGTGAAAACCAGACTGCTGAGACATGGCGTGTTACAGTTAAGAAGGAAGACCCTTAGGTACTTGAGTACCACGTTTGAATGCCAACTCACGTTCGAATGTCCACTTGAATTGATTGAGGACCAGGATGATGAGTGCAAAGCGCCAAGATGTGCATAGAGTGTGGAAATAGTTTTCCACAGAAGACCACAGGTTACTTGAGTGAGAAAGTCAGACCTTATCTAGAGTTTGAATGCCCATAAAGCAAAGATAGAAGAAAAGTTTGAACACCAAACAACGTTCGAACGCCAGATCACGTTCAAACATTCTTCACTGACAGGCTGCAAAGTGGTTGATTTTCTCCCCGGACATTGGGACTTTCACTTGGACTTTGAATGTCTTGTACTATTCCTCCACACTACTTTGCTCCCTCCTCCTTGCCTATAAATACTCACATTATGGGAGACATGTGGGCTAGGAGTGAGCTTGAATGAGGTTTAGACTCCCACTCATATAGCTAGTCGTTGAATTTTATTTGCTTGTATCAAGGAAGATAGTTCATTTTTTGGTTGAGGAAGCAACCCTGCAAAAGTGACTAGCTTTATTCTACTTTCATTTTTCATTTCTTTCACTCCCAAGCCATGAAGAGTGAGTAGTTCCTCATTCACTCTTTAGTAAGAGGTGATGAATATATATAAATTATCCAGAAGTTATATTTATTCATTTCCATTATGCTTTAATGCTTTATATTTCACTTGCTTGTTAAATGATTGAACGCATCTAGCAAAGCTAAGGTACTTTGTATAACCGTGGGTTCTTTCTATGTCATGGTTGACTCTTGCATAGAAAGACCTGTTGGTTCAAGGCAAGTACCCCGGCTAGATCTTTAGGACAACATTTCAATCTTCACCATTATTGTGCCTTACTTAAAGAATGGAACATTTATCCCATGGTTGGATGCCTTGTAGAAACACTTGCTTATTTGTAGACGGGTTGCGTCTTGGCACAAACAATTCTTGTAAACTTCTAGAAAAGCATTGGAACCATGTGCTTAATTCTCACAGTCCATCTTAATCTTCCGATTAACTTGCTGTTGACAAGAGAGTTAATTGAGTTATAAACCACAAGTATAACAATTCGGATGATTAACTACATGTTTTAGTCCTCGAACCAACGGTTGGTTATTACATTTGAGAATTTATCTTATATTCTGTCTAGAAAAACCCATTGAAAAGAATCTTATATTCTAGACTTATCCGGATTATTACTACAACTTGATCGCCTGCACTTGGGTGTACACATTTTGGATCAAGTCAGTGAGCATGCTTTTGAGTTTTTTAAAAGATGCCTTATAATCATCCAACCAAACAAAGGGAAAATCCTTTGCTAACAAATTGGTCAAAGGTTTTTCCAATGCACTAAAATCTTTTATGAATCTACAATAAAAATCGGCATGGCAAAGAAACGACCTAATATCCTTGACGAGCTTAGGAGTTGGAAAATTAGAAATCGCTTCGACCTTGAATTTGTCTACTTCAATCCACTTTGCGGACATGATGTGCCCAAGCACAATCCCTAGGGTCACCATGAAATGACATTTCTCCCAATTGAGCACCAATTCTTCTCTTCACATCTTTCTAGCACTATCTCTAAATCTTCCAAACACTCCTCGAATGAGTCCCCAAATATAGAAAAGTCATCCATGAACACCTCAAAAATTTTCTCCACCATATCACTAAAGATTCCCATCATGCATCTCTGAAAAGTTCTCGGGGCATTGAATAATACGAATGGCATTCAACGATAGGTGAAGGCACTGAAGGGGGCACGTGAATGTTGTCTTCTCTTCATCCTTCAAAGTAATCTCTATTTGGTTGTAGCCGGAGAAGCCATCCAAGAAGCAATAAAAAGATGTCCGCCTACTCTCTCCAATACTTGGTTAAGGAATGGCAAGGGGAAATGATCATTTCTTGTGCATGAGTTGAGTTTTCGATAGTCGATACAAGCTCTCCAATCGGTGACCACCCTTGTCGGAATCAATTCATTCTCCTCATTTGCTATCACAGAGACCCCAGACTTTTTTGGCACTACTTGAGTGGGACTAACCCATTTACTATCAGCAATTGCAAAGATGACGCCCACATTAAGTAGTTTGAGCACCTCAACCCTCGCCACATCCTTCATGATAGGATTTAGCCTCCTTTGTGATTGTTGAAACCGTTTTGAGTCTTCCTCTAAGTAGTTTTGGTGTGTGCAACTTAGGGGGCTAATTCCCTTGATATCGGCAATTGTCCAATCGATTGCTCCCTTATGCCTCCTCAACACTTTCAATAAATCCTCTTCTTGCCTTGTCTCCAAGGAAGAGCTTATAACCATTGGGAATGTCTTGTGCTCCCCTAGTAATGCATACTTAAGTGTAGAAGGTAGTTACTTCAACTCCAAGATTGGTGTTTGTATGGTTGATGGAAAAGTTTCTTTTGTTGTGGAAGTTTCTTAAATGTCAGAGTCCAATTTTCTACCGCTTGCGTAGTTTTCGGTTCCTTATCATCAACAAAATCTTCCTCCTCCAACTTTGAATTGAAAAGTAGTTACATATGGTCCCCCACCAAGGTGTCAATCTGATTGATCTCATGCACTTTCTCATCTTCACCCGATTGCTTGCATAAGTTGAATACATTTAGAACCATCGTCATGTTTCTAGGGGCAAGCTTTATTAGTCCGTTCCTGCAATTTATCCAAGCATTAGATGTAGCAAGGAAAGGCCTACCTAATATGACAGGAATTTGTGAACTTGGATTAGCAACTGGATGAGTATCAAGTACAATAAAATCACCGAAAAAATAGAAATTGTCTACTTGAACTAAAACATCCTCAACTACTCCCCTTGGTGTTCTAACACTTCGATCTGCCAATTGAAGAGTGGTTGGGGTTGGCTTCAACTCTTAAAGTTGCAATTGCTGGTACACCGAAAAGGGTAGGAGGTTGACACTTGCACCCAAGTCTAGAAGTGCTTGCTCCATGTGACAATTCCTTATGCTTATGGCAGTGGTAAGGCAGCTAGGATCTTTGAACTTGGGTGGTGTGTTGGTCCTCAAAATGGAACTCACTTGCTCCATGAGATATGCCTTCTTATGCACATTCATCTTCCTCTTCACGATGCACAAGTCTTTCAAAATCCATGCACATGAAGGTATTTTCTTGAAGATATGTAGGAGTGAAATGTTTATCTTCACCTTCTTAAACATTTCAATGATATCTGAATAGTTAGCAAGTTTAGCTGGTGGCTTCAAATGTTGGGGAAAAAGGGTTGGAATAGGACAATCATGCACATTCAAATCAAATTTTTTTTCTTTTCAAGTGTCTCACCCTCCTCGGAGTTACCCTTAGTCTCTTTTTCATTTGTCAATGTGGCCTTTGGTGAAACTTTTGGCAAAATAGTTTTGTCCATTTGTATGTCGCTCCTAAGGGTGGTGACCGCCTTGAGTTGCTCACAACTCTCCTTGGTAGACTCAGACGACTAAATCACGTGTTGGGCCATTAGGTTTTCTTGGGGTTGAGATTGAAATTTCCCTTTCTCTTGTTAGGATGACCCTATGGAATTGGTCAATTCAGTGATTTGAGTTTGGATATCATTAAAAGCGATGGCGGTTAGGTTGTTGATTCTTGTTTGGCTTTGAATAAATTGGAGCAAGACATCCTCCAAATTACTTTTGTGAGGAGGTTGGTAGGTGGGTGAGTTGGATGGTCCTTATTGACCAAACCCTTATTGGGTTGGGTTTTAGGAAAACCCTTGTTGATTAGACTGTGGGTATCGGGAGCTAGAAAATGGACCATGCCCTTAATAGGATTGGTTTTGCTTGGGTGGAATGGGAGGCTACAATGAGCTAGACCCATGAGAAGTAGGGTTGTCATTCTTCCAACTAAAGTTCAGGTGATTGCTTCAACCCAGATTATATGTGTTGGAATGTGGAGAGAACTGTTGCCTACATTGGTTGTAGGCATTCACTTGCTCATGATAAACCTCTTTGAGTGCCGGATTGTTTGGGTACTCTGAGATAAAATGCTTAACACTTTCACATATAGAGCAACACTCCTCGGCCTTGGTAATGTTAGACACCTCATACCTCCTATTCACCTCTAGAATCTCCACCTTGTGGGACAATTTTGTGATTTTAGCTAGCAAGTCTTTGTGGTCACGCAAATTATATATCCCCTCCCTCTTTGGTTGACTCCCCGGAGAGGACCTTGGTGCATCAGTGGGTTCCATGATATCCCATGATTGAGCATTTTGTGCCAATGTATTGAAATACTCAAGGGCCTTATCGGGATCCTTGTTTAGAAATTCTCCATTGCACATCATGTCTATGAATTATCGATGGCCCGGTGTAATTCCTTCACAGAAGAAACTAACCAATTGCCATGGTTCGAATCCATGACTTGGAATGGAGTCTAGCAATTACTTGTATCGATCCTAACATTGATAAAACTACTCATTGGGCTTTTTTTTAAAAAAAATTTTGAATTTGATTCTTAAGAGTAGTGGTCTTGGGAACCAAAATCTTTTTTTTTTTTTTTAAATTTGGAAAGCATTTGTGCCCATGAACTTATCAATTGGGGTTTCAATGAGTTTAACCAAGTTTTGGCTTTGTCTTTGAGGGAGAAGGGAAATACTTTCATGCAAGCTATGTTTTCCATGGCATGATTTGTGAGGAATGCTGCAACAATTTCCTCAAAATCCTTAATGTGCAAATAAGGATTTTCTTTTTCAATACCATGGAATTGAGGAAGTAGTTGTAACATTCATGGCTTAACAAGGAAGGCATGAGCTTGGATTGGTAGAAGTATGCAGGAGGGGGTGGTGCTTCAGGTTTGTTGGAGATAATCCCTCATTGACCTCACCGGAGGATCAATTGGGATATTGTTTCCCTCATTTCGTGGAGGACGGAATTGTAATTGGGGGTTTAGCATTCTAGGGTTTTGTATTCCCCCACCCCTTGGAATATTAGCACCATCACCCTTGAAGTTGTCTCCAGCATCCTCGGGTGGGTCTTGGTCTAGATTCATGTTTGGTCCTATGACACGTCTTACTAATCTATTTTGTCGTCCTGTCCCCTCATACAAAAACACTAACTTTAATTGAAAGGAAAATATACACAAATATATACAAAGGAGCAACGTATCTCGGCCCGTGATGAGAATCACGAGACTTACCTCCGTTGTCTAAAATCACCTTCTAATTTGATGCTTAGCCTTCCTCGGCAACGGCGCCAAAAATGCTTGATCATCGTTCCCTAATCTCTAAACTTGATCCCGATTATGTGTATATGACTATATATGAGTAGGTGAGTGTCACTCTCCCTTGAGTTCGGTGTTAGAAATGGGGCAAATCGTGTGTGAACAAAAATGTGTGTGTGTGCAAAAGTGATCCCTAAGCGAAGAGAGACTTGCAAAGAATGAAAAATGTAAAATCTTGTGAGTTTTGCTTTGGTGAGTGGTGTTTTGATAAAAATGACAGAAAGCAAGGTTGGCTAATCCAAAGAGGTTATTTCAATGGGAATGACAAATCAACTCAACTTATTGAACCAAAGGTGTCTCGGTGTTTGATTGATTCGTAGGAAGTGAAGGACTAATGTGGAGGTTTAGGCACAAGCATACTCTGTGACAAATCTACAGTGCATCAAGAGCTCACAATCACATCCGCACTCAACCTAGTCAAACCAAACACTTTAAACTATGTGGAAGAATGGAAGAGAGTTGATTTCACTTACCCAAGAGGAAATTCCCCTTGGATTAGTCAACTAAAAGTCTAGCTATTCAAAGTCAAAACAAGAACAAGCATAATGTAATGAGACATGGTAGTGAAATAAAGCATAAGACTTGTATTTATGCAAGGAAAAGTTTAGACTACAAGAACAAGGTCATTCATACCCAAAGACAAAGCTTGAAGACAAAACCCAAATGTAGAAATGGAAATACATGAACATTAAGCTAGACTTGGTTACAACTTGAATTAGATGAGATTAAAGTGTAAGATGTGAAGATTACAAGTAGAATAAGCTTACTACAATGAAAATGGTGAAGGAATTGCAAAAACTTAACTTTCTGTCTATAAAATTTCATCTTCTTCCTTGGAGCTTTCTCTCTAAAAGCTTTTGTAAACTGAATATTCCCCTCAAACTTGGTCAAAAATCCTCCATAACCCCCTTGTTGTGTGTGTGCTGACTTCCTATGATTGGAAGGGGTATAGGTACTACTACAAGCAATCACAGGCCCAACATTGCCTCTTCCATGCTTCCCCCAACCACTCCTCTCCTTCTTTCTCCTCCTCCTCCATGTTGTGTCTTCAAAACCAAGCTATAGGTGTAAGACATCATCATTAGCGTGTCATAGATCTCAGGGCATGTGTGAGGTG
>CAUOFW020006143.1:0-24880 GCA_963454935.2 Ilex paraguariensis | reverse complement strand
ATTCCACACAATTGATTAGTTGGTGAGAAATGAGTAGCACAAAATATTGCACATCATATACACATTGGTAAACCCTTTTTTATAATTGTTTTTGTGGTGGAATGGGAGGAATTGCAATATTTCTACAATTAATGAGGTTTTGGTGTGTTTACAGGCAAAGTGTTGGAATGGCGTGAATTTAAGCTTATTGTAGTGCTTAAGTCAATGGAGATGAAGCGGAGTTTGACGATGGCTTTGAAGAGAAAAAGACCAAGATTTGAGCAAACAAGTAAAAAACTTACAGTAGGTTTGCCATAAAAACTACCGGTAGGTTTTTCTTACTGGAGTTGGTTCTACCGGAAACCTTCTGGAAGGTTTAGGTTACTAGAGTAAACCTACTAGTAGGTTTGGCCATCAACTATTGGTAGGTTTTCTGAAAAATATTTGAACTCTGCAACTCAAACTCCACACTGTTGGGGGGCCCACCTACACTTCTCCACACCTACCCTGACATGTTTCACATACCACCATCACAAAGGCCTGACTTGGAAGAAGAAGCATGGAAGAAGAGGAGAGAGGCTGACAAAGTGGGCAGGGGGGTGCAGACATGTTTGCACCTGCTTGTGCAGCCTTTCAAACCTCCCCAAATCAGTGAAACTCTGTGGCATACAAAGCATAGAGCTCTATGGACGAAAATTACACCATACTCTACCATTCATACACCATAGTTCAACAGTTTTAGAGACAAAGAATTCGAAGGGTAAGAAGACAAAGTATTAGAGAGAGAAAAAAGCTTAGATTTTTGCAATTTCTGTACCCATTTCACTTGTAAAACAACTGTAAGACTCTTTTAATCTTTGTTTCTTGCATCATAAATCTTCTTTTATTCAAGTGTAATAAAGTTTAATCTATTGTTCTTGCACTTTCACATTTTTTGCTGGGTAAGCTCTGCAACTTCTTCATTTTGTATGAAATGAAATTTTCTCTTTGTAGTTTACTTCTTCCTAGCTTTAATATATATTCTAAGTTTCATTCTCCACTCATTTTCATTTTCATTTCCATTTCTTCTACATGTCTCTTTATATCATGAATGCTTTTACTCCAACCATGCGTAGCTAAGCTTTATGTTGGCTAATCCAAGGGGAACTTTCTCTTGGGTATGATAAATCAGCTCTTCTCCAGTTTACCTCGTAGTGTAAAGTGCTTGGTTTGACTAGGTTGAGTGCGGACGTGATTGTGAGCTTCTGATAGACCCATAAACTTGTCATAGGGTATGCTTCAGCCTATATTCCACATTAGTCCCTCACTTCCTACGAATCAATCAAGTGCCTAGGCACCATTGGTTGAATAAATTGAGTTGATTTGGTATTCCCATTGGAATGACCTCTTTGGATCTGTTGATCTCTTTTCAGTTCAATTGCAAATCATTATAATTAAGCACACATACACATATCATTAATATTTTATGCTTGTCTTTCCTTACCAACTCGGACACCCAACTTCTCCCCTATCAACCTAGATGCACTTGTCTACAGAACCTATAAACCTAGGCTCTAATACCAAAATTTGTTACACCCCAACTCAAGGGTACAAAGTCTATCACTAATGTTAAAGGCCAAAATATTTAATACATAAACTCTATTTACTGTACACACCCCCTATCCCAAACAGTTAAAGTAAGCCATAATTACCACCCAATATTTACAAATACTCCACGGCATACAAAAGGCACAAAGACCCTTAGGTGACATAGCAGATGGCCATCTTACTCGAAGGGGACTACTCGCATCACTACTAGTTCTTGAAACCATTAAGAAGTTATCAGTAAATGCACAAACATAACAAGATTTACACATGTTCCAAAAATTAAAAAAGAAATTCTTAATTAAATTTTAACAACTTCCCATAAATATAAGTGTAAACATGACTATAACATCACCCAAAATTCCACTATGCCACATCGGCGTTAACCATGTTTGCCACACAAGCAAAATACCACCACATAGGCAAATACGCAACACATGCAAAATACTGCCACACTTGCAAATTACCGCCACATAGGCAAATTACACCACAAAGGCTCAACCAAACCCAACCAATAAATCAAATTCAATAACGGACAAGTGGTATAAAGAAGTGTAAGGTTAAGTACTTACCTCAAAGTTGGAGTTTACCTCAGAGATGGTAGTCTGTGATGTGGTGGTATTTTAGTGAGACGTTTTTTTATGTAAACGTTTCTGAACTTGCCATCCATATAATTACAACTGCATTCAAGTACTTCACATGTAATTGTTGATGTCCTCAATGCCTATATTCATATATGCATACACACGCTTTCTTCCTTTACTAATATGTTACTAAGCGTGATCTTAAGAATTTCTTTTTTTAAACTCTTAATGTTTCAATCATTTTTAGCATTGATTATTTAAAGAGGTTAAATCCACCATTAGAGAGTAATTATTTTCTTTTTCACTGACCCTAAATAACAACTTAAAAATATCTTAAGAGCTGTACAAGTAATCTATTCGAACCGCATAAAATATTCTATTTAAACAGAGTTAAAATAATTTTTATACATCTGATCTACTGGTTGACTTTTCAATGACGTGAAGGTTAATTGTTGTAAGGTGGCATTTCCAGTATTTAACCAATATAGAGTATATAAAATCCTTAAACTAAAGGGTATTTTTCATATTATTGTCTTTTAACAATCTGTTTATATATTTCATTTGCTTAAACTAGTTATTAATCTAAGTTCACATCACAAGCTATCTCAAGCTACACTGCTCTAACAATAACTTCACTATTCTTATTTTATATTTTAAATTATTAAAAACTCTTCATGGGATTGATCTTGGACTTAAATTGAGAAAATTATAATTCGACCACTTATACTTGGGTGTATAATATAAATCCAATCACAAAATAAAATAGAGAAGTTGTTTACTTGTATTATACGTATATAAATTGTTTGTTTGTTTGTTTTTAATAGTTTATGTCTGTTCATTCATTAGTAGGGTTTGTAAATCAGTCATCTCCTTCATCTTTATCATCTTCATCTACACAAGAATCATTTGAATTAAGTACGGATCAAAACGTACCTAGGGAACAACATCTTAGAGAACAAGAAGTAGTTCAAAATGTTCGACCATTAAGAAAATATTTAAATCCTACACGAACTAATGTCCCGTCATGTTTTGTATTTCCAACAGACGCTCCAAATCTTAATATCAAGTCAGGAGCAATACAGTTATTACCACAGTTTCATGGTTTAGAAACTAAAAATCCTTATGTGCACATGAAAGAATTTGAAGAAGTACGTGGAACTTTGCAAGATAATTCTGAAATGGTTAAATTAAAACTTTTTTCTTTTTCTTTGAAAGATAAAGCGAAACAGTGGCTTAACTCTTTAAGAGCTAATTCTATCATAAATTGGCAAGCTTTACAAACTGAGTTTTTTTTAAAAAAATTCATGTGCTTCGTACTAATGCATTAAGATGCCAAAGAATGAATTTTTCTACAAAATAAGGTGAAGCTTTTTATGAATGTTGGGAATGATTTAAAGATCTTCTCCAAGCTTGTCCACATCATGCATTTGAAAAATGGACTTTAGTTGGTTTTTTTTTATGATGCTCTTCCACCTGCAATGCGACAATTTGTTGAAATGATGGCCCAGGGGGAATTTATGAGTAAAAATCCTGAAGAAGCGTTTTAATTTTTTGATACTATTTCTTAGAGTTCCCAGATATGAGACTCCTTCAAATATAGTAGAAACTAAGTCATCTACATTTGAAAGAGAAAAATATTTATTAAAAGAAGATGATAATTTAAGAGCTAAAATGACTAATTTATCTCGAAAAGTAAAAGCCTTAGAAATTAAAAAAATTAAGCAAGTGTCTGTTGTATCTACTACCGATCAAATATATGAAATTTGTGCATTGTCATAACATCCTGCAGCATAATGCCCAACTATACAAGCATTCAAAGAAGTGTTAATTAAACAATCCAATGTTGTTCCAATTTATAATAAGCCTTATTCAAATCCATATTCTGAAATTTACAAATTAGGATGGAGGAATCATCCAAATTTTAGTTAGAGGAATACACAACTCGCAAATCAAACACAAGGTCCACCACAATCACAAAATCAACAACAATATCAACTATATCAACCCCTACATAAAAGAACTCTGGAAGATTCTATGAATCAAATTATTCAAAGTCAAGTGAGTTTTAATACTCAAACAACTCAAGCTTTTAATGATTTTAAAGCTCAAACTTCTTAGAGTATTGAAGATATTAAGAGTCATCTAGCTAAATTGACTCAATCTCTAAGTATGAAAGAAAAAGAAAAATTCTCATCTCAACCTAAACCTCCACAAAGTCAAAATCAAGCTAAGTCTATGTTATCTGAATTGTCTCCAAGTCAAGTTCAAGCAATCACAACACTAAGGAGTGGTAAGGTGATTGACAAAACTATTAAACCTAAAATTTCCAAGAAAATACGTAAGTCAATTCCTGTTAATGAATTCTTGAACCTGAACCTTCAATCAAAAAATAACTAGAAATACAAAATGAGGAAGATCATCTGTGTCCTATTCCTTTACCTTTTCCTTAAAGGGTCAAGAAGCCTTCATCTAAAAAAGATCAAGCTGAAATCTTTGAACTATTTAAACAAGTTAAGATTCACATTTTGTTGTTGGATGCAATTAAACGAGTTCCAACTTATGCTAAGTTTTTAAAAGGTCTTTGCACAATAAAAAGAAAAATGAATGTACCAAAGAAAACACTTCTAACTGAACAAGTTAGTACTATAATACAGCATAGCATTCTTCTTAAGTACAAAGATTCAGGTAGTCCTGTAGTCTCATGCATCATTGAAAATTTTTGAATTGAACTAGCTCTACTAGACCATGGAGCAAGTTGTAATTTAGTGTCATATTTAGTGTCTACATAATTAGGATTAAGTGAGCGGAAACCTACTAATGTTACACTACAATTCGCAGACCGATCAATAAAAATTTCAAGAGGGATTGCAGAAGATGTTATTATTCACGTTGATCAATTTTATTTTCCAATAGATTTTATTGTTTTAGATACACAACCAATTTTTCATGCATCTGAACACCTACCTGTTATTTTGGGTCAACCATTCCTAGCTACATCAAATGCAATGATAAATTGTAGAAATGGAGTTATGAAACTTTTGGAAATATGATCTTGGAATTAAATGTTTTTAACAGTGCAAAACAACCTAGAGAAGAATATGAAATTCATGAAATAAATTGTGTTGAGTCATTAACTCAAAGTTTTTTTGAAGAGGCTTTTCTGAAAAAATAATTATATACATTATAGTATCTATCTGATAATGAATATGAAAATATAAAAAATCCAAAACGTGAAAATTTGTTGCCTAAATCTATAGAATCCAACATCAAAGTTTTTAAGCCAGATCTAAAACCACTTCCAACTAATTTGAAAAATATTTTTTTAGAAAAAAAATGAAATTCAACCCATAATCATATCATCGAATTTATTTGAAAGTCGAGAAAAATAATTGACAAAAGTATTGAAAGATCACCAAAATGTTATTGGATGGACAATAACAGATATAAAATATATAAGCCCACTTCTATGTACTCATTGTGTATATTTAGAAGAAAATGCTAAACCATCTCGTTAGATGCAAAGAAGACTAAATCCACACCTGAAAGAGGTAGTTCGCAATGAAGGATTTAAACTATTGGATGCAAATATTATTTATCTTATATCTGATAGTAAATGGGTTAGTCCTACACAAGTAGTCCCTAAAAAGCCTGGTATCACTATAATAAAAAATCAAGAGAGTGAATTAGTCCCTATGCATATAGTTATAGGTTGGCATGTGTGTATTGACTATCGAAAGCTAAATTCCTTCACCAGAAAAGATCATTTTTCATTGTCTTTTCTAGATCAAGTACTAGAAAGAAAAGCTTGCCATGCATTTTAAGGTCTTTTAGATGGATATTTTAGTTACTGTCATACTTGGTAGACCATTTCTTACGACATCTAATGCTATGATCAATTACAGGAACGATCGTATAAAGCTTGCATTTGGGAACATGATAATGGATTTCAATGTTTTAACTTGACTAAACAACCAGGGGATGATGAGAAAGTGCATGAAGTTAATAGGACTGATACCTTGGTGGAGGAGCACTTGGAGCTATTGGACATGTCAAAAGAAAGGAAAAAAGAGGTTGATGATCAAGAGGAGTTGGAGAGCTTGAAAGGGGTAGAAAAATGGACTCCTACATTTGAGAAGCTTCCACATCAAGACAAGAAAATCTTTCCCTTGGATATGCAAAAACCCATCTTGGAGTTGAAGCCATTACCATCTAATCTCAAGTATGCATACCTTGGGGATGGCAAGACCTTTTCGGTGGTGATTAGCTCAACATTGGAGGCAAACCAAGAAGAGGATCTCTTGAAAGTGTTAAGGAGGCATAAGGGAGCAATTGGTTGGAAAGAGTAGTTGAGCATCTATTTCACTGTTTCTTGGATGGCTACTACGGGTACAACTAGATTAAGATCGCTTTGGAGGATCAAGAAGAGACCACCTTCACTTGCCCCTATGGTACTTTTGCTTACCGACGCATGTCTTTCGGGTTATGTAATGCTCTAGGGACCTTCCAATGTTGCATGATGGAGATTTTCGGTGATATAGTGGAGAGAATTGTAGAAGTGTTTATGGATGACTTCTTAGTGTTTGGGAATTCATTTGAGGGATGTTTGGAGAACTTGGAAAGAGTTCTAAAAAGATATGAGGAGAAAAACTTGGTGCTCAATTGGGAAAACTGTCACTCTATGGTGATGCTAAGGGTAGTTCTCGGGCATATCGTTTCGGCTAAAGGGATCGGGGTTGACAAATCAAAGGTTGATGTCATTTCCAACCTCACTACACCAAAGGCCATCAAAGATATAAGGTCATTTCTTGGCCATGCTGGCTTTTACGTCGTTTTATTAAAGACTTTAGTTCATTGGTCTGACCTTTGACCAACTTTCTTTCAAAAGATGTCCCATTTGTTTGGTCGGATAATTGTAAGGCATCCTTTAAAAAATTGAAAAATACGCTCATTTCACCTCTGATCATGCAACCACCCAAGTGGGACTCAATTTGAGCTTATGTATGACGCGAGTGATTATGCGGTCGGCGCAGTGCTCGGTCAAAGGAAGGAAAAGAGACCTTATGTAATATACTACGCTAGCAAAACACTCAATGAAGCCCAAATGAACTATACCACCATAGAAAATGAGTTGGTAGCAGTAGTATTTGCATTAGATAAATTTTGGTCCTACATCATTGGTCCACTAATAGTAGTCTATACCGATCACTCTGCTTTGAAGTATCTATTGTCTAAGCAGGATGCCAAACTGAGACTCATCAGGTGGATCCTCCTACTCCAAGACTTCAACTTGACAATCAAAGACAAGAAGGGAGTGGAGAATGTGGTGGCAGATCATTTGTCCCGACTTGTGGTGCAAGATGCCGGTAAGCATATTCCTATCGCTCACACTTTTCCTGATGAGTATTTGCTTTCTATTCATTATATTTGTCCCTGGTATGCTGATATATGTAATTATCTTGCAACAAGACAAATACCACCACATTAGAGCCTGGAGGATAGATGGAGGTTTATGGTGGATATGAAGTACTTTTACTTCGACAACCTACATCTGTTCAACTACTGTCCTGACCATGTCATGCAGAGATGCGTACTTGAAAATGAACAATGGGAAGTCCTTACATTTTGCCATTCAAAGGTATGTGGTAGCCATTTCTCTTCAAAGAAGACTTCAACAAAGATTCTACAAGCAGGTTTTTATTGGCCCTCTTTGATAAAAGATTGTATCTCTTTCTATAAAGAATGTGATAGGTGCCAAAGTTTGGGTAGTGTGATATGAGCGAACATGATGCCCCACACCCCTGTACTTGTTATTGAGATATGCGATTGTTGGGGCATTGACTTCATGGGTCCCTTCCCAGTGTCATTTGGCTACTTATACATTCTACTAGCAGTGGACTACATGTCCAAATAGGTGTAGGCTATCCCAACCAACACCAATGACCACCAGGTCATGGTCAAGTTTCTCAAGGAGAATATTTTTTTGAGGTACGGGATGCCTCATGCAATGATAAGTGACGGTGGTTTGCATTTCTGTAGTAGGCCATTCACATCTTTAATGTATAAGTATGGCATCACACAGAAGGTCACCATTGCATATCACCCACAAACCAATGGCCAAGTCGAGTTGGCCAATAGAGATATCAAAAATATCCTAGAGAAAACGGTGAATCCCAATAGGAAGGATTGGTCAGGTTGACCGATGCCCTTAGGGCTTACTGCACAACTTATAAGATAATTCTAGGCATATCTCCCTATCGGCTCATCTATGGCAATGCTTGCCATTTTCCACTTGAAATGGAGCACAAGACCTATTGAGCCATAAAGACTTTAAACTTTAATTTGAAAATGGCCAGAGAGAATAGGAGGCTTGAAATGAATGAATTGGAAGATATTCGAAGAGATGCATATGAAAACTCTAAAATTTCAAAAAAGAGGGCTAAAATCTTTCATGATAAATCCATTATAAGGAAATCATTTAAGCCCGAAAAAAAATGCTCTTATACAATTCTGATCTCTCGATCTTTCAAAGGAAACTTTGATCCCGTTGGGATGGCCCCTATCTTGTCAAGGTGCCCTACCCCAATGAAGATGTTGAAGTCACAAACCCCGAAGATGGCAAGACATTCAAGGTCAATGGCCAAAGACTTAAGCCATTCTTTTAGGGGTTTGAAAATCAAGGGGTGGAGGAAGATTTGATAGATCTAGTCTACCCAGACTTGTTGGAGGAATAACTGTTCATATGATTTTTAGTGTACAGTCGTTTTTTCTTACTTTATATGTTATGTTTACTTACTTATCTTTATGCATAGCATTATTTTTCTTAGTTGTAGATATTGATGTTTTTGTCAAAGCTCAAGTGCGAGGTGTTCTTTAACCCTACTCATCTATTTACAATCCTTCATTATATTTCATATCTTTTTTTTTGGTTGCATTGAGGACAATGCATGAATCAAGTTGGGGGGGGGGTGAGGGACATCATTTGTTGATAATACCAATTTTTGTGGTGAAAATTCACCTTTCACATATCATACAGATTTTTGTTTACAATAATTGCAAATTATGTGAAAATTTTGAAACTTTTTGTGAAAATATCAGAATTTTGATCTGCATTCCCGTATTAAGAGTCTTATGGATTATCGACATGTAGGTCTTTGTGTTGAATTTTGAATACATGAGCACATTATAGAAGTTCATCCTATGCTTGAGTATCACATATGCGTTCCGTTTTGAACTCACCAATATGTACACCTTGAATGTGTAATTTCATCAATTTACGGATTGAGTTCATATTTTAGTGCTAGACATGAATAGTAGAGATGAGTCAGAACCCATGAGAGCTTTAGTGTCAATCTGTGTTGGGGGGAACTTACATTTACTCAAGGAACAATTCTTCAGATTACAAATTTATTCAATAATCTCATTATGCTTGTTTTGGTTAAAGTGCATTTGGGTAGTTGATTGACTTGTCTTGAAATACATAATGCTTCCCAATGCTTATCTAGAGATGATCTTAGGCCATTTTTATTTTATTTTTTTTGATCCTTAGCCTTTTTTCTCATGAAATTCTATCCCTAAGGCCATGTTTGAGCCTCGTTGAAAGTTCATTTCCATGCCACACAAGTGACCAAGCCAATGCAAAATGATAAAATTCTACCACACCTTGTTTTTTTCGGGACTGACTGTGATTAATCATGAAGAAAGGGAAATGTGGTGAGGAAAGCTAAAAAAAGGATGAATGATTGGAATTCAAATGTTGAATGGGAAAATAATGAAAAGTCTAAGAAAAAGGAGAGAAAAAGAGGATGAAAGAAAAAAAGAGAGCAAAAGAAACAAAGGTTGTGGTGATGGTATTAGACTGGAAATCCCATGAAAAGGGAGATGCTTTTGAAATAAAAGTTTTTTCACTCAGAACAACCCTCTTCGTTATCCTATATCCTTCATTTCATTTTTCTTATTATCACCCCAAGGCCACATTATAACCCTTGAAAGTCCTAAGTGATTTAGAGAAGCATGAGAGATGCATACTTTTAAAGGAAAAGAGAAGTTGGTTTGCTATCTATTACCCTAGCATTTCGTTCATGAGATTATGCCAAGGTAGTTTCATTTTCATGCATGAACTTTAGTTTTTGGATTATATGTGAGCATTATTTGTTTTGTGAACAAAATTCCATCTCACATATACACTTGAAGAGCATGCTAGGATAACTAGAGTGTGATTCATTATTGAGAGACACCCCTGGTGAGGTTGCATTGAAGTTCAATTTGGATAGCCAAAGTGATTGTGAACTCTGTTGTGTAAATGCTTAAATTACATGTCCATTTCACACACACACACACGATTTTGAAAATAAATGTGTGGGTGCATACTGTAGACTAGCATTTAAAGCCATAGTGATGCTTATGTGAGCTTGGTTGGGTCATTGGAACGACGTGTTGGGTAGCCCTATGCTTATAGGATAGGGGAATATTTCTCAACTTTCGATATTTGATAAGATTTAGGAATACCCTGGCTATTTGAATCTGTATTTTACATTTTGGGTATTCATTTTTGTAGCTTAAATTAAAGATCCATGTCTTGTACTTTAAAAGCATCAAAATCTTAAATCATGCTGCAATTTCGAAATTAACTTTGAGCATGATCAATCAATTGTGGTTCATATGTGTGGTTCAAGTTTTTGGTAGGTTAGATGCCACAGATAGGGTGTTTAAATGTTTTGGAGTTGAGGAAAGTTGGTTTGGATGTGATTTTTGGAGCAAAGTAATGGTTTTGCAATAAAGGCAAAACCTTCCAGGAGGTTCTGTCCAGTGAACAAAACCTTCCGGAAGGTTTTCATCAACCTTCCAGAAGGTTTTCCTTACTGGACAGTGGTTCCCCAACAATGATGTCCCTTTACATTATGAATGTGTTTGCTTTCATTATGAGTAGCTAAGTTTTTAGTTGGCTAATCCAAGGGAGATTTTCTCTTGGGTATGTTAAATCAACTCTCCTCCATTCTTCCTTGTAGTGTAATGTGCTTGGTTTGACTAGGTTGAGTGTCGACGTGGTTGTGAGCTCTTGATACACCACAACTTGTCATGGGGTATGCTTGAGCCTGCACCTCCACATTAGTCCCTCACTTTCTATGTGATTGATCGAGATACCATTGGTAGAATATTTTGAGTTGATTTGACATTTCCGTTGGAATGACCCTTTCAAATTAGCCCACCTTGTTTTCATTACATTCTTAGCAAAAACCCCACTCACCAAAACTATAGTAATATCTAGGTTATGTATAGTAATATACATAATGTTCATGGGTATCGAGGCGGAGGGTTAGTATAGTAATATCTAGGTTGGATACATCACTGTCATTGGTATGGTATACGCCCTTCCTAAAGGTTGGATATCTTTGAGAAGATTTGGGTGTGTGTGCGTGGGCTAGATTTTACTCAATGCGTTGATTCATGTAGATGCCTTACATCAGGGTTGAGATACATGTATATATTCTTGTGAAATGTTCAAGTTATGAGTTATTGTTTATTTTACCAGAAATGGTTTCTACAAGAATTTTGGGAAGTATGAGATTTCGCAAGAACTTGGGGAAACCGTTTATGGCAGAATGGATTATTAGTTATATATTGGTTTCACTTATGCATTAAATTATTAATGTTGCTAAAACTTGAGATCTATTTAAATGTCTCGATTTTCTTTCAAAATTCATATATGCTAATTGTGAAAGGTGGACGACCATTTTTATATGCTTTTGTAAACCTTGTTCGAGTTTGGGAGGAATGTTGCTACAGAGCTTAGTGCTCATCCCCCCCCCCCCCACAAACTACATTTTTTAGATTTTATACTGGAGAAGGATTTGGAAATTGAGGAACCGGCACACTGGGAGATTCCCGTAGACGGGCATGTTGATCCCGAGATAGACGTTTAGAACAACATTACTTTTTATTCTAGACTAGGAGATTTACTTTGGAAATATGACTCTTTTGTTATTCCGTTGTGAGTTTATGTTTAATTCTTGCGGGATGTAATTATCTTACTTTGGGATCATATTCTTTTGGGCATATATTCGTCATGTTTTGGCGTATTCTTTTGGGAACGAGATTGTAAAGATTACCTTTGATGTATGAAATTTCTTTATGGATGAATTATTTAGTTGCTCTTATGATGTGAATGAATTTTAGTTTGTAATGCCGTCCAGGGTGGTTTTTGGGGAGTTACAAAGTTTTTGTATCAAAGCTTAGGCTTTAGGTCTTACATGGGAGCTGTAGGTTGTGGATTACCATTAGAGTGTAGGACTAGGTGGAATAGAATTGTTGATATAAATTCTACACACGTCTAATGTTTTAGATTAAAGGTATAGTTAGAAAGTCTTGTTCATCAATGAAACTAAATTGAGAATTGATGTGCTGGATAAATGGTAGGCATGGACATGGACGAGGTCATGGTGGCCAAGCGAACCCCCCACCACCACTATCTCTAGATGCCATGAACGACATCTACCAATGTTTAAGAGAGCTTACCACATTGGTGCAAAACCAAAACGGGAATAACAACCACAATGGTGGGGTTCATCCACTGGCCCAAGTATCGGGCAATGGGGACGAAAATCGAAGGATAGTGGTTCTTCGAGAATTCTTGCGGCAATACCCATCTACTTTCCAAGGAAGCTTCAATCTCTTGGATGCTGATAGATGGATCCGTCGAGTGAAGAAGATTTGTGACGGCATGAGTGTGGCCGATGACCTTAGGGTCGGCTTGGCGACATATCTATTGGAGGGAGAGGCTGACCATTGGTGGGATTCCATAAAGAGAAGGAGGAACACCAATGCACTCATTTGGGAGGAGTTCAACCAAATCTTTCAAGACAAGTGTTTTTTGGAATCAATTAGAGACAGGATGAAGGTAGATTTTCTTGCTCTACAATAGGGCAGCATGACGGTGGCCGAGTACGAGAGGAGGTTTAACGAGCTATCCCGTTATGCTACAGAATGGATATCTACTAAGGTTGGTAGGGCCCAGCGCTTTAAGTAGGGATTAAGGCCTATTATTTGGGAGAAGTTAGTGGCCCTCAAGATCAGGGAGTATGGGGATATGGTTGACCGAGCTGCACTTGTGGAAAGAGATATAGAGGTCAGCCAGCGACGATAGAGCTTCATGAGAGGAGGTTTGATCTAGACGGGTGCTAGTAGTAGCGAATTACAGTGAGCGACACCATACCGATGGCTAAACCAGGCAAGTGGACAGAGACTTCTGACAGCTCGAGGAGATGCAGTTGCTCAGACTAGAACAAACACTGACCCGCGTCAATGCTTTGTATGCGGAGAGTTTGGGCACTTCAAACATAGATGCCTCCCGTTTCCCCCAAGGACCAATCAAACAACCGGGCAGGTACCAGCAAACAAGCCACCCCTATAAAAGCCAGCACAACAAAGACCGTTACAAGCTCCAGTCCCCGGTGGTGCCAATCAAGAGAGAGTTTTTGCTTTGGCTCAACCGGAGGAGGATGTTTCTAATGCCATAGCGGAAGGTATCGTGCTTCTTTATAACTCTTGGGCCTGAATCTTATTTGATCCTTGTGCTACACACCCATTCATACGTATTGCATATGCTTTTAAATTGGGATTGGGATGTGACAAGCTATAACATGCCCTTAGTATTGACATGCCCACGGGAGAACGATTGGATACAACAAAGGTGTGTAGGGGATGTGTGTTTCTCATTGGGGAGCAAGAGTTGTTTGTCGATTTGGTTGCGTTAGATATGAAGGGGTACGATGTTATATTTGGGATGAACTTGTTGTCCGCTTTCCAAGCTGTGATGGATTGTTTTCGTAAGCAAATTTCCTTTCAACTACCGGGAGAAGTAGTTTTTACTTTCAAGAATGATCGCAATTCTTCTTATCCATTTTCCACGATGGGAAATAGATTCTTGAAAGCTAAGGCGGGGAGCAATTTGAGTTTCTTAGCCAACTTAATGGGAGATGATTGGGACAAATCCCAGTCGGACATAATATTGGTGGTGTCAGACTTTCTGGATGTTTTTCATGATGAATTACCTAGGTTACCCCCACAACGAGAGATTGAGTTCAAGATTGATCTCTATCCGGGAATCGAACCCATATCCATTGCTTTTTATTGGATAGCACCTTTGGAGTTGAAGGAGCTAAGGAAGCAATTAGACCATTTGTTTGGCTATTGGGTTTATCTGTTTGAGTACTTCACCTTGGGGAGCCCTGGTCCTCTTTGTGAAAAAGCATGATGAAAGACTTCAATTATGCATGGATTACCGAAGGTTGAATTGGGTGAAAGTGAAGAATAAATATCCATTGCCAAAGATCGATGATTTATTCAATTAGTTGAGGGGTTTCAAGTATTATTCCAAGATTGATCTTCGCACTGGGTACCATCAACTGCGGATCAAGGAAGAGGATATTCCCAAGACAACTTTCTGTATCTGATATGGTCATTTCGAATATACGGTGATGTTGTTCGGACTGACTAATGCACCAGCACCCTTCATGGATTTGATGCACAGGGTATTTCAGTCGTATCTAGATCAGTTTGTCATCGTGCTTATTGATGACATACTAATCTATTCTCGAACTCACAAGGAAGATGGATGCCATCTCTCTATTATGCTACAGATATTGAGAGAACATAAGTTATATACAAAGATGAGTAAATGTGAGTTTTGGATGAAGGAAGTGAAATTCCTTGGTCATGTTGTGTCAAAATAAGGGGTAGTTGTTGACCCTACAAAGATTGAAACTGTGATTAAATGCGAACCACCTAAGAATGTGACTAAAGTATGTAGCTTCTTGGGTTTAGTAGGCTACTACCGGAGATTTGTGGAAGAGTTCTCCAAGCTAGCGATGCCGATGACTCACCTTACGAAGAAGGGAGAAAAGTTCTTTTGGACTCAAGCGTGTGAACTAACCTTTCGCACCTTGAAGGAGAAGTTGACAACCACTCCTGTCCTCATTATTCTGAGTAGTGGGGAAGGATACAATGTGTACACCGATGCTTCACTACAAGGCTTGGGGTGTGTACTAATGCAAGGAGGGAAGGTGGTTGCCTATGGCTCTAGACAACTCAAGGTTCATGAGCAGAATTATCCCACCCATGACTTAGAGCTTGCCGCTGTGGTTTTTGCTCTTAAGTTGTGAAGATTTTACTTATATGGGGAAAAGTTTCAAGTGTTTTCTGATCATAAGAGCCTCAAGTATGTGTTCACACAGAAAGACTTGAATCTTCAGCAAAGAAGGTGGGTTGAGTATCTAGAAGATTATGATTTCACAGTCAATTACCATTCGGGGAAGGCCAATGTAGTTGCCGATACACTTAGCCAAAAGTATGGGGTGAACTCAATATTCTTGCAAGTAAATGGAAGATGAGGGATGCCGTCGGAGACTATGATCTACGGGTTGGAGAAGATAGATCTCAGTCATGCCTATTCAACCTTGTGGCCCAACCTACCCTTCAACGTAGGATTGTGGAATTACAATGCTTAGATCCTGACTTAGCGTCGATTCGAGCTAAATTGGAGAATGGAGAAACAATAGAGGGTTGGTCTTTGAGAAATGGAGAACTGAGATATGGGGAGAAGCTATATGTTCCCGATGATTCGTCCCTAAAGGAGGAGATACTTGGAGAGTGTCATCGTTCTAAGTTTGTTATCCACCCCAGTAGCACAAAAATGTATAGGGACATGAAGTGCCAATATTGGTGGAAGGGAATGAAGAAGGATGTGACAAGGTTCATAGCACGATGTGCGGTGTGCCAGCAGGTGAAGATCGAACATCAAAAGTCGGGAGGATTACTACAATCTTTGTCTATCCCAGAGTGGAAGTGGGATCACATCACCATGGATTTTGTGTCGGGTTTACCATGGACGTCGCGTGGGCATAATGCAGTATGGGTTATAGTTGATAGACTCACCAAGTCCGCACATTTCTTGAGTATGAAGACCGCGGACACTGTAGAGACCTTGAGCAAGCTGTATATCTGCAAGATCGTGAGATTGAATGGAGTTCCACTCTCTATTGTATCGGATCGTGATTCCTATTTTGTGGAGCAATTTTAGCAAAGTCTACAACGAGCTATGGGGACAGAATTCCATTTTAGCACTGCTTTTCATACCCAAACGGATGGCTAATCCGAGGGGGTGATACAAATTTTGGAGGATATGCTCTGTGCTTGCATATTGGACTTCAAGGGAAGTTGGAGTGACCATTTTCCATTGGTAGAATTTGTGTACACCAACAACTATCAGGCAAGTATTGGAATGGCTCTGTATGAAGCATTATACGGAAGGCCATGTCGATCACCGAAGTGTTGGTAAGAAGTGGGCGAGAGTAGCTTGTTTGGGACAAAAATTGTTCAGGAAACTACAGAGAAGATTCAACTCATCTGAGAGAGACTACGCATGGCACAAAGTAGCCAGAAAATCTATGCGGATAGAAGAAGAAGACCATTGGATTTCCAAGAAGGGGACTATGTTTTTCTCAAAGTGTCGCCTAAGAAGGGAGTTTTAAGATTCGGCAAGGAAAAATTGGCTCTGAGGTACATCAGACCATTTGAAGTGATCAAAGAAGTGGGTAAAGAGGCGTATCAACTTCAGTTACCGGCTCAGTTGTCAAGGGTGCACGACGTGTTTCATGTGTCGATGTTGAGGAAGTGCTAGTCAGAGACCACGCATGTGATAGATTTGAAAGACATCGAAGTTCAAGACGGAGCAACGTATGAAGAACAACCGGTGAAGATTCTTGATACGAAAGAGAAGGTGCTCCACAAAAAAGTCATCCGACTATTGAAGGTTTTGTGGCAACATCATGGAATGGAGGAAGCTACTTGGGAACCCGAGCTAGAGATGCGAGAGAAGTATCCTTATTTATTCGCTACTTAAGGTAAGTTTCAAGGATGAGACTTTCTTTAAGGGGTTGGTTTGTAAACCCCCCCACACTTTTATCTTTATATAGCATGTAATTATGTTTTTGAAATACTAATTTAAGTAATGGAGTATGCATGAACTAAGTAGATTGTAATAGTAGAGATAAAAATGTTAATAGTGTAGAATTGGGTAAATATTTAGTTTAAACTTAGTTTTGACTTGTAAATATATGAAACTATTTACAATAGAACTTATACCAACTATGTTTGATGTACAAATGTATGTTGTATAAGTTTGGGTTGATTTTGGAAGTTTTTGGAATGGATTGGAAATGAAAAATAAAGGAAACAGGCAAAACTGAACAGACCATATCGGTACGCAGTATCGGTACTCCTGAAAGTTACCGTACCGGTACGCTATTGTCCAGAGAGTTTACCATACCAGTACTGTGTGTCGGTACACTTTGTAAGTTCCAAAAATTTTAAGTCGCGATTTGGGGTTCACTTTTCACCATATAAATACATAATGACGCCTCCATTAGCTCCATTTCAACTTTTCTAACCCTAGAAAACCTTAGAGAGGAAGAAAGAAAGAGAAAAACACAAGATCAAAGGGGATTTCCACTTCAAGAAGATCAAAACTCTAGTTTTTCAAGAACACCAAGGTAGGGGGTTTTCTTTCATTCTTGTCCATTGATGCTAGCGCTAATATATATGTATTCTTTGACTCTCAATCTTATATATTTGCTATAAAATCATCTTTTCTTGGTCTTCTTGCAATTATTATCATGTTTTACACAAGTTAGGGTTGAATACCTATGAAATCTCTTGTTCTTGCTTTAAAACCCTAGTTTTTTGAAAATGATGGAATTTCTTCTTAAATTCTTCCTTTATTATTGATTTCAAAACTATAGTGCTTTGTGTTGGGTAATAAAATAATGTTGTTGTGATCTCTTGTATTTTTCTCAATTGATTTTGGAATTGTCACATGATAAATTAGGGATTTTTGAGATATGCTTGTAAATTGAGAAATTGAGTTTGCTATTATATCTCTCATGAGTGTGGGAGGACCATGGGTGGTTTTTGACGATATATCGTAGAGTGGGTAGACGTTATTCATACTCCGTATGGGTTTGAACTTTTTCTACCACTCGAAGTGGGGTTAGTACTTTGTTAAGACTAAAATGCTATTGTTCATGGGTATCGAGGCGGAGGGTTAGTATAGTAATATCTAGGTTGGATACATCACTGTCATTGGTATGGTATACGCCCTTCCTAAAGGTTGGATATCTTTGAGAAGATTTGGGTGTGTGTGCGTGGGCTAGATTTTACTCAATGCGTTGATTCATGTAGATGCCTTACATCAGGGTTGAGATACATGTATATATTCTTGTGAAATGTTCAAGTTATGAGTTATTGTTTATTTTACCAGAAATGGTTTCTACAAGAATTTTGGGAAGTATGAGATTTCGCAAGAACTTGGGAGAAACCGTTTATGGCAGAATGGATTATTAGTTATATATTGGTTTCACTTATGCATTAAATTATTAATGTTGCTAAAACTTGAGATCTATTTAAATGTCTCGATTTTCTTTCAAAATTCATATATGCTAATTGTGAAAGGTGGACGACCATTTTTATATGCTTTTGTAAACCTTGTTCGAGTTTGGGAGGAATGTTGCTATAGAGCTTAGTGCTCACCCCCTACAAACTACATTTTTTAGATTATGTACTGGAGGAGGATTTACGAATTGAGGAACCGGCACACTGGGAGATTCTCATAGACGGGCGTGTTGATCCCGAGATGGACGCTTAGAACAATATTACTTTTTATTGTAGACTAGGAATATTGTGAAGTCTAGACTCTTTTGTAATTCCGCTACGAGTTTATGTTTAATTCTTTTGGGATGTAATTATCTTACTTTGGGATCATATTCTTTTGGGGATATATTCGTCATGTTTTGGTGTATTCTTTTGGGAACGAGATTGTAAAGATTACCTTTGATGTATGAAATTTCTTTATGGATGAATTATTTAGTTGTTCTCATGATGTGAATGGTTTTTAGTTTGTAATTTCATCCAGGGTGGGTTTTAGGGTGTTACAAATCTATGGTGAAAAAGGCATTTGAACCCAGACAAAAGGTGCTCTTGTATAATTCTCGATTCTCTGTTTTCAATGAAAACTCCGATCTCGTTGGGATGGTGCCTATCTTGTCAAGGTGGCCTACTCTAACAGAGCCGTGGAAATAAGAAACCCTGAAAATGTTAAATCATTCAAGATAAATGGTCAAAGATTTAAGCCATTCTTCGAGGGTTTTGAGGTTGAAATGGTGGTGGAAGAGTTGATGGATCCTGTTTACCCAGACCTTGTTGAGGAATAACAGTTCAAGTAGATTTTAGTGTACAGTTGCTTTCTTTTATCAACTACCTTCCAAGTTTATCTATTTACTTACTTTCCTCTTGCATAGTTTTATTTCTTCAAATGTGCAAATTATGGTGTTTTTGTCAAAGCTCATTACAAGGTGTTCTCTAACCCTACTTGTCTTTTTAAGTCCATCATTGCATTCCATATCTTTTTGTTGCATTGAGGACAGTGCATAGTTCAAGTTGGGTGGTGAGATGCACCATTTGTATGATACACCAAATTTTTTTGTTGATAATACCATTTTGTGGTGAAATTATACATTCACATATTTGACCTAATTGTTTTTGTAGAATAGTTGCAAAATATGTGAAAATTTTGAAAATTTTTGTGAATAATATCTGAATTTTGAACCATATTCCCCTATTCAAATTATTATGGGTTTAATGATAGTGATATTTTTACTGTGAACTTTGAATATATGAGCACATCGTAGAAGTTTATCCTATGTCGGAGTATCACATATGTGTTTTCTTTCGAACTCAACCATAGGGCACCTTGAATGTGTAATTTCAATAATTTACGGATTGAATCCACATTTTAGATCTTGACATGGATAGTGGAGATGAAATAAGTACCCGTGTGAGCTTTAGTGTCAATTCTTATTGGAGGAAATTTACATTTACTCAAAGGAAATTTTCTTTTTTTCAAATTCAAAATTTATTCAATAATCTCATTATGCTTGCTTTGGTTAGAGTGCATGTGGATAGTTGATTGACTTCGTCTTGAAATGCCAATATGCCTCCCCATGCTTATCTAGAGATTATCTTAGGCCATCTTTGAATTGCTTTGAGACATAGCATTTTTCTTGTGAAAAATTTATCCTAGTGTCGTGATTGAGCTTTAATTGAAAATTCATTTCCATGCCACATGATTAACCGAGCTAGTGCAAAATGATTAAAATTACCACACCTTGGTTGTTCTAAAACTGACTGTAATTGATCATAAAGGGAAGGAAATGTGGTGAGCAAACCCAAAAAGGAATAAATGGTGCCAAATTCAAATTTTGAATAAAAAAAGAGAAAGAAAGCCCAAGAAAAGGAGCGAAAGGGGTTTAAAAAGAAAAGAAAAGGAAAGAAGAAGAAAAAAGAAACAAAAAGTGAAGTGAAGGTGTAAATCTGAAAAAAAAATTCACAAAAAGGAGATTTTAGTATTAAAGGTCAATGCCCTTAGAATAACCCTTTTTGTATTCTTTGACCCCTCATTTCACTCAACCCAAATATCACCCCCAAGGCCTCATTACAACCCTTGAAAGCCCTAAATGATCTAGAGAAGCATGGTGAAAGCACACTTTTAATGAAAAAGAAAAGTTGGTTTTGCTATCTAGTGCCCTAACATTCCATTCATGAAATTATGCCAAGATTGTTTCAATTGTCATGCATACACATCATTTAGGGATTATATGTGAGCTTTTTATTTATCGACAAGATTCTACCTCACATATACACATGGAGGGCATGCTAGGATAATCATAGAGATAATCTTTCTTGAGAGGAACCCTTGGTGAGTTTTGCATCAAAGCTGAATTTGGATAGCCAAGTAAATGCGAATTCCATTCGGTACATGCTTAAATTACATGTCCATGTCACACACACACGAGTTTGGAAACAAATGTGTAGGTGCATACTCTAGAATAGCATTTAAAGTCATGGTGTTGCTAATGTGTGCTTAGTTCGGGTGTGTTGAATAATGTGTCAGGCAACCTTATGCTTTTAGGATGGGGGAATATCACTCAAACTTTCGACATTGGGAAAAATATGAATGTCTTTACCATTTCAATTTGTGCTTTAAATATTGGGTATTAATTTTGGTAGTTAAATTTAGAAATCCATGTCTTGTGTTTTGAAAGCATCAAAATTTTAAATCACATTGCAATTTTGTAAATGAATTTGGGCATGGTCACTCATTTGTGTTTTATAAGCATAGTTCAGGTTTTTGGTGGAGTGGAGGTTGGGAATAGATTGTTAGAATGTGTAGAGGCTGAATAAATTTGGAGTGGAGATGAAAATAGAAGCACAGGAAATTTTTGGGAAAAAAGCTAAAACCTACAGGCACAAGTTTGTCCAAACCTATCAGTAGAAATTTTTTAGTGCACAAAACCTACCAACAGGTTTTGATCATTCTATCAGTAGGTTTTACCCATAAAACTAAGAATCGAGGCTCCACTTCTCTCCATCTTAGAATCTCTCTACTCCCCATCTTAGAATCTCTCTACTCTCCCTCAAAACACCTCTCACCCTGAAAGAACCCCTTCCAACCATTAAACCCCCAAATTAACATACCTTGGGTTGATTTTCACTTTGATTACATTGCAAATTGTTTGGATTTCTCCACAAAACCTTAGTTTTCTCTAATTTTCCCCCAAATTCATTACACCTAGGTTTCCACCCAAAGCTGTTGATCAACCCTAATTTGTGTATAAATTAGAATAATTAATTGGTAAGATCAAATAACTAAAAATTATCAATTAGAGTCAATTAGGTTTTTGTGCAGGAATCAGGGTTTTACGTGTTTTATGGTTGAAATTCAGGGTTTAATGCATAATTACCAGAGAATAGGAGGAACACTACATCAAGTCTTGAAAGAATAAAGGATCAAAATGTAATTTAAACAAGGAAGAGTCAACACACCAAAAAGATGAGGATCCAGCAAGGCTCCACCGTCCAGACGGTGGAGGGGCGTCCAGACGGTCCTCAAAGGTGGCTAATAATGATCTTGATGCCTCCTGCTTCCTCTCCCCTATATAAAGCCATGTCCTCTTCATTTGAACGCTGCCAAACATCCAAGAGAATGTAAAAGAGAGAAAAAGATAAAGAAACAGAGAAAAGAGAAAAAAAGAAAGAGAACTTGCAACTCGATCCGGTTCATTATACACTTTAGTCCAAATCATATATTTTTTGACATTTCTGTTGTATCCTTCTATGCGGATAGTTGAACTACCGCCACTTTTTTTTCTTGACTGATAATAAAGGTGGTTGTGTTTTAGTTGTCCTAGTGAAAGAAGTTTTAGAGTTAGTATTTTAATTTCAGTTGTAATGAAAACTGCGCCTCGCTCCTTGCTTGTCTGCAGCAATGGAGCGTGAGTAGTTACTTGTATCCTCTAGTGAGAGGTAAACATATGTTCAACATTTGTTAACTTCTGGAAATGTTGATGTTTTATATATTTATATATATATATATATATATATGTATTATATGCTTCATGCATGATATAGTGATGTACGTAATTTTAGTGTTGTGCCTAAAATTATGTTATCAGTGCATCATGAACTTGCCGGTTAAATATCTATGGTGTTCCTATTAGTATGGTTTATCCTCAACTATAATGTTGAGGATGTTCCACTGATGCACGGTACAAAACCTAATTGATCCCCATGAATGACTTGTCCTTTTAGATTATCAGGGTTGTTTAACTACTATATATAACTATCAGATTAATGACCTAAGTGATCCTCATGAATGGCTTGTTCTTCTGGATTACTATGATAGTTTAACTAGTATAAATAATAATATTCCCAGTCGAAGATCTACAGCATTCCTATTGGTATGGCTAGTCCTCCATCGGAACACTGAGAATGTTTAACTGGTATATGTATCACAGAGGATCTATTGAATAATTCAAGTATTCTTCATGAATGACTTGTCCTTCTGGTTTACTCGAATTAGTCAAATGGCTAATTTATAACCAGCTAACCTAAGAAGTTGTTGTGTTATGACTTAATACCACCAGTTAACCTAAGATGTGATTGTGTTATGGTTTATTATGTACGCATCTACTATTATGGAGTCAATTGAATAATTCAAATATTTCCCATAAATGGTTTGTCCTTCTGGTTTGCTTGAATTAATCAATTGTCATGGATACCACCAGCTAACCTAAGAAGTTGTTGTGTGATGGTTTATATACATCAGACCTACCGGTTGGATTGCTAGTAAGATGGAAGTTAATTGCTATAAGGTGGCATTTCTAGTACTTGACCAATATAACGCATATGGGATCCTTGAATTGTAGGATACTTTTAAAATTATTGTCTTAATTTATCTACAACATAACTTTTTGCTATTACATACTATCTTATCTAAAATAACAACTTCAGTATATTTATTTTATTTCCTAATTACACACACTCTTCGTGGGATCGATACTTTAACTTAAAATCGAGAAAACTAAAATTCGACTACTTATACTTGGGTGTATAATATAAATATCAGATCACGAAATAGTGCAAATTAGCTTGGATTCCATCCTTATGGCTCATATAGGAAAGAATTCCCATGTTTTTTTGATCTTTTTAAGCAACTATGGATTTGGATTTTGTAGTTTTTTATTTGTATGGCCCATACGAAACAAACGGGGCTAAGTTCTCCACCACTAGTGGGCACAGGGTCCCGCAAGAGAATGGTGGCAGGGCCTAGTGGAAGGAGTGGGGAGAGGAGGAAGAAGTAGAAAATGATGGTCACATGAAGAGCATTGAGGAAAAGAATATGACGTGCGAGCATCACGTGGACAAACCCACCCTCAGGTCGAATGACGAGGTTGTGCGGGTGATCGAGGGGCATGGGATAGACATTTGGTTTTAGTTGGTGGGGGGTTATAGTCTTCCGATGTGCAGGGAGTTTTACCAGAGATTGAGGGTACAGGATGAGGACATATTTTTGCTTAGGACGAACACGAGAGGGAAGGTTTTGGATGTTACTCCAGGATTTATTACAGATTTGATGAAGTATAAGAGACCTCCCCCCAATGTCCCAGTCTATCCCTACAACACCCAAGGGAGGAAATCACTCCAAGAGTACGTACAGTTGATGTATGAGGACCGTACACAATTTAAGGGAAAAATTCACGTCGGAGTCCTCAAGCATCATATGGGGTTATGAACAAAGTTTTGCATTACAACCTGATACCCCGGGGTGCGAAGATGACCTTAGGGGAAGGGAAACTGTCCCTCCTCCACGCTTTTATGACTGGGAAGAGGATGGACGTTGCATTGATGATTTGGGTGTTCATGAAGGAGTTCACCCAGGCTAGGAAGCCGAAGGCGAATCTCCCATTCGCTAACTTGGTTACAAGGATGTGCTACCACTCCAAGGTCAAAGCCTACCCCTTGGATGTGTTGCTACCTCTAGAGTTTGAAGCCATTCGGAAAGCTAGTAGCAGCAAGAGAATGACGATGACAAGAGGGGAAAAGGCAAGGGCATCTAGAGCTGAGCCATTCGCGGCCAGACCACCATCCATTATTACCCCCACCTCGCACAATTTCTCAGCACCTAGACGCTATGGAGAGGAGGATGGATGTCCATGGTGGATGATGTATTGGCTCTCCTTGATGATGACGACGATTTATAAGCACACTTTTCCAGAAGAGCTAATCCCTGGTGGGCCTCCTCCTTCTATTGCTAGGCCTTCTGCTTCTTCCCCATAGCTTCAACT